>OY978530.1:6407500-6630000 GCA_963854835.1 Megamerina dolium
GAGTCTCATTCTTGTCGGTACACATATCTATCTCCTCACACTTGCGGCTTTCCAACACAATCCTCTTGCGCCAGAAAAAACATCTCTCTGCACTCCTTTTCTCTCTGTACCGCTCCTTAACAGCTCGCGTTGCGCCTGCACGCAGGATTTTTCTGTAGGCTGCGTCTTTCTCTGTGGTAGCGTCGCGACACTGCTGATCATACCACTCATTCCTCAGAGGCCGGTAATAACCGACTACCTTCTTGGCAGCAGTAGTCATGGATTGGGATATATGAAGTTGTTATTTCATGTTTACTCTGCGCATGTAAAAGATTATTATATCTTATATGTGAACTAAAATTGAATTAAATAAAATAAATAAAAAATAAAAATAAAATAAATATGTGTCCACCGGGCGCATATATCATCAAGTGCGGTAATGTTCTGCATAAGCAGATCCGATAGTCGAGTGGAAAATGCATGTGCTGTCTCTGGTGATCGCAGCTTACTGACGTCGAGCTTTCTCTGTGTGGGACTTCTCTTGTTATTTGCGACACATAAACCTGCGTACCTTGTTGCAGCCGTTAATCACCACATGATCGATTTGGTTTCTTGTTCGTTGATCAGCTCATCGCCTCCGGTCTTAAACAACTCGGCAGGCAGGCCATCAGCACCTGCAACTTTGTTGTTCTTCAGCCTTAAAATCGCCGTAAAACCTCGTCATGGTAGGGTGGTGGAACATCAACACCATCATCTGTAGTTGGTATTATCGGGCAATCCTCTTCACTGGCGGAATTGTTCATAGCATCGCCATTTAGTAACGTGGAGAAGTGTTCCCTCCATAGGCTCAGTACACTCTGGACATCTGTAGCCAGACTCCCATTTCCATCACGACAAGAAGAGGCTCCGGGATTTAAACCTCCACTCAGGCGCTTGATCTTTTCGAAGAATTTTCGAGTCATCAAATGACAGATAAAACATCTGTCATCTATTTAAAATATCTTTAAAATTAAATAAACATGCGGCGACTACAAATAATATTATTCTTGGTAAAGATATATATGTCTTTTCTCAACAATTGCACCAAAATTGAAGAAATAAACGCATCAATATGTGTAACAAATAAAAGACGTGATCAATTTTTGCAAATTATAAATTTCTGTAAAAGTGTGCAACATATAGTTTCGGAATCAATCCAGCAAACCGGACTCTTTTCGGAGTGCTCATGCTCATAATAAGCACATAAAGCGCTCATAAATTCTCCGAAAACCATCAGAAAAGAGCCTCTTTTTCTACTAAACTGGTCGATCAGAAAGAGCTCTAAAAAGCTTCTGAAAGGAGTCTTTTCTGAGCCATAAAATATAAAGCTTTTTGAGAATTTATCTTCCTATTTTCACACATGCAGTGTGTTCGTGTAGAGAGAGCAACGAACGAATAATAATGATTGATGCGTATGTGTGAACGACAGTCATCCATTCTTCATGGTCAGACAGCAACTGATCATGTTTGTGCTTTTATGTTATTAAGCGCTCGCATGGTCGTGTCAGCGCTACATGCTTCCTCATGTATGTAATTGTAATTGTATGTATGTATGTAATGTAATGGTATGTAATCTACAGAATCGGAGAAGCACTTTCTGCGATATAGACAGTCAACGTTGCGGGGAAGATACTTTCAAACAATTTTAGGCTAAAAATAAGTTATTTTCAGAAACTGTGCAGTTTTTTGAAACACATAAGAAGACAGGATTTAAATTTCCACAATTCCATTTACTTAGAGAAGCGAGTAGCCATTGCACCGTACGCCCTTGGATAATCAAGAGAATATCGCAGCAAACTTGTTTGGTGTGGGTAAATCCACACTGTGTTGGATCCATTTGGAATTTTCTAGGGAAGTTCGGAAGGTTATTTCAAGCACTTTCCTCTAACTGAATGTGTCGATGGGATCAATAACATTGGAACCCCAATGTTTGGGAGCACTTGGTAAGTTTTTTGTGACATTGTTATTTTATGGCTATTCTAAATCCCTTTAGGCGAGTCATATGGTTAGTCCCTGAAAGAAAGAAATGAAAGAAGGAAACCAAATGTATTTACATTTTAATGTTAATATTTCTAAGCATTTATTTTTTTTTTTACTATATTGTTGTTTATTTACTGCATTCTTTTGCACTGATCACTGCACATATTTACGTCTAAGATTACTTATGTACAAGCATATTAATATATTTTTTATAGGTTTTGTTTTTATATAAATATGATATAAAGTATTGTTAGGGTATTGTTCACTTGTTCGAATGATTGTTTCACAAATAATATTCTTGCCTAATATATTTCCTATATATTCTGATGCTTAACACTATGAATTATACTTGTATTTTAGCACTGATGTTTCACACTACACTTTGTTTTGTTTCTCTATGCACATATATTTTATATAAAGGGCCGGTTCTTTTTCTTTTTAGCTCGAAGGACCAATGTTTAATTTCACATTTTGTTTTATTGTATGGAATAATCCACTTACAAAAAGAAGTTCGAATCAGTATCAAGAAATATAAATAAATTTTTAACACTGTTTATTTTGACGATTAAATATGAGCGGAATGGCACGATCGTTTCAAAATCTAGAACCGAATGTAACCAAAACAAATCGGTCGATCCCAGCATGGGTTGCCATATGGTAAGTATGAAGGTAAGGTAAGTATAATTTTAATTCATATGAAAGTAAGTATTATTAATTCATTTTAAAGGGTTATCCATTTTGCGGTTTCAAAAGTAAATGTAAATAAAACACATATAAAATATTTTTTTATCATGATATTTCTTTTTTATTATAAAGTTTGAACGTTGACATTATGGTGAAATACTACATCATTTAAATGACCACCACGCGAATTGTTGCAAGCATCGATTCTTTTGAGGTAATTTTCGACCACTTTTTGACACATATTGGGCGGTATCTCAGCCATAACGTGACGAATGTTGGTTTTTAGGTGCTCAAGAGTTAAAGGTTTATCTGCATAAACACGGTCTTTCGCGTAGCCCCACAAAAAAAAGTCAAGCGGTGTCAAATCGCATGATCTTGGTGGCCACTTGATATCGCCACGACGAGAAATTACGCGTCCAGAAAATTTCTCTTGCAATAAAGCCATATTCGCTCGAGTTGTGTGGCATGTGGCACCGTCTTGTTGAAACCACATATTCTCTAAGTCGTATTCTTCAATAGCAGGCAAAAAAAAAGTCGGTTATCATATGACCATAACGCTCCGAATTGACGGTGACAGTCGTTCCATCGTCGTTTTCGAAAAAGTAAGGTCCAATCACACCTCCGGACCAAAGAGCGCACCAAGCAGTGACTTTTTGTGGATGTCGTGGCCTCTCTTCAATTACTTGAGGATTCTCAGAACCCCAAATACGACAATTTTGTTTGTTAACATACCCACCGAGTGAGAAATGTGCTTCGTCGCTGAAGAAAATTTTGTCCGAAAAATCGCCGTTCACCGCCTGTTGTTCAAGCACCCATTCGACGTATCTACGACGTTGAGAATGGTCAGCTGGCTTCAGATGTTGTGTGAGCTGGATTTGATATGGATGTAGGTGTAGATCCAAATGCAAAATACGCCATAATGTGCCGTAAGACAGTCCTAATTCCTGAGAACGACGAGGAATCGACACATTCGGGTCTTCGGCAACACTTTCACTTACAGCAGCGATATTTTCGGTGGTACGAGCGAAACGATGATGCACAGGCCTTACAATATCTGTAACCGATCCAGTCTCTTCATATTTCTTCAAAATTTTGCCAATTGCTTGCGTAGTTGGACGATTATGTAAACCATAATCTCCTCTTAAAGCACGATATGTGGCTGTGGCAGAATCACCATTTTTGTAGTAGGTTTTTACAATTTTAATGCGTTGTGCGATAGTTAAGCGATACATTTTCGCAAATGTCAGACTTTGAACTGAAAAATAAAGAAATTGTTTTAACAACTCAGTTTGACAGATGTCGAATTCTAGCCCTATACTTTTGAAACCGCGAAATGGATAACCCTTTAGATAGCTGAAGTTCAGTGAATACATAAATTGTATACGGTAAAGCAATATATGGATGTGCGTACATACAAAGAAGTTAAAGAAACAAACAAATAAAAGCAAAACAAAAGTAATACATAAGAAAATAAAAGTTACCATAGAGTGCTTCAAAAAATTCTTTAAAAATTTAAGTGAATCAAAATGATTAAAACGTGGAAATAATTAAAACACATATAAGCACATATACTAATACATTGAAGTGGCTCAAAAAAAAGTTTATTTTTTTTGGTTTTATAAAATGTTTATTTTGTAAAAAATCACATCAGCAAAAAAAGCAGCACATCAACACCAAGGCCAGCAGCAGACTCACAGAACAATAATAACAACACAACCAGGTCGATGAAATTTTATATTGGGACAGCAGCAAATTATTACCACCAGCAACACTAACACAGATAAGAACAATTTTCATTTGCACATATTGAAATTTAAACTCCCAAAATTGTTTAAAATTTCTTGATTTTTTAATTATATATTGTTACGTTTTTATTCTGTGAGCGTTTAATTCTATTTGAATTACCTGTTCGATCACTGGATTCTGTTAATAATAACTGCAACACTTATTTTATACAACTATATACAGCAACAATTTATTTAATAATCTCTATTTACAATCAACTCTGTTTACAATCAACTATTTACTATAACACTTAAATGTACTTGCAACTTTTGCCTCTGTATCAATGTTTTCGCAATCACGTTTGGAATTAGATTGATTGTCAATACTCAACACTGGCTCTATTTATACTCTGTTGGCAACACCCCAGAATCTTCCTTTATCGAGATTCTTCTCTTCCTTTCTCGTTGGCTTGTTCTGGTTATCGCTTATTTCTTTTTGTTGACATTCGTTTCGATGCTGCCAATAGAGTCAGTCACAATAGTGATGAGTAATCAACTATCGATACTCGTTACACTGCCCTCCTCTTAACCTTGTTCGTCCCGAACAAGTTTTTATACTTCCCCTCGATATGGCGCAAGTCGCTCCAAGTGCACTACTTTAAACTTTGCTCTTTTATTCCAGGCACGTTGAATGCGATACACTACGTCATTTATCTTTGCTATAATCTCATATGGTCCTTCCCAATGAGTCTGTAGTTTAGGAGACAGGCCTTTCTTTCGTTGTGGATTATGAAACATTACAAGCTCTCCTTCATAGAACCCTTTTGAATTTGCTTTCAAGTCATACCTGGCCTTCATCTTATCGCTTATCATCTGCGACCGCTCTCTGATGAACCGATGTTCTTCATCCAACTGTTCCCGCTTTTCGCTAGTATAATTACCTTCGGTTGATCTCGTTGGTGTTACGACTCCAAATTATAAATCAGCTGGCAGTCTTAAATCGTTTCCAAAAATTGCCATTGCCGGTGTAGTAGCCGTCGTATCATGTTGTGCGCATCGATATGCCATGAGGAACATTGGTATATGTACATCCCAGTCTCTTTGGTATTTATCTACGACTTTTCTCAAATATTCCTCCAAGGTACGGTTAAATCGTTCTACCATGCCATCAGATTGTGGATGCAAAGGTGTTGTACGAGTTTTGTATATACCCAGCATACGGCATATCTCTTGGAATACAACTGATTCGACCTTGGTCTGAGTGTAATTCCATCCATACACCAAAACGAGTAATCCATTGGTTGACGAATACATCCGCAACTGTACTAGCTTCCTGATTTGGAATGGGGTATACTTCAGGCCATTTACTGAAGTAATCTATAACCACCAGAACATACTTGTTTCCTGCGTTGCTTATTGGAAATGGTCCAGCTATGTCCATAGCAATTCGCTCAAATGGAGCACCCACGGTGTATTGGTGCATCTTACCTCGACTTTTCTTAGTGGGACCTTTGGCCATTGCACATTGCTTACACTTCCGAATCCAATCAGCGACATGGTAATGACATCCAACCCAATAAAATCGGTTCTTTATTTTCTCGACGGTTTTGGTGATTCCCAAATGCCCTCCACTGGAGGCATTGTGATACTCAGCTATCACTTCATTTATTCTCGCCTTGGGTACCACTAGAAGATCATAACTGATTTTTCCATCTTCATTTTCCCATGTTCGGAATAAACATCCGTCTCGTAAGTGCAGGCTTTGCCACTGCGCCCAGTATGCCTTTGCTATTGGACTCTCATTAGCCATTTCTTGCCAATCTGGACGTATGCCCTGCTCCTTGTATTCCATAATCTTTACGAGATCTGGGTCGTTCCGCTGATCTTCTTGCACTCGTTCGGTGGTCCATGACTCCTCCGGCAATATATTTGTAAGTCGTATGTCGACAATGTGCTCCTTGCTTTCCACTCGAGAACAATGTTTACATTCCATTTTGCAAGGACGACGAGATAGAGCATCCGCGTTGCCGCGATGTCCTCCTTTACGATGTTCGATGGTAAAATCATAACTCTGCAGCCTTTCAATCCAGCGCGCCAATTGTCCTTCTGGGTTTTTAAATTGCAATAACCACCTTAGCGCTGAGGAATAGGCCATTCTTGTACTGCTGCTACTTTCTCCTCGTCGGCATGTACTCCTTCTGTTGTTACTTTATGACCAAGATATTTAACTTCTCGCCTGAAGAGTGAACACTTTTTCATATTCAGTTTAAGCCCTGCTGATTGTATACGCTCAAATACTTCTTTCAACTTTTCCAGGTGGTCGTTAAAATCTTTTCCCATCACGATAATGTCATCGAGGTACACCAAGCACGTTTTCCAGTGTAGTCCTCTGAGTACACGCACCATCAAACGTTCGAAAGTAGCTGGCGCATTGCATAAACCAAATGGCATGACTGTAAATTGCCATAGACCATCGCCAATACTGAAAGCTGTTTTCTCTTTGTCCTCCTTACCAAGTTCAACTTGCCAGTATCCACTTGGCAGATCAAGAGTTGAGAACCACTTCGCACCATATAGTGTGTCCAGAGTGTCATCAATTCTTGGCAGTGGATAGCTGTCTTTTTTCGTAATATCATTCAGCTTTCTGTAATCAACACAGAATCGAGTACTTCCATCCTTCTTCTTTACCAGCACAACTGGTGAACTCCATGGACTCGCTGATGGTTCAATAACACCTTGTTTCTGCATATCGGAAATCAGCTTAATGGATTCGTCTCTTTTGGCCAATGGAACTCGTCGTGGTGCTTGACGAATTGGTCTAGAATCACCGGTGTCAATGTAATGCTTCACGATGGTTGTTCGTCCTCCAGTTTTTCCATTTGAAGAAAAGATTGAACTGTACTTCTCCAATAGTTGTAAAGCCTTTTCTTTTTGCTGTTTGGTAAGCACACCTGCCCATTCTTCCATCTGTGCTTTTATTTCCGCTCTGACAGTTCTTGATCTTCCACTTTTTATCGACGAACCATTTTCGCAGTCTACTACGGCAGTAACTTCCTGGCAATGACCAATCACCATTCCTTTCTTCACAACTGTAGATGTATTAGTTGGATTTAATATTCGCACCGGTACTATTCCATTTTCTTTAGGTTCTACTAACGTCCTACCAAGTATGATGTTTTTATTTTGTATTTCTTTATCTGCTTCCACTAACTACAACTTGCCTGTCCCATCATCCACATTTATCTGTTCCCAAATAACCGCTTCTGATTTTGCTGGAACCTCTTGGCGTTGACATGCCAGTACTCGTTTGATATTTCCACTCCGCTTGTAACCGATGTTCAATGGTAATTCGACATTTGCATAACGTAGTATCGGTTGATTTAAATCTAACGTAAATCCGTTGTCAATCATAAAATCAACACCAATTATTACGTCATCGATGATGTCTGCCACAATGAATTCATGTTCCCAAGTGCAATTTCCAATAGATACTAGTTTCTTTATCTTGCCCAGAATTTTATTCCCATTAAAGGCTCAAACCTCTTTACCAAATCGCTCTTGATTATAGAATGTGATGCACCAGTATCCAGGGTTAACGTGAATTCCATATTGTCCAATTCAATAGTCAAGCTGCTTGGCACACGCTGTAGTTGTGAAATGTGAATGATGGGGCAACCCACTGTTGGAGTCAGTTCACGCACCGCTGAACATTTAGTTTAACGATGGATTTGTGTTAGTGCAGCGATCACTATCCACCTTATTCTCCTTCTTTTGTCTTCCTGGAGAATTCGATCTTGATCGCTTTCGTCGTAGACGGCAGTCACGCGCCATGTGTCCTGGTTTGTCACAAATGAAGCACTTACCAGTAAACTTGTTTTCGCTTCGACCTGTTGTTCTTCCTTCAGGCTGAACTACTGATTTTACTGCCTGACGCATTGCTTCAACCAAATCTGTTGTTTCTGTTTCTAACTGGCGTACCCGTGGCATTGGTTGACACATGAAACTGGCGGCTTCAAACGTCAAGGCACGACTGACTGTTTCGGCATAAGTATTCCTGGGTGACATGACTAGGGCACGCTTTGTCTCTCCATGACGTATGCCATCTATGAATGCCTCTATTTTTATTTTTTCGACGAACTCTTCCGAATTTCCGGAGAACGCTAGATGACATAAGCGCTCAATATCGGAAGCGAATTCCTGAAGGCTCTCATTACTCCGTTGCACTCGCGATCTCAATTCCACTCGATGTAATTGACTCTTGTATTCATTTCCATATTTTCGCTAGAGTGTGTCCATCAGTGACTGATAGCTACCACGGTCTTTCTCTGGAATCATCTGTAACACCTCGGAAGCATTACCTTTTGCGACTATTAAAGCAGCAGTCTTGTCACTATCATTCCATTGATTCTTCTGTTGTCTCGAATTGAAGCTTGAAGATATTGAATGGCGTGCTTCCGTCAAATGTTGGTGGCTTTAGTTTGATTGTGTTTGAATCTCGAATCACTGATGTGGCTGGTCCATTTATTTTTAGTTGGTTGAGATCGTGCTGTAATTTCTCGAACTTATCTTCCAAATCATCTACATGTTCCTTCAGATCTGTAACCTTTTCATTAACGGCTCCGGAAATTTCATCTACATGTTCTTTTAGTTCTGCAACTTTCTCATTAATAGCCCCAGAAATTTCTTGAAGTTTGTAGTTAATTATCTTCTGGAATTCTCCAATGAAGTTTTCTTGGAGAGAAGAACCTTCTTGGATTTCCATATGCAATTCACTAATAACGCCCTCTTGACGAGCCGAATGTTCTTGAAACTTGGAGTCAATGCGAGACGCATTTTCTTGTAACTTCGCATTACTTCCTTGCAGTTGCTGCTGCTGTTGTTGCACCATGGATTTCATGAGTTCCATTAGTTGACCACTCGAATCTATCATGCTTTCCTCCACAGCGTGCACAACTGCTTGTATATCGGCTTCCTCAAAGAACTCATGTTCTTCTACATTAATTTCCTTAGCCTCCATAGCTTGCCTCAGCCTCACCAGCAGTTCCGCCTTTGCACCTGATGACGATAGATTCATCTCTACCAACAACTTTTTAAGCTGGTCCACTTTTAGTTGGTCAACTATATACAGCAACAATATATTTAATAAACTCTATTTACAATCAACTCTGTTTATAATCAACTATTTACAATAACACTTTAATGTACTAGCAACTTTTGCCTCTGTATAGATGTTTGCGCAGTCACGTTCGGAATTCGATTGATTCTCACTTCTCAACACTGGCTCTATTTATACTCTGTTGGCAACACCCCAGAATCTTCCTTTATCGAGATTCTTCTCTTCCTTTCTCGTTGGCTTGTTCTGGTTATCGCTTATTTCTTTTTGTTGACACACAAAAGTTGAGATCACAGCTGAAAGAACATGTGGATGATAAGCTGAAGGAACACACGAATATGAAAAATAAGTTTAAGAAATTGGAGTACGAACTCAATCAATTAGAAATAAACGACCATCTACATCAGTGATTAGAGAATCAAGTACAATTAAACTAAAGCCACCAACATTTGATGTAACCACACTATTCAAGCTTCAATTCGAGACAACAGCTGCGAAGAATCAATGGGATGTTCGTGACAAGACCGCTGCTTTAATAGCCACATTAAAAGGCAATGCTTCCGAAATGTAATAAATGATTCTAGAGAAAGATCATGGTAGCTATCAATCACTGATGGACATACTCCAGCGAAAATATTTAAATTAATATAAGAGTCAATTGCATCGAGTGGAATTAAGATCGTGAGTGCAACAGAGTAATGAGAGCCTTCAGGAATTCGCTTCCGATATTGTCATCTTGCTTATGTCATCTTGCTTATGTCATCTAGCGTTCTAAGGTAATTCGGAAGAGTAAAAATAAATAAAAAAATCTGGTTGAAGCAGTGTGTCAGGCAGTCAAGTCAGTAGTGCAGCTTGAAACAAGAACAACCGGTCGACGTGAAAATAAATTTACTGGTAAGTGCTTCATTTGTGACACACATGGTACGTGATTGCCGTCTATGAAGAAAGCGATAAAGATCCAATTCTCCAGGAAGACAAAAGAAGCAGAATGAGGTGGACAGCGATCCACTAGCACAAATTCATCGTTAAAGTAATTCGAGTCAGTTCAGCGGGGCGTGACCTGACCCCAACAGTAGGTTGCCCCATTATTCACATTTCACAACTACACTGTGTGCCAAGCAGCTTGACTATTGATGGAAAACTGAACAATATGGAGTTCATGTTATCCTGTATACTAGTGCATCACATTCTATAATCAAGAACGATTTGATAAAAAGATTTGAGCCTTTAATGGGAATGAAATTGCACACATGAATGCATTGTGGCCGATATCATCGTTGACGTAATGATTGACAACGGATTTATGTTAGAAATAAATCAACGGATACTACGCTATGCAAATATTGAGTTACCACTGAACATCGGTTACAAGCGTAGTGTAAACATCAAGCGAATACTGGCATGTCAACGCCAAGAGGTTCCAGCAAAAGCAGAAGGGGTGATTTGGTCACAGATAAATGTGGATGATGGGACAGGCAAGTTGTGGATAGTCGAATCGGATAAAGAAAAACGAATAAAAACATCATACTTGGGAAGACGTTAGTGGAGCCAAATAAAAATGGAATGGTACCAGTGAGTATTCTAGATCCAACTAATATACCTACTGTTGTGCAGAAAGGAATGGTGGTTGGGCATTGCCAGGAAGTTACCGCCCTAGTAGATTGTGAAGGAGGTTTGTCTATGAAAAGTGGAAGATCAGGAACTATTAGAGCGGAATTCAAAGATGGCAGGTGAGCTTACCAAACAGCAAAAAGAAAAGGTTTTATAACTATTGGAGAAGTACAGTTAAATTTTTTCTTCAAATGGAAAAACTGGTGGATGAACAACCACCGGTGATTCTAGACCAATTTGTCAAGCACCACGACGTTCCATTGGTCAGAAGAGATAAAGCCATTAAGCTGATTACCGATATGCAGAACAAGGTGTTATTGAACCATCAGCGTGTCCATGGAGTTCACCAGTTGTACTGGTAATGAAGAAGGATGGAAGTACACGATTCTGTTTGGGTTACAGGAAGCTAAATGATATCACGAAAAAGTTAGCTATCCACTGCCAAGAATCAATGGCACTCCGGACACTCTATATGGTGCGAAGTGGTTTTCAACTCTTGACCTGCAAAGTGGCTACTGGCAAGTGGAACTTTGTGAGGTGGGCAAGGTGAAAACAGCTTTCAGTTCAGAGTGATGCCATTTGGCTCATGCAATGCGCCGGCTACTTTCGAACGGTTGATGTAACGTGTACTCAGAGGACCAGACTGGAAAAAGTACTTGGTGTACCTCGATGACATTATCGTAATGGGAAAGATTTTATCGATCACCTGGAAAAGTGCAGGGCTTAAACTGAATCCGAAAAAGTGTTCACTCTTCAGGCGAGAAGTTAAGATTGAAAGGCTGTAGAGTTACGACTTTACAATCGAGCATCGTAAAGGAGGACATAATGATAACGCGGATGATTTATCTTGTCGTCCTTGCAAAATGGAATGTAAGCATTGTTCTCGAGTGGAAAGCAAGGATTACATTGTCGATATACGACTTACGAATATCTGGCCGGAGGAGTAATGGACCATCGCATAAGTGCAAGAAGATTAGTGGATCGACCCAGATCTTTTAAAGATCATGGAATAAAATTGGCAGGGCATACGTCCATATTTTCAAGAAATTACTAATAGGGGTCCAATAGCAAAAGCATACTGGGTGCAGCGGCAAAGCCTGCACTTAACAGATGGATATCTGTTCCGAGCATGGGGAAGTGAAGATGCAAAAATCAGTAGTGACCTTCTAGTGGTATTCAAGGCAAGAATAAACGAAGTGATAGCTGAGTATCACAGTGCTTCCAGTGGAAGGCATTTGGGCATCACCAAAACCGTCTAGAAAATAAAGAAACGATTTTATTGGGTTGGATGCCATGATCATGTCACTGATTGCATTCGAAAGTGTGAGCAATGTGCAATGGCCAAAGGTCTCACTATGAAAAGTCGAAAAAAAATTCACCAATACACTGTGTGTACTCCATTTCAGCGAATTGTTATGGATATAGCTGGACCATTTCCAACAAGCAACGTAGGGAGCAAGTATATTGTGGTGGCTATAGATTACTTCAGTAAATGGCCTGAAGTTGTATTCCAAAAAATGTGCCGTATGTTGGGTATATACAAAACTCGTACAACACCTTTGCATCCACAATCTGATGGCATGGTAGAACAATTTAACCGGAATATTTGAGAAAAGTCGTAGATAAATACCAAAAAAAACTGGTTAATCTGATTTAAAATTGGGAATCGCAACACCAACGAGGTCAGATGAATGTAATTACACTAGCGAAAAGCGGGAGCAGTTGGACGAAGTACATCAGTTCATCAGAGAGCGATCGCAGATTCTAAGCTATAATATGAACAGGTATGACTTGAAAGCAAATTCAAAAGGGTTCTGTGAAGGAGAGCTTGTAATGCTTCTTAATCTATAAAAAAAGAAAGGCCTGTCCCCAAAACTACAGACTCATTGGGAAGGACCATATGATATTATAGCAAAGATAAATGATGTAGTGTATCGTATTCAACGTGCCTGGAATAAAAGTACAAAGTTTAAAGTAGTGCACTTGGAGCGACTTGCGCCATATCGGGGGAAAGTATACGAGGAGGGCAGTGTAACGAGTATCGATGGTTGGTTACTCATCACTATTGTGAGTAACACTATTGTGAATAACACGAATATTGGCAGCGTCGAAAAGAATGTCAGCAAAAAGAAATAGGCGATAACCAGAACAAGCCAATAAAAAAGAAAGAAAGAGAAGACACCCGACTACGATAAAGGAAGATTCTAAGGTGTTGCCACATAGTATAATTAGGGCCAGTTGTTGACAGATGAATTAATTCAACTGCGAAAGTGATAGAGGCAACATAACACCATCAACTGATCGAGGCAACATCACACGATTGTAAATATTTGATTAAATAGAGTTGATTAAATAAATTGTTGTTGAACATAGTTACTACAAAATAAGTGTTGCAATTATTATTGACGGAATCCAGTGATCAAACAGGGTTGATTCGATATATACCCAATTTGCCACTGAGCGAAGACGAATTCGAATAGAGTTCGATTCGACGTCGGTCTTGTGAACTCGTCAGGGTAAACTCGAATTGAAGTCAAATCGAAGTCGTTTCTTCATAAAATACGCAACGTCGTTCCGACTTAGATCGAATAGAGATCAACTCCACGTCGTTATGGTGAACTCGTACGTATACAGAACTACGTTCAGAATATATTAACTCATGTCAGCTCTTGCACGTCTTAGGTCAGTAGGCTGTATAGTAAACCGTTATTATTATTTGAAAATTGTTTATTATTACAAACCACAAAATTCACATTTATTATGTTTATATTGTTCCGGAAATTAATGGCTTAAAACACATTTTATTCCCCTGCTTAACTTTACATCTTACATCATGTTTACATAGAGCTTCTTCAGTCATTACCATGTTGGAGTAGTGAATAATAGCTCATGGTATTTTATATGAGGAAAATTATCTTGTAGAAATTTTGAAACCATAAGTGCAGCATTTACTTTGCTCTTTTAGACTGGATTCTGTATACTTCGTTATTAAAGGAATAAAAATTATTTGGATATTTCAGGAAGAAATATTGTGAATAAGTTTTAATAAATGTAAATGAATATCCTTTAAACTCGCCAACAGTTTTTAAATTCTTTTTTTCATATTTTAATTTTCCTGATATACTCTTTTCTATTACTCTTTTATATACATATTTGGTTGGTGAATTGACTTTTTTCGGGATATTTTTCAAACACTGCATATTATAACTTAGAAAAGACTTATTGTAAAAAACAGCGACTTTGTCAAGAAAGTCATTTATTAATTTATCGGCTTCGTGGTTATACTCTCTATTGTCAGACAGCAAAGTTCGTATTGCGAAGCTAAGATTTAGGACGGTTATATATTTTCGAACTCACAATTTTTTTCAAAACGATTGTTAAGTTGATTAATTTCTTTAACAGTAAGAGAATATATTTGTTTCCTATCCTTTACCCAAGCTTTTATCAAGGATTTCGTGACGCTCAAGCATACTGCATGCATATAATCAATTGGAAATTGATTAATGATGTCAAAGTGTAATAATTCCAACTTAGTTGGCTGTTGAACGTTATGATGGTCTGGATATCTTCAATTTCTAAAACTTTCATTAGTTCTGTTATGGAATCTTTCTCCCCGTTGGATGCATTTGTGACAGCTATAGTAACCGTAATGGCATTTATGCCCATGACAATTGCTCGTGCTGGAGCGTCGCAAATACTCCAATTTGAACTATATAATAATTCCAATTACACTCCAGTCCATTTTCAACTATATCTCTGAGTTCTTCCACGAACATGTTTAATAAGCTGAAATTGAATGTTGCACTTATGATTTAACAAAGAACACCTTAACTGTTTCGAAAAAGGTACCTAGTTCTGTGTCTTGGTTTCGAATATCCTTCATATAAACCAACCAAGTAATACTGTTTCTGATCCAGTTACGTTCAATAATATCGGTCACACCTGAGCTCCTGAGCTTTTAGAAAGTGGTAGAACGTCAATATTGAAATTGAGTTCCAATAACTCCCTAGCAAAGTCTCCACTACATAAAAAATCAGTTAGACTATCTTTTACTCCATAATGTACATACGATCCATCTTCCATTGGAAATTTGGGGACAAATCTTGGTGTCTTTTTCAATGTTCTAACATCACTGGGTAGATATGGTATCATTGGCTTTAAGATGTTTAGGAACTTAGTAACTGATTTCGCTGGCACATTCTCTTCAATCGCCACAACGTAATTTCTACACGTTTGCTTCTTCTTCTTTGCGTATTCTTCTTCTTGTCCAAAGAATTTATCAATTTCTATTAGAGAAACACGTCTATGTTAATCAAAAATGTGTTGCTGGCTAGTTGTGCTAAATTCAAGATTCGTTTCCAAAGAGCTATCCCCCTTAAAATAGCACTCCAGCAATTCGGACACTTCCGTTAATACTCTTTGCTTATTTCTTTTTTTTCGGTTTCGACATCTTCGAGTCTTAAACATACAGCTCATAGTATATTTAACAAAGTACGGCAATCGGTAAAATATTTTCTCCTATCATACCAAGCTTATGTCAAAACATATTAAAGTAGTGTCAAAATTACCTAGTGTCAAAATATTAATGTAAGAAGAATTACAAAAACTTGGTGACTGTATGTACTCATAGAAAAAAGATAAAAACGTTAACGTTAACGTTAACGTTCTTCTACAACTCCTACAAGCAATTGAAAAAACTCAAGAGAAGATAATGAACTACTAACATAGCTCGGATGTCAGTAGAGGGACTCAATTCCCGCTAAAGTCGTTCGAAAAAGGCTAGACCTGAAACAACACCAACAATACTTCCGAAGGAAGTGATGTGCAGCACTAAAGATTCTGATGCCTTCGAAGAAAAGCTGCAAACCACGACATTTTTAACAATTTGGTAAGAAAACATCTGTGTTTTCTTGTAATTTAAATTTAATGTGATATTTTCCCTACATAAGATATATGATCTCACAAATATTGCTGCGAATATTGCAGAACAATATGTAAGGAAGTGCTGAGCCACACTATTGGGCGATGGGTTGGCTCTACGGTTTTCGTAGATGGGAACTACAACGAAGAGATCTGGGCGGCACCTTATAACAACAGCAGCTATTAGAAATGAGTACCTAATGATGCTTAGTTCTCACAAAAACCCCTATAGAACATGTAATTGACAAAACCTTAATGTTATTTCAGAGGCCTTCCAGGAGCGATACAACGAAGCTCTTAAAATTATGGAGAGAACTTCCAAGCGATATTATCATTGTCCGGGAGACCGAATTTCAAAAAGGAATAACAGGCAATTCTTACAGCAGCCGATGTTCATTTGATCACCAATCATTAGTTTGTCTAGTTGTTTTGGTCACATACGCAAAGTGCCTGTGTTTGCATTCTTTTTTTACCATAAGTAATCCAGGTTCAAGTGTCTGTGTTTACCTTTTGGAAGAGTTACAAAGTCTAGAGCATTCCAGGCGAAATGCTTGTGTTTGCGGGACTAGACGTAACATTTTGAAAACGAAGGAGTATGGAGAATAACTCACCTTGGACGTAACATTTTGGTGACCCCGACGTGATCAAAACAACAAGATAACAAGATCAATTAAAATTCTGCAATAATTGCAATACCAGTTAGCAAAAGCTAGTATCATAAGACTGGAATCGGATCTAGCACAAGGCTAGTACCAACAGGCATCAACGCATTCATCAGCCGGTAACCAGAAGACGACATCAAAAGTCATCATCAGCCGATAATCGACAGAAGACTCCAATGCACATTTTGGTGCTTCAATCTAATAAGTGACACACACTTACTGATTATCGAGAAATAAGGGTAATAGCAACCCTTAACCTCTCAACTCCCAATCCACAAAGTAATCAATAAATCTCAAACTGGCAACTTCCAAAAAGTATTCGGATATGACTTCATTTAACCACTTGACAGAATGTCAGCGCACAACTGGTGAATTCATAGAGGGCATCATCCGCAACGTCAAAAAGGACTCAGCCTCCAGGAAGTCGATTGAGTATTATAAGGAACGGTTTAGGAGGTTAGACAAGACATGGTCTGAATTCGAAACCACTGATAACAGCATACGGTGTCTCGATAATATTCCAAGGGACCACACATACTTCACCGAAGGGCACTACGACAAAATATCGGAACTCACAGTTAAGTGCCGAGAAATATTTGAATCAGCCGTATTTGAGACTTCAAATAAGCCAGCAGCCGGAAAGCCCACTGTGTCAATCAGGACAACTATTGCACATAACAGCGACACAACAACACCTCTACCTTCAACAACTTCTTCGATTAGAAGACAAATAGTAATGATGCAATCTCTCAAACGATTAAAAATAGAAAAAAAAAATAAATATGTGGCACTTAAAGGCCCAAACGGCTCATTGTCCGAACTTCTCTTCCATTACTGTTGTGCGTCTTAAATTTTGGACAGTATTAGAAGGGACCTACTTATTTTAGCCGGTTCCGAACGGCAGAACACTTGTGATATCACTTTTTCTGAGCTTTGTCACAGAGTTCTTTTAGAAGCTTTTTCATGGCAAGTTATTACTGTCGGAAGAATTGCCAATTGCTTGCCGACAGGTGAGTACCGTTCGAAAGAAAAATCTTATCGATATTAAATTTGTTATGCATCAGCCGGGGATTGAACCACGACCTACAGATCAGAAGGCGAACACACTAACCACTGAGCTACGGCACCCATCAACGATTACTCATTCAAAATCCGACTGGTGCTAATATGAAGCTAAAGGAAACACTTTGGGGGCAGATCCAAGATCTGCACTTCTTAATATAGGAATCAGTTCAAGATCCTTTGAAGGATGGGTACGACATGGAATCATACAAGAATCTTGAAGAAATGATTATCAACAATTTTGCTCTGACGTCCAATAATGTACCACAAAACGTCGGATCTGCACAAAATAGTAATCTTCCATTGCCTAAGATTTCTATTCCAAAATTTAATGGATATTACCTAAAGTGGCGAATATTTTTTGATTTGTTCTCGCAATTAGTAGACAAGCAACAACTTCCTGCTATACAAAAGATGTGGTATCTCAAATCTAACGTAGAAGGGCAAGCTGAAAAATTGATCAGTCATCTTTCAGCCACAGGTGAAAATTACACTACTGCTTGGAACCTGTTGCAAGAAAGATACAACAATCAACGGATTCTGGTCGCTTCATTAATACAACAGCTACTAGACCAACCAGGTGCTTCTTCATCAGCTGCAAGTATTAAACAGCTACATGACACAACAAAGGAATGCTTACACGCATTAAACAATATTGGGATCGACACAACTTCTTGGGATACCATGCTACTACACATATTGGTCAAAAAGTTGAATCGAGGCATCCACATTTTGTATGAAAGATCACTTTCAAATCCAAAGAAGCCTCAGTGTATCAAACACTTTTTGACCTTCCTTGAAGCTCAATTCCAGTCAATGGAAGCTATCGGGCACAAGGAGAAATCACAAAGAGCCCTTACTACAGCTGCAACTACGCAGAAAATCAACAATGCATGCAAATTATACAGCATCAGCTCCCATCCGCTATATTTCTGCAAGAAATTTCTGCGATTATCCACATCAGAAAAATTGAATTGGGTGCAAAAGAATAAACTATGTGTCAATTGTTTTAGGCAGAATCATACAGCAAAAACCTGCGCCTTGAGATCCTGCACTAAGTGCAACAAGAAGCACAATTCATTAGTGCACTTAGACAGCAGAGTCGACGCTCCAAAATCGAACCAATCAACGGCACCCAACACAGCAATAAGGACAACTGACTCGAAAATAGCAGTAACATCAGCATCGGCCAACACCGTGCCAGCAGACAAGGGTTACGTCTTATTAGCGACAGCAAAAATAATAATTACGGCAGCTAACGGAAGCTCAGGTGAATTCAGAGCAATACTAGACTCTGGCTCACAAATAAATATTGTCTCAGAGAGCCTCATCAAAAGGTTGTCCATACTCCCAAGTTGAGGTCCACTCAACTGGTGAATGTTAAATTACAATCTTTAGACAACATCTTCTCAGCTCACTTAGAAGCCTTTGTACTTCCAACCATCGTTCCCGCCCAGCCAAACCACAATCTTGATATCTCTACCTGGTCAATCCCTACCAACATTCAACTAGCAGATCCAGAATTTTATCAACAAGGGAAGGCGATATTCTGCTTAGTGCTGAATTCTATTTTAATCTAATGGCTACTGGACAAATCATTCTCTCTACTGATCTCCCAATCCTGCAAAATACAAAACTTGGTAGGATTCTAAGTGGAAAGAATGGAAACAACTCCGAATTATCAGAGACACTGACTTGTCCTGTTTTTGGGAATCAAGCAAACATCAGTGATACTAATGTCACACTGGACGAGGTGGTAGAGCGGCTATATAAAATGGATGAAGTATAACCAAAGGAAAAAGGACTATCGCCAGCAGAACTCTGTTGCGAGGCGCATTTCGCACAGAACGCTCGCACCAATGACGAAGGTCGTTTTGTCGTCAAACTACCATTCCTGGGAGACACATCAGCCTTGGTATCGTCACGAGAAGTAGCTTACAATAGATTTTTAAGATTTTAAGACACATGGAAGAAGTAAATCTCGATTCCGTATTGGCCCCTAGTTATTTCATTCCTCATCATTGTGTGCTGATACCAGACAGCACTACAACCAAACTTCGAGTAGTATTTGACGCCTCGGCCAAAACTACATCTGGTTATTCATTGAATGATTTGATGTACGTAGGTCCAACAGTCTAAGGTTATTCTCCATACTCCTTCGCTTTCGTTTGCCACGTTTTGGTTTTTACAACTGACATTGAGAAAATGTACCATCAAATTCTAATTCATCCAGAAGATCAGCGGTATAAAATTATCATGTGGAGAAATCGTCCAACAGCACCTATAGGCTATTACCAACTCAGCACGGTTACCTATGGGACACGAGTAGCACCATATCTCGCAACAAAATGCCTACAACGCGATAGAAAATGTTAATAATTTTCCATTAGCTCAGATTCTGCAGCACAACTTCTACGTTGATGATGGACTAGGGGGTTTAGACAGTTTGGTAACAACCATCACAGCACAACAGCAACTCATACACATCTTAAAAAGCATGGTTTCAATTTACGCAAATGGTGTGCAAATCACTCACAACTACTACAAAACATTCCTCGAGACGACCAAGAAGTAAATTTAGACTTCACCATTATCAACAACGATTCAATTAAAACGTTGGATTTGTTATGGCTACCGAAGTCTGACAACTTTTGTTTTAAAGTAAAATTAGATCCAATAAAGGTAGTCACTAAACGATCTATCATTTCAGACTTAGCCAGACTCTTCGACCCTTTAGGAATTGTTGCACCAGTCATAGTAACAGCCAAGATGTTTGTCCAAGAACTTTGGCAATTAAAAATAAGTTGGGATGACGCTTTACCAGCTGAACTACATACAAGATGGGTAAAGTTCTGCAGCAACCTAAATGAATTGGATGATCTAAGACTTTCCCGTCACATTTTCAAAGAAGATATCCCAAAGACAATTCAACTTCACACATTCTCTGATGCTTCAGAAAAGGCATATGGTGCTTCGGTCTACATCAGATCAGTACTAAAGGACAGGCGAGTAATTGTAAGACTGTTGTGTGCAAAGTCACGAGTAGCACCGTTAAAGCGACAAACTCTTCCTCGTCTTGAACTCTGTGCCTCAGTATTAGGTGCCCAACTAACCGCAAGGTTCAAAACAGACCTAAAATTAGATGCAGCTACGTA
Organism: Megamerina dolium; assembly: GCA_963854835.1. Taxonomy (NCBI): domain Eukaryota; kingdom Metazoa; phylum Arthropoda; class Insecta; order Diptera; family Megamerinidae; genus Megamerina; species Megamerina dolium. The sequence goes on from OY978530.1 coordinate 6,428,430, forward strand.
CTTCTGGACTGATTCACAGATCGTGTTGGCATGGATAAATTCACCTTCATCATCGTTTCAAACGTTTGTAGCAAATCATGTATCTGTCATCCAAGAGAACTCCATAGCAGGACAATGGCGTCATGTAAGTTCACAACATAACCCCGCTGATGTGTTATCACGGGAGTTATCACCAAAAAGGCTAGCAGCCTGTAACTTATGGTTTTATGGGTCACTATTTCTGCATGGTCAAGAAGACTCTTGGCCACAGCCATATTCAAAGTCATTATCAGTACGCAAGGACAACTTCATCATGGAAGAAAGGGCGACATCAACTCTCTTAACAACTACTGACCATGATAAAGAAAGCATAATTTACAACATTCGACATAATGACTCATTTAAAGCATTGCAACGAGTCACAGGTTACATATTCAGATTCACCAACAATGCCAGAAGGGTTATAACACAGTCAGAGAGTACCTTAATCGTAGACAAATTAGAAAATTCTCTTATAGTAATGATTCGAACAATGCAGCAGTCAGACTTTGAGGAAGATCTCAAACACCTCAAGAAGTAAAAACAGTTCTATCGGCAATCTTTCCCCAATTTTTGGACACAAATGGAATTATTATAGTTGGAGGACGATTACAATCGTCCGACCTTCCATACGATGCCAAACACCCAATGCTAATTCCGTACAATGTGCCCATCACAAAGTTATTGATGCAAAAGATCCATAAACAAAATTATCATTGCGGAGCCCAAGCTTTATTAGCTTACACAAGACAGAGATTTTGGCCAATAAAAGGAAAATCCATGGCACGCTCAATTGTTCAAAATTGTGTAAGATGTACAAGGCCAAGCCAAAACTATTGGGTCAAATTATTTGCAACCTCCCGTCAACAAGAGTCACACCAGCAAGACCATTCATCAATTCTGGCGTTGACTTCTGTGGACCATTTTAGGTTCATTTTAAGATCAGAGGAAAGAAACCACAGAAAGCCTATATAGCAGTATTTTGTTGCTTCGCAACAAAGGCAGTTCATTTGGAGTTAATCAGCGACCTGACCACGAATGCGTTTCTTGGTGCATTAAAACGCTTTATAAGAGGTCATTGTTATAATTTGTATTGTGACAACGCGACAAACTTTGTTGGTGACAAAAATCAACTAACGGAACTTAATGAAACAATTCACTCCATCGAATCTCGAGAGTCAATTGCAAGGGAGTGCAACGATAGAGGCATAACATTTCACTTCATACCACCGAGAGCAATACACTTTGGTGGTCTTTGGGAAGCTGCGGTTAAGTCTGCGAAGCATCTTCTAATCAGAAGTGTAGCAACCGCATCTTTGACTTACGAAGAACTGGACCTTTAGTAATAGAAATTGAGGGCATTTTTAATTCAAGACCATTTTGCCCACTCTCGGAAGACCGAAGAGACTTAGCCGCCCTGAATCCTGGCCACTTTCTCATAGGGGAACTATTAAACGCACAGGTCGATTCAAGGGAAACATTAACAAACTCTAATCTCTTAACCAGATGGAAGTTGGTCAGTCATCTTAAAGAGGAATTGTGGAAGCGATGGTCTCGGGATTATTTGTGTGAGCTCCAGTCAAAAAATAAATGGAAGAATAAGCAGTCCAATATCAGCATTGGTGACATGGTGATCATCAAAGAGGACAACACTGCAATACTCAAGTGGCAGTTAGGACGAGTCACAAATGTCTTCAAGGGTGATGATGGAATAGTGCGAGTAGTTAAATTGAAAACAGCAACTGGTAACTGCAGGAGGCCAATTCACAGCACTACTGCCAATCAGAACAGAAGATGAGAACATCGAGAATGAAAGGCAGCCCCAGACTTCTCTCATCGTCAGCATTGCTCTAAACAAAGTCCAAAATGTCGAAACATTACACAAGAAACATGATTTCGACATACCAAAGGATAAGTTCATTCACGGATCAGCACAATTGCCTAGTGACACAACTGAGCAAACAGAAGCTACGTTGTACAATAGGGAAGATGATGTTCCAACAAAGAAAAGACGTACATCCATGCATCAAGGAATTACGACGCTATTGATTACACTGATGATCCTGCCAATAGTATGGGGCTCTCCAATACAAGTCAACCGTTTTGGATCACAACTTGGCATCCACTTTGAAGGCATAGGGAGAGCTGCCATTTCATTTGCTGACTGGAATTTAATTGTATACTACGATTTGCAAACGTATTGGGCTGAGGCGGCATCAGTGCTTAACGGAACTAGCACTCTGCATCGACTCTGTCAAAAAATAAAACAAAACAGCACTTGTAGTCAATTAACTGACCATTTCGAACGACTAAATAAAGAATTGCGTTTGGATGACAAGCTATTCACAAGCATTCGTGTCAGAAGAGGGGCAATGAATTTCGTCGGCGGCATCGCACATTCGCTATTTGGAGTGCTAGATTCTGAGTACTCCTAGAAAATGATAGATTTAGTCTAGTTGAACAATTGTTCAACGCGGGGGCAGAATGTTTAAGCATTAAAACACTTGAACATATTAAACATATATATTTTGTATCTAGTCTGTAAGGAATTATGTGTCCATAGCCTAAATAAATTGAAATTGAAATAATTGTGTATGTAAAAACGTTCTGCACATTGCACATCGTATTGCATAAACATTATATTTGGTTATTGTATTGCATATTTGCAACCTTGACAGTATATGACCGCGAGTAAACTCTACATACATTTTATAAAATCATAAATGCAGCGTCATTATTATATGACCGCTAAAGAACTAAAAAACAACAGCGTTTGCTGCTGTTACGTATAATGGACAATATGCGTTGCCTAAATATTGTGTCAAGGCAAGTCATGTAAAATGCCTCATTAATACATATTTTGCATTAATTGAAATATTTATAACTTAATTCAATTATATGAATATGTATAAATAAATAGAGAAATAAATAAATAAATAGAGAAATCGACTACAGGTCGATGTTCATTTGATCACCAATCATTAGTTTGTCTAGTTGTTTTGGTCACATACGCAATCCAGGTTCAAGTGCCTGTGTTTGCAATCTTTTTTTACCATAAGTAATCCAGGTACATCCGGGTGGGTGCCGTGGTTCAGTAGTTAGTGTGTTGGCCTTCTGATCTGTAGGTCTTGGTTCAATCCCCGGCTCATGCATAACAAGTTTAATATCGAAAAGATTTTTCTTTCGAACGGTACCCACCTGTCGAAAAGCAATTGGCAATTCTTCCGACAGTAACAACTTGCCATGAAAAAGCTTCTAAAAGAACTCTGTGACAAAGCCCAGAAAAAGGGATGTCACAAGTGTTCTGCCGTTCGGAACCGGCTAAAATAAGTAGGCCCCTTCTAATATTGTCCAAAATTTAAGACACACAACAGTAATGGAAGAGAAGCTCGGCCAATGAGCCCTTTGGGGCTTTATGTGCCACATATTTATTTTTTAGCAGATATGCAGAAACAGAGCTACACACTGACGCTTCGAGATGGCGTTTTGGTGCAATACTTTTACAAAGGATTGAAGGTTATTTTCATCCTGTATACTATTGGAGTAAAAAAACTACGGAAGGGGAGTCTAAGTTACATAGTTACCATTTGGAGATAAAAGCAGCATATCTCGCTATGAAAAAGTTGCGGCATTATTTATTTGGTATCAACTTTACTTTGGTGACAGCTTGTTCTGCATTCCAGCTCACAACAAATAAAAAAGATATGCCTTCATCAGTCGTCAGATATGTAATGTACATGCAGGACTTTTCGTTTAAAACAAAACATCGCAAGAAAGAGCACGAATATGAGGGTTATAAAATGGTAGGCAGAGTACTTTTTAAAGAGGTCGACGGATTGGATTTGTTAGTTGTACCAAAAGGTATGGAGCGCGAAGTGATTACGAAAGCACACGAAGATGGCCATTTTGGTGTCACGCAGACAGCGCATATAATCACACAAATGTTTTTTATTCCACATTTGGTGAGTAAAATCACTAAAATTATTCAAAGTTGCGTTAAATATATTCTATTTAATAAGAAATTGGGTAAGCAAGAATGGTTTTTAAATGTCATATGTAAAGGAGATTCACCTTTGTGTACCATTCATATGGACCATCTAGGCCCAATGGTTGCAACTACCATGCACTATAAATATATCTTCGATATTATAGATGCATTTAGTAGATTTGTTTTGCTTTACCCAACAAAGACAACAGGCGTAGATGAGGTGCTTGCAAAGTTGGATGCGTGGAGACAAATTTTTGGCAATCCTCAACGTATAATTAGTGATAAAGGATCTGCTTTCACTTCTAATGCTTTCGTTGAATACTGTCGAGCAGAAAAAATAGGAAATATCCAAACGACTACAGGAGTGCCAAGGGGTAACGGGCAAATAGAAAGAGTCAACCATTTGAAGTGCTTTTTGGCATTAAAATGAGAAACACGCTCTGTAATAAAAATATACTTGCATTATTAGAACAACAGTTAGTGGAAGAGTTCGACAGTGAACGAGAGCAAATACGTAGAAATGTAAAAGAACAAATACAAAAAACTCAAGATAAGTACAAGAAAACACGATAAACGGTGAAAGACTGAGTATGGCTACAAAATTGGTGATTTAGTGGTGTTGTGAGTCAAAATAATGCTCATCTAATTTATGCGTTTTGACTCACTACAAATGTTATAGTAATGTTATTATTATAATTATGTTATTTTATTATGTGTAACCATTAATTAATGATAATCAACACACTATGCATAATGTAATTATCATTGGCTAAAATGGGTTGTAGTAAATTTATAAAAATGCGTGGTCAGCGTCATCGTACCTCACTGTATGATTGTAGAACAATTTCACAACCATGAAAAACAAAGAACGAAGAAGAAGAAAAATAATAATTAAACAATAAATAAAATAATAAACAATAATAAAAGATTTTTTATGATTATGAAATAATTCAACAACCATACACTTTAAAACAAAATCCAAAAAGAAAAACAAAATACATAATATTGAACGCATGCACAATATTTACAAGATGTATTAACTACAAATAATAATGATGACTTACTAAAATTAAGTTATATGACCTACTACTATGACCTTGCAAATTCAATGAATTGACCTACTGAAGAAATTGCAATGAATTAACCCACTTAAAAAATTGCCATTTCTTCAGAAATTCTTTTATACTAAATTGGGGTTATATTGTAAATTATGATATATATTTTAGGCTATATAAACTAAGACAAGGCCTCAAATGAATGCAGTCAGTGAGTTAGTGAATCTAGTAACGTAAGATAAGTACATGGATGCAACATCCTTGATAGAGTCAAATTGTGAAAAAAGAATATATATATATATATATATATATATATATATATATATATATATATATATATATATATATATATACCCTTGTTTCTTGGCGCACAATATATTCTATAAAATATTGTAACGAGTATCGATAGTTGATTACTCATCACTATTGTGACTGACTCTATTGGCAGCATCGAAACGAATGTCAACAAAAAGAAATAAGCGATAACCAGAACAATCCAACGAGAAAGGAAGAGAAGAATCTCCATAAAGGAAGATTCTGTGGTGTTGCCAACAGAGTATAAATAGAGCCAGTGTTGAGAATTGACAATCAATCTACTTCCGAACGTGATTGCGAAAACATTGATACAGAGGCAAAAGTTGCAAGTACATTTAAGTGTTATAGTAAATAGTTGATTGTAAACAGTGTTGATTGTAAATAGAGATTATTAAATAAATTGTTGCTGTATATAGTTGTACAAAATAAGTGTTGCAGTTATCATTAACAGAATCCAGTGATCGAACAAGGTAATTCAAATAGAATTAAACGTTCACAGAATAAAAACGTAACAATTGGTGTCAGAAGTGGGATTCTGTAAAGATGGTGAAAATTGACCAACTAAAAGTGGACCAGCTTAAAAAGCTGTTGGTAGAGATGAATCTATCGTCATCAGGTGCAAAGGCGGAACTGCTGGTGAGGCTGAGGCAAGCTATTAAAGGGAATTAATGTAGAAGAACATGAGTTCTTCGAGGAAGCCGATATGCAAGCAGTTGTGCACGCTGAGGAAGAGAGCAAAATAGATTCGAGTGGTCAACTCATGGATTTCATGAAAACCATGATGCTGCAGCAACAACAACAGTTACAAGAACATTCGGCTGAATTGCGTACGGAAATTCAAGGAAATGCGTCTCGCATTGACTCCAAGTTTCAAGAACATTCGGTACGGCAAGAAAACGCTATGGGAGAATTCCAGAAAACAATTGACTACAAGCTTCAAGAACATTCGGCTGAATTGCGTATGGAAATTCAAGAAGGTTCGGCTCGACAAGAACACGTCATCGAAAATCTACAAAAAGGAATTGAGATTAGATTTCAGGAAATTTCCGGAACCATTAATGAAAAAGTCATGGATCTCAAGGAACATGTAGATGACTTGGAAGATAAGTTCGAGAAATTACAGCACGATCTCAACCAACTAAAAATAAATGGACCAGCCACATCAGTGATTAGAGATTCAAGTACAATCAAATTAAAGCCACCAACATTTGACGGAAGCACGCCATTCAATATCTTCAAGCTTCAATTCGAGACAACAGCTTCGAAGAATCAATGGGATGATAGCGACAAGACTGCTGCTTTAATAGTCGCATTAAAAGGTAATGCTTCCGAGGTGTTACAGATGGTTCCAGAGAAAGATCGTGGTAGCTACCAGTCACTGATGGACACCCTCCAGCGGAAATATGGAAATGAATACAAGAGTCAATTACATCGTGTGGAATTGAGATCGCGAGTGCAACGGAGTAATGAGAGCCTTCAGGAATTCGCTTCCGATATTGAGCGCTTATGTCATCTAGCGTTCTCCGGTAATTCGGAAGAGTTCGTCGAAAAAATCAAAATAGAGGCTTTCATAGATGGCATACGTGATGGAGAGACAAAGCGTGCCCTAGTCATGTCACCAAGAAATACTTATGCCGAAACAGTCAGTAGTGCCTTGACGTTTGAAGCCGCCAGTTTGATGTGTCGACCAATGCCACGGGTACGCCAACTAGAAACAGAAACAGCAGATCTGGTTGAAGCAGTGTGTCAGGCATTCAAATCTGTAGCGCAGCCTGAAGGAAGAACAACAGGTCGACGCGAAAACAAATTTACTGGTAAGTGCTTCATTTGTGACAAACCAGGACACATGGCGCGTGACTGCCGTCTACGACGAAAGCGATCAAGATCGAGTTCTCCAGGAAGACAAAAGAAGGAGAATAAGGTGGATAGTGATCGCTCCACTAACACAGATCCATCGTTAAACTAAATCGAGTCAGTTCAGCGGGGCGTGAACTGACTCCAACAGTGGGTTGCCCCATCATCCACATTTCACAACTACAGCGTGTGCCAAGCAGCTTGACTATTGATGGAAAATTGGACAATATGGAATTCATGTTAACCCTGGACACTGGTGCATCACATTCTATAATCAAGAGCGATTTGGTAAAGAGGTTTGAGCCTTTAATGGGAATAAAATTGCGTACAGCAACGGGTGAGGATGCACAAATTCTGGGCAAGATAAAGAAACGAGTATCTATTGGAAATTGCACATGGGAACATGAATTCATTGTGGCCGACATCATCGATGACGTAATAATTGGTGTTGATTTTATGATTGACAACGGATTTACGTTAGATTTGAATCAACGGATACTACGTTATGCAAATGTCGAACTACCATTGAACATCGGTTACAAGCGTAGTGGGAACATCAAACGAGTACTGGCATGTCAACGCCAAGAGGTTCCAGCAAAATCAGAAGCGGTGATATGGGCACAGATGAATGTGGATGATGGGACAGGCAAGTTGTGGCTGGTGGAAGCAGATAAAGAAATAACGAATAAAAACATCATACTTGGTAGGACGTTAGTAGAACCTAAAGAAAATGGAATAGTACCGGTGCGAATTTTAAATCCAACTAATACATCTACAGTTGTGAAGAAAGGAATGGTGATTGGTCATTGCCAGGAAGTTACTGCCATAGTAGACTGCGAAAAGGGTTCGTCGATAAAAAGTGGAAGATCAGGAACTATCAGAGTGGAAATAAAAGCACAGATGGAAGAATGGGCAGGCGTGCTTACCAACCAGCAAAAAGAAAAGGCTTTACAACTATTGGAGAAGTACAGTTCAATCTTTTCTTCAAATGGAAAAACTGGAGGACGAACAACCATCGTGAAGCATCACATTGACACCGGTGATTCTAGACCAATTCGTCAAACACCACGATGAGTTCCATTGGCCAAAAGAGACGAAGCCATTAAGCTGATTTCCGATATGCAGAAACAAGGTGTTATTGAACCATCAGCGAGTCCATGGAGTTCACCAGTTGTGCTGGTAAAGAAGAAGGATGGAAGTACTCGATTCTGTGTGGATTACAGAAAGCTAAATGATATTACGAAAAAAGACAGCTATCCACTGCCAAGAATCGATGACACTCTGGACACACTATCTGGTGCGAAGTGGTTCTCAACTCTTGATTTGCAAAGTGGCTACTGGCAAGTGGAACTTGGTAAGGAAGACAAAGAGAAAACAGCTTTCAGTATTGGCGATGGTCTATGGCAATTTACAGTCATGCCATTTGGTTTATGCAATGCGCCAGCTACTTTCGAACGTTTGATGGAGCGTGTACTCAGAGGACTACACTGGAAAACGTGCTTGGTGTACCTCGATGACATTATTGTGATGGGAAAAGATTTTAACGACCACCTGGAAAAGTTGAAAGAAGTATTTGAGCGTATACAATCAGCAGGGCTTAAACTGAATATGAAAAAGTGTTCACTCTTCAGGCAAGAAGTTAAATATCTTGGTCATAAAGTAACAACAGAAGGGGTACATACCGACGAGGAGAAAGTAGCAGCAGTTCAAGAATGGCCTATTCCGTCGAATCTTCACGAGCTAAGAAGCTTCCTAGGCTTATGCACCTACTATAGACGATTTGTTCCTGGATTTGCAAACATCGCCAGCAGTCTGCATGAGTTGACAAGAAAGATCAAACCATTTGTATGGGGCGAGGAAAAACGGAAAGCATTCGAACATCTGAAAGTACCAGTATTAGCGCATCCAGTACCTGGTCAAAAGTTTGTGTTGGACATAGATGCGAGTGGCTATGGAATAGGTGGTTTGCTCTCTCAGATCATAGATGGGCAAGAAAAAGTAATAGCATACTACAATAAAATCCTGTCGAAGCCAGAAAGAAACTACTGTGTCACTCGAAGAGAGTTGCTCGCAATACTGGAATGTGTAAAGTATTTCCATAAATACTTGTACGGTCAGTCATTTCATCTACGAACTGACCACTCAGCGCTAAGGTGGTTATTGCAATTTAAAAACCCAGAAGTACAATTGGCGCGCTGGATTGAAAGGCTGCAGAGTTATGATTTTACCATCGAACATCGTAAAGGAGGACATCACGGCAACGCGGATGCTCTATCTCGTCGTCCTTGCAAAATGGAATGTACACATTGTTCTCGAGTGGAAAGCAAGGAGCACATTGTCGACATACGACTTACGAATATATTGCCGGAGGATTGCCGCTGATCTTCTTGCACCGAACGAGTGCAAGAAGATCAGCGGAACGACCCAGATCTCGTAAAGATTATGGAATACAAGGAGCAGGGCATACGTCCAGATTGGCAAGAAATGGCTAATGAGAGTCCAATAGCAAAGGCATACTGGGCGCAGTGGCAAAGCCTGCACAGCATGGGAAAGTGAGGATGGAAAAATCACTAATGATCTTCTAGTGGTACCCAAGGCGAGAATAAATGAAGTGGTAGCTGAGTATCACAATGCCTCCAGTGGAGGGCATTTGGGAATCACCAAAACCGTCGAGAAAATAAAGAACCGATTTTATTCGGAAATGTAAGCAATGTGCAATGGCCAAAGGTCCCACTAAGAAAAGTCGAGGTAAGATGCACCAATACACCGTGGGTGCTCCATTTGAGCGAATTGCTATGGACATAGCTGGGCCATTTCCAATAAGCAACGCAGGAAACAAGTATGTTCTGGTGGTTATAGATTACTTCAGTAAATGGCTTGAAGTATAACCCATTCCAAATCAAGAAGCTAGTACAGTAGCCGATGTATTCGTCAACCAATTACTTTTACCAATTACAATTACTCGTTTATATATATTGTTACGTTTTTATTCTGTGAACGTTTAATTCTATTTGAATTACCTTGTTCGATCACTGGATTCTGTTAATGATAACTGCAACACTTATTTTGTACAACTATATACAGCAACAATTTATTTAATAATCTCTATTTACAATCAACACTGTTTACAATCAACTATTTACTATAACACTTAAATGTACTTGCAACTTTTGCCTCTGTATCAATGTTTTCGCAATCACGTTCGGAAGTAGATAGATTTTTCTTCTCAACACTGGCTCTATTTATACTCTGTTGGCAACACCCCAGAATCTTCCTTTATCGAGATTCTTCTCTTCCTTTCTCGTTGGCTTGTTCTGGTTATCGCTTATTTCTTTTTGTTGACATTCGTTTCGATGCTGCCAATAGAGTCAGTCACAATAGTGATGAGTAATCAACTATCGATACTCGTTACACTGCCCTCCTCTTAACCTTGTTCGTCCCGAACAAGTTTTTATACTTCCCCTCGATATGGCGCAAGTCGCTCCAAGTGCACTACTTTAAACTTTGCTCTTTTATTCCAGGCACGTTGAATGCGATACACTACGTCATTTATCTTTGCTATAATCTCATATGGTCCTTCCCAATGAGTCTGTAGTTTAGGGGACAGGCCTTTCTTTCGTTGTGGATTATGAAGCATTACAAGCTCTCCTTCATAGAACCCTTTTGAATTTGCTTTCAAGTCATACCTGGCCTTCATCTTATCGCTTATCATCTGCGACCGCTCTCTGATAAACTGATGTACTTCATCCAACTGTTCCCGCTTTTCGGTAGTATAATTTCCTTCGGTTGATCTCGTTGGTGTTACAACTCCAAATTTTAAATCAGCTGGCAGTCTTAACTCATTTCCAAAAATTGCCATTGCCGGTGTAGTAGCCGTCGTATCATGTTGTGCGCATCGATATGCCATAAGGAACATTGGTATATGTACATCCCAGTCTGTTTGGTATTTATCTACGACTTTTCTCAAATATTCCTCCAAGGTACGGTTAAATCGTTCTACCATGCCATCAGATTGTGGATGCAAAGGTGTTGTACGAGTTTTGTATATACCCAGCATACGGCATATCTCTTGGAATACAACTGATTCGAAATTTCGACCTTGGTCTGAGTGTAATTCCATCGGTACACCAAAACGAGTAATCCATTGGTTGACGAATACATCCGCAACTGTACTAGCTTCTTGATTTGGAATGGGGTATACTTCAGGCCATTTACTGAAGTAATCTATAACCACCAGAACATACTTGTTTCCTGCGTTGCTTATTGGAAATGGTCCAGCTATGTCCATAGCAATCCGCTCAAATGGAGCACCCACGGTGTATTGGTGCATCTTACCACGAATTTTCTTAGTGGGACCTTTGGCCATTGCACATTGCTTACACTTCCGTATCCAATCAGCGACATGGTCATGACATCCAACCCAATAAAATCGTTTCTTTATTTTCTCGACGGTTTTGGTGATTCCCAAATGCCCTCCACTGGAGGCATTGTGATACTCAGCTATCACTTCATTTATTCTTGCCTTGGGTACCACTAGCAGATCATAAGTGATTTTTCCATCTTCACTTTCCCATGTTCGGAATAAACATCCGTCTCGTAAGTGCAGGCTTTGCCACTGCGCCCAGTATGCCTTTGCTATTGGATTCTCATTAGCCATTTCTTGCCAATCTGGACGTATGCCCTGCTCCTTGTATTCCATAATCTTTACGAGATCTGGGTCGTTCCGCTGATCTTCTTGCACTCGTTCGGTGGTCCATGACTCCTCCGGCAATATATTCGTAAGTCGTATGTCGACAATGTGCTCCTTGCTTTCCACTCGAGAACAATGTTTACATTCCATTTTGCAAGGACGACGAGATAGAGCATCCGCGTTGCCGTGATGTCCTCCTTTACGATGTTCGATGGTAAAATCATAACTCTGCAGCCTTTCAATCCAGCGCGCCAATTGTCCTTCTGGGTTTTTAAATTGCAATAACCACCTTAGCGCTGCGTGGTCAGTTCGTAGATGAAATGACTGACCGTACAAGTATTTATGAAAATACTTTACACATTCCAGTATTGCGAGTAACTCTCTTCGAGTGACACAGTAGTTTCTTTCTGGCTTCGACAGGATTTTACTGTAGTATGCTATTACTTTTTCTTGCCCACCTATGATCTGAGAGAGCACACCACCTATTCCATAGCCACTCGCATCTGTATCCAACACAAACTTTTGACCAGGTACTGGATACGATAATACTGGTGCTGAACAGAGTCTTTCTTTCAGTTGTTCGAATGCTTTCTGTTGTTCCTCGCCCCACACAAATGGTTTGTTCTTTCTTGTCAACTCATGCAGACTGCTGGCGATGTTTGCAAATCCAGGAACAAATCGTCTATAGTAGGTGCATAAGCCTAGGAAGCTTCTTAGCTCGTGAAGATTCGACGGAATAGGCCATTCTTGAACTGCTGCTACTTTCTCCTCGTCGGTATGTACCCCTTCTGTTGTTACTTTATGACCAAGATATTTAACTTCTTGCCTGAAGAGTGAACACTTTTTCATATTCAGTTTAAGCCCTGCTGATTGTATACGCTCAAATACTTCTTTCAACTTTTCCAGGTGGTCGTTAAAATCTTTTCCCATCACAATAATGTCATCGAGGTACACCAAGCACGTTTTCCAGTGTAGTCCTCTGAGTACACGCTCCATCAAACGTTCGAAAGTAGCTGGCGCATTGCATAAACCAAATGGCATGACTGTAAATTGCCATAGACCATCGCCAATACTGAAAGCTGTTTTCTCTTTGTCTTCCTTACCAAGTTCCACTTGCCAGTAGCCACTTTGCAAATCAAGAGTTGAGAACCACTTCGCACCAGATAGTGTGTCCAGAGTGTCATCGATTCTTGGCAGTGGATAGCTGTCTTTTTTCGTAATATCATTTAGCTTTCTGTAATCCACACAGAATCGAGTACTTCCACCCTTCTTCTTTACCAGCACAACTGGTGAACTCCATGGACTCGCTGATGGTTCAATAACACCTTGTTTCTGCATATCGGAAATCAGTTTAATGGCTTCGTCTCTTTTGGCCAATGGAACTCGTCGTGGTGCTTGACGAATTGGTCTAGAATCACCGGTGTCAATGTGATGCTTCACGATGGTTGTTCGTCCTCCAGTTTTTCCATTTGAAGAAAATATTGAACTGTACTTCTCCAATACTTGTAAAGCCTTTTCTTTTTGCTGTTTGGTAAGCACACCTGCCCATTCCTCCATCTGTGCTTTTATTTCCGCCTTGCCAGTTCCTGATCTTCCACTTTTTATCGACGAACCCTTTTCGCAGTCTACTACGGCAGTAACTTCCTGGCAATGACCAATCACCATTCCTTTCTTTACAACTGTAGATGTATTAGTTGGATTTAAAATTCGCACCGGTACTATTCCATTTTCTTTAGGTTCTACTAACGTCCTACCAAGTATGATGTTTTTATTCGTTATTTCTTTATCTGCTTCCACCAGCCACAACTTGCCTGTCCCATCGTCCACATTCATCTGTGCCCCTATCACCGCTTCTGATTTTGCTGGAACCTCTTGGCGTTGACATGCCAGTACTCGTTTGATGTTCCCACTACGCTTGTAACCGATGTTCAATGGTAGTTCGACATTTGCATAACGTAGTATCCGTTGATTTAAATCTAACGTAAATCCGTTGTCAATCATAAAATCAACACCAATTATTACGTCATCGATGATGTCGGCCACAATGAATTCATGTTCCCATGTGCAATTTCCAATAGATACTCGTTTCTTTATCTTGCCCAGAATTTGTGCATCCTCACCCGTTGCTGTACGCAATTTTATTCCCATTAAAGGCTCAAACCTCTTTACCAAATCGCTCTTTATTATAGAATGTGATGCACCAGTGTCCAGGGTTAACATGAATTCCATATTGTCCAATTTTCCATCAATAGTCAAGCTGCTTGGCACACGCTGTAGTTGTGAAATGTGAATGATGGGGCAACCCACTGTTGGAGTCAGTTCACGCCCCGCTGAACTGACTCGATTTAGTTTAACGATGGATCTGTGTTAGTGGAGCGATCACTATCCACCTTATTCTCCTTCTTTTGTCTTCCTGGAGAACTCGATCTTGATCGCTTTCGTCGTAGACGGCAGTCACGCGCCATGTGTCCTGGTTTGTCACAAATGAAGCACTTACCAGTAAATTTGTTTTCGCGTCGACCTGTTGTTCTTCCTTCAGGCTGCGCTACAGATTTGAATGCCTGACACACTGCTTCAACCAGATCTGCTGTTTCTGTTTCTAGTTGGCGTACCCGTGGCATTGGTCGACACATCAAACTGGCGGCTTCAAACGTCAAGGCACTACTGACTGTTTCGGCATAAGTATTTCTTGGTGACATGACTAGGGCACGCTTTGTCTCTCCATCACGTATGCCATCTATGAAAGCCTCTATTTTGATTTTTTCGACGAACTCTTCCGAATTACCGGAGAACGCTAGATGACATAAGCGCTCAATATCGGAAGCGAATTCCTGAAGGCTCTCATTACTCCGTTGCACTCGCGATCTCAATTCCACACGATGTAATTGACTCTTGTATTCATTTCCATATTTCCGCTGGAGGGTGTCCATCAGTGACTGGTAGCTACCACGATCTTTCTCTGGAACCATCTGTAACACCTCGGAAGCATTACCTTTTAATGCGACTATTAAAGCAGCAGTCTTGTCGCTATCATCCCATTGATTCTTCGAAGCTGTTGTCTCGAATTGAAGCTTGAAGATATTGAATGGCGTGCTTCCGTCAAATGTTGGTGGCTTTAATTTGATTGTACTTGAATCTCTAATCACTGATGTGGCTGGTCCATTTATTTTTAGTTGGTTGAGATCGTGCTGTAATTTCTCGAACTTATCTTCCAAGTCATCTACATGTTCCTTGAGATCCATGACTTTTTCATTAATGGTTCCGGAAATTTCCTGAAATCTAATCTCAATTCCTTTTTGTAGATTTTCGATGACGTGTTCTTGTCGAGCCGAACCTTCTTGAATTTCCATACGCAATTCAGCCGAATGTTCTTGAAGCTTGTAGTCAATTGTTTTCTGGAATTCTCCCATAGCGTTTTCTTGCCGTACCGAATGTTCTTGAAACTTGGAGTCAATGCGAGACGCATTTCCTTGAATTTCCGTACGCAATTCAGCCGAATGTTCTTGTAACTGTTGTTGTTGCTGCAGCATCATGGTTTTCATGAAATCCATGAGTTGACCACTCGAATCTATTTTGCTCTCTTCCTCAGCGTGCACAACTGCTTGCATATCGGCTTCCTCGAAGAACTCATGTTCTTCTACATTAATTCCCTTTAATAGCTTGCCTCAGCCTCACCAGCAGTTCCGCCTTTGCACCTGATGACGATAGATTCATCTCTACCAACAGCTTTTTAAGCTGGTCCACTTTTAGTTGGTCAATTTTCACCATCTTTACAGAATCCCACTTCTGACACCAATTGTTACGTTTTTATTCTGTGAACGTTTAATTCTATTTGAATTACCTTGTTCGATCACTGGATTCTGTTAATGATAACTGCAACACTTATTTTGCAACTATATACAGCAACAATTTATTTAATAATCTGTATTTACAATTAACACTGTTTACAATCAACTATTTACTATAACACTTAAATGTACTTGCAACTTTTGCCTCTGTATCAATGTTTTCGCAATCACGTTCGGAAGTAGATAGATTTTTCTTCTCAACACTGGCTCTATTTATACTCTGTTGGCAACACCCCAGAATCTTCCTTTATCGAGATTCTTCTCTTCCTTTCTCGTTGGCTTGTTCTGGTTATCGCTTATTTCTTTTTGTTGACATTCGTTTCGATGCTGCCAATAGAGTCAGTCACAATAGTGATGAGTAATCAACTATCGATACTCGTTACAATATATATATATATATATATATATATATATATATATATATATATATATATTTATATATATACATATATACATATATACATATATATATATATATATATATATATATATATATATATATATATATATCTATCTATATCTATATATATATATATATATATATATATATATATATGTATATATATAAATATATATATGGATATATATATATATCTATATATATATATATATATATATATATATATATATGTATATATATAAATATATATATATATATATATATGTATATATATAAATATATATATATATATATATATATATATATATATATATATATATATATATATATATGGGTGCCGTAGCTCAGTGGTTAGTGTGTTCGTCTTCTGATCTGTAGGTCGTGGTTCAATCCCCGGCTGATGCATAACAAATTTAATATCGATAGATTTTTCTTTCGAATGGTACCCACCTATCGGCAAGCAATTGGCAATTTTTCCGATAGTAACAACTTGCCATGAAAAAGCTTCTAAAAGAACTCTTTGACAAAGATATATATATATATATATATATATATATATATATATATATATATATATATATATATATATATATATATATATATATATATATATATATATATATATATATATATATATATATATATATATATATATATATATATATATATATATATATATATATATATATATATATATATATATATATATATATATATATACGAGGGCGGACTGATAAAAAAGCTACCTAAGTATGAAAAAGGCAGCCCAGACACAAAAACTTTTTTTTTTTTAATTATTTGTACGCACTCCCAAAGTGAACTTGTGCGGATTGACGGTCTGGCAACCCTATCCATTTGCTCAATATTCCATGTTCATTTTATCCCTATTCTTCCCCCTTCTGAGCAATTCTGTTCTCTCCTGCGTTTGTTGTGCCTATTCGCTTCTGCTTTCCCTTTTACAGGGTGATTTTTAAGAGAATTTGGATTTGGTTTAAAAAAGATACATACAATTTAGAGAAATGTAGGGAAAAGTTATTTGAGTCAATAGATAGATAGAACGATCTATATAATTCAATGCTTAAGGATAATTTCATGTAAATGTTGACCGCTGCTGGGCCTCAAATGGTTCATACACTGGGTCCAATTTTGGCATACTCTCTCCAACATATCGGCGGGTATCTCACGAATAAGTTCTTCAATATTGGCTTCCAGTGCGTCAACCGTTGCGGGCTTGTCACTATAGATATGAGCTTTAACGTAGCCCCACAAAAAATTGTCTAAAGGCGTTAAATCGCACGATCTATGCGGACAAATGACCGGCCCCAAACTTGAAATGAACTGTTCACCGAACTCGCTTCTGAATTGGTTTCGCGTGTTGTATGGCATGTGGCACCGTTTTGTTGAAAACACAGGTCAGCCAAATCAAGCTCTTTTTTTGCTCCATTTTGGGCAAAAAAAGTTTGTAATCATCGCACGGTAGCGCTCGCCATTCACAGTATCATTCCTGCCTTTGTCGTCTGAAAAAGTACGGTCCAATGATGCCACCGGCCCATAATCCACAACAAACAGTGCATTTTTCGAGATGCATTGGCACTTCTTGCAATGCTTCTGGCTGCTCTTCACACCAAATACGGCAATTTTGACTGTTAACGTATCCATTCAACCAGATGAGCTGACTATAAAATGGAAGTGCACTTCTTCCACAGACTCTCTTAACCGAGCATGAATTTTGATAATAAAATTCAATAATCTGCAAGCGTTGTTTGTTTGTAAGTCGATTCATGGTTAAATTATAGACCCAACTGAACATATTCGACAGTAACATATTACACGAAAACAACTAAGCTGCTAAAACCAGTGTTGCCAAAAAGAAAATCGCTAAAAAACCACCCTGTATATTCTTACTTTTGACTTTCCCATTAATCATAAATCTTAGAAAAAAGATCTCTTTTCACGACCATGCGCGATTTTCATTCTCATTGAAATAAATAACAAAGTAAGCAAAAAAAAAAAAAAAAAAAAATATATATATATATATATATATATATATATATACAAGTATGTATATATATATATATATATATATATATATATACAAGTATGTATATATATATATATATATATATATATATACAAGTATGTATATATATATATATATATATATATATATATATATATATATATATATATATATATATAAATTAAGATATTATATTTATCTTTTGAAAATAAAATAAGATATTGTTTTTATCTTTTGAAAATAATTCGTCCTTTATTTAAATAAAATTAATTCCTTTTGAACAGACTTGGCTTTTACTTAACCCTTCTCTACAAGTATTATAACTTAACTTTATTACTTAACTCGCGTACCGCGAACCTGCCATGCAGGCTTGAATCTAATTTTAGACTAACATAACTTAACTTTATTACTTAACTCGCGTACCGCGAACCTGCCATGCAGGCTTGAATCCAATTCTAGACTAACATTATAACTTAACTTTATTACTTAACTCGCGTACCGCGAACTTGCCATGCAGGCTTGAATCCAATTTCAGACTAACTAACATAATTTTATATTTTTTGGAAGTGAAGCCAACATCGCTGTTCACTGCTCGAGAATTGAAAATATCGGCCAGACGTCGATATATTTGCGTTCAAATGCACTTGCGCTAAGCCAAATACAAAAACAACGCATTTAATATTAACAAAAGCTGAAGCGCGAGTGGGATGCAACTTCAGCAGAAAAACTAAGAGACTCGAAAATTTAAAGATAAAGGAAAAAGGGAATTAAGTTTCGTTTGAAGTTTTAGGTATCGCAAAATGTAGAATAGGAAATATTCACGTTAAAGGCAACGTGCCTTAACTACTCCCCCTTTTAAGATTCAGACGTCCTCGTCTGATCTAAATTGCGAAGAACATTTTTAATCTCTACTACACGTCGCTTTTTACCAAAAAGGTATATTGCGCACGTTATCAGAATTAGGAACGCAAGAGATGTAGAGGTGTATAGGGTCCACTTAACTTTAGAGTGCAAGTGAGAGATGCGGTCTACATTTTTAATATTTAATTCGTTTAGATATGGCAATGTCAAAAGAGAAACGTGGTCCGTGAAATTTACGGAGTGGGCTATGGGGGTTCAGGACTTCTGAAAGCAGTTCTTCTAGAATTCATAAATTTCGTAGAGTTTACAATTAGTGTGTTTTTGAATGTGATTAGAAAGGTGCCTTTCTGAAGAGATTTTGTTTCATTGTCGTAAAAAATTTTAGAAGGTTGGTCATTGACGATGACAATGCCGTCATCTATGACCGAAACAGGGGACACGAAGATTGCAGAAGTTGTCTTGCATGCAGGGGTGTAGTTGTTAAGTATGCTGCTGAGGCAAAAGTTATCTGTACTGGCGAGCAGCTGGCAAAATGCAATTGTGGACTTCCTTTTACAATTATTAAGCATCAAGTATTTATTGTCGCTTTTTGCGACATCATTAGTTTCATATAATAAAATTGTATTGCGGTGAACCACCGGATATATTAGTTTTTTTTCATAAAATTGCTTAATTCTAGGGAACTTAATCAAAAAAGTAAATATGTCTTCACTCTGTAAGATCTTAAGTTTGGAATTGATAATTGATTCACTATTTTTGTAATTTTACATTTTTTTTCACTTTTGCTTAAAAATAAGAGATACATTTAGGTTTGTTTTATATAATTTTTGGGAAAAAAAAAATTTATTGAAAATTAACAAATTTTAATTTGGAAAATATAAAATAAAAGTTATGGCTCAAAAATTTAAATTTTGGCTCACGGTAATTTTATTGACAATAGAGAACGAGATTAAGCACTTACATTAGAGCTAACATATATTGGTTGACCAGTATGATGATTACTGCACACCGTTGTTGTTATAGTTGTTCCGCTGCGGAGTCGAACTTCGAGTAATAGGATTCGTGTAGGATCTTCTTTTAGATTTGCTATGGTATTCGGATGCTTGGTTGACCCTTAAATTGGGCTGGGTTGAGGCTCTTCAAGCTTTCTCCTTGTGCAGATTTTGCCTTTTGTATGTTGGTAATGTTTTATGGCGTTAATTTTTGAATTTTTGAAGTGTTTAAAAAAAACAATGTTCAGGTTTAACAGCTCACAGTTCACAGTTTAGTTGTGCCTTACTCTATTTTTCGGGTTTTCTTTTTACCCATAAAATTTTTGCTTTTGCGTTATGATTTTTTTTATTTTTTATTTATAGAAAACAAAATTTTCTGATATGGTTTTTAATATTGCAGAATTTTAGATTTTCGAAGATTTTTATTTTGGGTTTTCAAGATTAAAAGTTCTTTAATTTATTTTTTTTTAATTTTTCACAGGACAACGGGCTTTTAACGTTGGGCGCCAATTAAGATATTATATTTATCTTTTGAAAATAAAATAAGATATTGTTTTTATCTTTCGAAAATAATTCGTCCTTTATTTAAATAAAATTAATTCCTTTTGAACAGACTTGGTGTTTACTTAACCCTTCTCTACAAGTATTATAACTTAACTTTATTACTTAACTCGCGTACCGCGAACCTGCCATGCAGGCTTTAATCCAATTTCAGACTAACTAACATAAATTTATATTTTTTGGAAGTGAAGCAAACATCGCTGTTCACTGCTCGAGAATTGAAAATATCGGCCAGACGTCGATTCAGCAAAATAGTTAGAAGTAGGTCGCGCATGGCATATTTGCGTTCAAATGCACTTGCGCTAAGCCAAATACAAAAACAACGCAGTTAATATTAACAAAAGCTGAAGCGCGCGTGGGATGCAACTTCAGCAGAAAAACTAAGAGACTCGAAAATTTAAAGATAAAGGAAAAAGGGAATTAAGTTTCGTTTGAAGTTTTAGGTATCGCAAAATGTAGAATAGGAAATATTCACGTTAAAGGCAACGTGCCTTAACTACTCCCCCTTTTAAGATTCAGACGTCCTCGTCTGATCTAAATTGCGAAGAACATTTTTAATCTCTACTACACGTCGCTTTTTACCAAAAAGGTATATTGCGCACGTTATCAGAATTAGGAACGCAAGAGATGTAGAGGTGTATAGGGTCCACTTAACTTTAGAGTGCAAGTGAGAGATGCGGTCTACATTTTTAATATTTAATTCGTTTAGATATGGCAATGTCAAAAGAGAAACGTGGTCCGTGAAATTTACGGAGTGGGCTATGGGGGTTCAGGACTTCTGAAAGCAGTTCTTCTAGAATTCATAAATTTCGTAGAGTTTACAATTAGTGTGTTTTTGAATGTGATTAGAAAGGTGCCTTTCTGAAGAGATTTTGTTTCATTGTCGTAAAAAATTTTAGAAGGTTGGTCATTGACGATGACAATGCCGTCATCTATGACCGAAACAGGGGACACGAAGATTGCAGAAGTTGTCTTGCATGCAGGGGTGTAGTTGTTAAGTATGCTGCTGAGGCAAAAGTTATCTGTACTGGCGAGCAGCTGGCAAAATGCAATTGTGGACTTCCTTTTACAATTATTAAGCATCAAGTATTTATTGTCGCTTTTTGCGACATCATTAGTTTCATATAATAAAATTGTATTGCGGTGAACCACCGGATATATTAGTTTTTTTTCATAAAATTGCTTAATTCTAGGGAACTTAATCAAAAAAGTAAATATGTCTTCACTCTGTAAGATCTTAAGTTTGGAATTGATAATTGATTCACTATTTTTGTAATTTTACATTTTTTTTCACTTTTGCTTAAAAATAAGAGATACATTTAGGTTTGTTTTATATAATTTTTGGGAAAAAAAAAATTTATTGAAAATTAACAAATTTTAATTTGGAAAATATAAAATAAAAGTTATGGCTCAAAAATTTAAATTTTGGCTCACGGTAATTTTATTGACAATAGAGAACGAGATTAAGCACTTACATTAGAGCTAACATATATTGGTTGACCAGTATGATGATTACTGCACACCGTTGTTGTTATAGTTGTTCCGCTGCGGAGTCGAACTTCGAGTAATAGGATTCGTGTAGGATCTTCTTTTAGATTTGCTATGGTATTCGGATGCTTGGTTGACCCTTAAATTGGGCTGGGTTGAGGCTCTTCAAGCTTTCTCCTTGTGCAGATTTTGCCTTTTGTATGTTGGTAATGTTTTATGGCGTTAATTTTTGAATTTTTGAAGTGTTTAAAAAAAACAATGTTCAGGTTTAACAGCTCACAGTTCACAGTTTAGTTGTGCCTTACTCTATTTTTCGGGTTTTCTTTTTACCCATAAAATTTTTGCTTTTGCGTTATGATTTTTTTTATTTTTTATTTATAGAAAACAAAATTTTCTGATATGGTTTTTAATATTGCAGAATTTTAGATTTTCGAAGATTTTTATTTTGGGTTTTCAAGATTAAAAGTTCTTTAATTTATTTTTTTTTAATTTTTCACAGGACAACGGGCTTTTAACGTTGGGCGCCAATTAAGATATTATATTTATCTTTTGAAAATAAAATAAGATATTGTTTTTATCTTTCGAAAATAATTCGTCCTTTATTTAAATAAAATTAATTCCTTTTGAACAGACTTGGTGTTTACTTAACCCTTCTCTACAAGTATTATAACTTAACTTTATTACTTAACTCGCGTACCGCGAACCTGCCATGCAGGCTTTAATCCAATTTCAGACTAACTAACATAAATTTATATTTTTTGGAAGTGAAGCAAACATCGCTGTTCACTGCTCGAGAATTGAAAATATCGGCCAGACGTCGATTCAGCAAAATAGTTAGAAGTAGGTCGCGCATGGCATATTTGCGTTCAAATGCACTTGCGCTAAGCCAAATACAAAAACAACGCAGTTAATATTAACAAAAGCTGAAGCGCGCGTGGGATGCAACTTCAGCAGAAAAACTAAGAGACTCGAAAATTTAAAGATAAAGGAAAAAGGGAATTAAGTTTCGTCTGAAGTTTTAGGTATCGCAAAATGTAGAATAGGAAATATTCACGTTAAAGGCAACGTGCCTTAACTTATATATATATATATATATATATATATATATATATATATATATATATATATATATATGTATATATATATGTATATATATATATAAATATATATAAATATATATATATATATATATATATATATATATATATATATATATATATATATATGTATATATATATATATATATGTCACTGGTACACGCTGCTGCCGCTAAAGTCGGCTTGGCATTCAACATTCCAAAAACCAAAGTATTGCGTATGAACACCCAAAATACGCGTGTATTCGCGATTGATGGTATCCAGCTGGAGGATGTACACTCTTTTTGCTCGGTAGTATCATCTCGACGTCGGGTGGTTCGAGCGAAGACATCCAAAATCGCATCAAAATGGCAATGGTAGCATTCGGCACTCTACGTCCAATCTGGAATGCATCACACATCTCGCGGCGCACAAAATTGAAAATATTTAACTCCAATGTAAAAATGGTTGCGAGACGTGGAACACATCAGCGGCGGATGTAAATGCACTGCAAGTCTTCACACACAGCTGTTTACGCAAGATTCGATGGCGTTCCTAACAAGGAACGCCATCGATTGGAACGCGTAAGGCACCCGAAGACGAGGATGGCAGGCGAATACTTGGAGAAGACTGCTGCAGTCAGAAACCCGCACTGTGAACCATAGCTGGAGCGAAGTTAAGAGGCTGGGACAAGACAGATCTGAATGGAGGAAATTTGTTGTTATATATGTCATATATATATAAAAAAAAAAAAACATACGAGGGTGGATTGATAAAGAAGCTACCTAAGTACGAAAAAGGCAGCACAAACACAAAAACTTTTTTTTTTGAAATTGCGATCTGTCAAACGTCAGCTGTTAAAATTTCACCTAAATTCATCGATTAGTTTATTTGTTGTAGTCGTTTAAAATAACCAACTTTTGTGTTTCTTGAAAAATGGAAAAAAGCGAATTTCGTGCAGTGATTAAACACTATTATTTGAAAGGGAAAACGGCGAAAGAGACAAAAGCAAAGCTCGATAAACATTACGGTGAGTCTGCTCCGTCAGATTACATAGTAAAATATTGGATTACTGAATTTAAACGCGGCCGAACAAGCAGTGCAACAATACCATCAACAGGAAGGCCAAAAGAGGTGGTTACTGAAGAAAATATTAAGAAAATCCTCGATATCGTTATGAATGATCGCCGAGTCAAGTTGCGTTAGATTGTTGAAATGGTAAACATCTCATATGAACGTGTGTTCAACATTTTGCATGAACATTTGCATATGAAAAAGCTATCGGCAAGATGGGTGCCTCGTTTGCTCAGTGTCGAACAAAAACAAGTTCGAGAGACCACTTCACAGCGGTGTTTGGACATGACAAAACGTAATCCTGTTGATTTTAGGCGTCGATTGATGAAACGTGGGTCCACCGTTACACACCTGAAACCAAAAATCAATCGAAACAATGGGCGGAAGCTGGTGGAAGTGCTCCGAAGAAGTCGAAGGCAGTGAAATCGGCTGACAAGGTTATGGCCACTGTATTTGGGGATGTACTCGGAATATTGCTTATCGGTTATCTTGAAAAAGGATCCACAATCACAGGAAAGTATTATCGTGCATTATTTGATAAATTGAATGATGCAATCAAGAAAAAACGACCACATTTAAAGAAGAAAAAAGTGCTCTTCCTTCAAGACAACGCACTGGTTCACACAGCATTAGATACAATGCTAAAATTACGTGAAATACACTTCGAATTGGTTGATCATCATCCACTTTATAGTCCAGATTTAGCTCCTAGTGACTTTTTCCTGTTTCCAAACTTGAAAAAATGGCTTGCAGGAAAAAGATTTA
The DNA here is from genome assembly GCA_963854835.1 of Megamerina dolium. Lineage (NCBI taxonomy): Eukaryota > Metazoa > Arthropoda > Insecta > Diptera > Megamerinidae > Megamerina > Megamerina dolium. The sequence continues at coordinate 6,453,435 of OY978530.1, forward strand.
GCTCAAACGAAGAAGTGATTACTGAAACTAACGCGTATTTTGAGGGGTTCCCGAAATCGTATTATTCAGATGGTATAAAAAAGTTGGAATATCGTCTTACTAAGTGTGTCGAAGTAAAAGGAGACTATGTTGAGAAATAAATGGTTTTTGAAAAAAAAAATTGTTTTTTTCCTACTTAGGTAGTTTCATTATTAATCCGCCCTCTATATGTCGAGCGTCGATTTGATGCATACATTCTGGCAGATCGAATTGGAAGGCAGGAAGGCCATTATATGAATTTGTTGTGATGCTTTTTGGATTGTTCAACACAGCACAGCATCTGTATCGCCTCATGGACAAGGTAATCCCTCAGCGACTACGATCCAATGTCTTTGTTTACCTCGACAACCTGCTGATAGTGTCGCCAGACTTCGATAGCCATATGAGAATAATAGGCGAGGTGGCTACGTGCTTAAAAAACGCTAATTTAGCGATAGGCTTGAAAAAATCGCACTTCTGTTTTAAAGAGCTACGTTACCTCGGACTCGTTATAGGCGGTGGTACGTTGAGGACTGATCCTGGTAAGGTGGCAGCTATCCAGGATATTCCAATTCTCAGATCCGTGAGACAGGTCGGTAGTTTCTTCGGAACGGCAGGGTCGTATCGTCGTTTTATAAGCAACTTTGCCACCATTTCTGCTCCACTCACCGACACGCTAAAGAAGAAGAAGAAATTTAGAATGTCGCCGGAAGCGATTGAAGCAGTTAGTCAATTGAAAGCTGCGTTCACGACTGCTCCTGTTCTGCGCCATGCTGATTTCACGAGACGTTTATGGGTTCAGTGCAACGCGTCAGACAAGGGTATTGGCGCGATATTTTTTCAAAAGGAAGACGATGGGGGAGAGAGACCCATTGCATTCTACTCGCAGAAATTGAATACGTGCCAGCAAAATTACAGCGTCACAGAGAAGGAGTGTCTGGCGGCGACGCTAGCAGCCAAAAAGTTTAGGCTATACGTGGAAATCATGCCCTTCACGGTTGTCACAGATCACGCCAGTTTAAAGTGCCTGATGACCTTACGTGATTTGAGGAGTAGACTAGAGCGATGGTCATTACAACTGCAGGCCTATGGCTTTGAGATTGAGTACCGTAAAGGCTCCGAAAATGTATAGCCAACACGTTGTCTAGAGCGATAGATGCAATGGAACTCCCAAATATGGATACAACTGAATTTCTCTCCGACGATTACCAAAATTTGGTGTGAGTGTTGCAGGCCAATATACCCATATACCGGGGTGCATGTCCAAGATGGCATCATTAAAAAAAAATTAGGCGGAATTGATGGCCTTGCGGAAGGTAACCCATGGAAGGTATGGATACCGAAAAATTTGACGATGGCATTGATAGAAGACGCATATAATACGCCTACGGCAGCACATGGTGGTATAGAGGAGACATTGGCACGACTGCTACGTAATTACTATTGGCCTGGCATGGCAGTGCAGGTGTGAAATTACGTGCTCGAATGTCGAATATGTAAAGAGGCAAAGCCAGCAAATTGTGTGCTGCGACCAAGAATGGGAACGGATGTGATTACCGCACGGCCATTCCAGAATATATATATAGACTTTTTAGGAAAATATCCACTATCGCGGCAGAAGAACGCGTACCTGTTTATTGTTATGGACCACTACACGAAATATGTATAGCTTAGGGCAGTGAAGGAGGCTACTGCACGAATGGTAGTTGACTTCTTGATCCGAGAAGGATTATATAAGTTTGGCGTTCCCGAGTGTATACATTCCGATAATGGAAAACAGTTCACTTAAAGACTATTTCCTCGTAAGTTGAAAGGTTTAAAATCAATCATATGAAAAATGCTGCGTATTCTCCACAGGGAAATGCTTCTGAGCGAGTGAATGCTTCTGTTTTGAATGTTATACGAACGTATATCGGCAATGATCAACGCGATTGGGATACACACATTGAATTCGCACTGCGTAGCTCTCTTTATTCGGCAACTGGCGTATCATCGTACTTTGCGTTGTTCGGCCAGCAAATGTTTTTGTCCGGTACCGACTACGAGCTTTGGCGTAAGTTAGATGCATTAGAGGACCGAGAAGCCCATGAAATAGCTAGAGGTGATCGCCTGCAGATTATTCGCGAGGGAATTGTTTCCAATTTGCATCGCGTTTATGAACGTGACGATCACCAATACAATAAACATAGAGAATAATCAAATTCGTGCCTGGTTAAGAGGTGTACAAGCGCAACTTAGTACTCAGTGATTTTGGGAAGTCAGTAAATACAAAATTGTGCCCCAAATTTTTAAAATGTAGAGTTGCTAAAGTCATCGGTAGCCAGTTAGAGACGTTACAAGGCAAGCCATTGGGTATATTTCATGGCAAAGATATTAAACAATGAATGCTGTTGTTGTCACTTACTGACTGACTGACTGACTGCACTGACTGCACAGTTCGCGTTCTACTGTTCATGGTATGGTTCCACATACGGGATATGTATGTGTTGGAATATGACTTAGAATTTGGCTTTGTGGAGGGTGGCAGAGTGAACCAAATAGAGGTGGCCATGATTTGTTGTAGAGAGGGACACAATTGGCTTTCGTTAATTAATGGTCGAGGTAGGCAACGGTAGGGTATCGATTGGAGATAATGCTGTTTGGAGATTATTTTTGCAGTAAAGTGGTGTAGTGATGTGGAGAGTGGGAATAAAAAATTATTCAAAGAAGAAATTGTCTCTTAATTATGTTTTGATAAAATTTGAATGAAAAGCTTTTTTGTTATCGCTCACTATAGTTTTAGTGTTGCTTAATTTTAATAGTGTTTCAAGCAAGGCATCCTTAATTTCAACCATAAAACGAGAAGCAATAGGCTTGACAATAGCAAATTTAGAAAATTTGTCCATGCGTGTTAGAAAATGTTGTTTGCCAATTATAAATACATCGATGTGAAATATTTCTCCTGGAAAATTTGGGATAGGAGTTTTTCCAAAGTCCTACGTAAGATCTTTGGACCTATTTGCGTTGGTGGCAAGTACCGAATAAGGTACAACCATGAGCTGTACGAGCTGTATGCCGATATTGACATAGTAAAGCGCATCAAAATCCAGCGGCTGCGCTGGCTAGGTCATGTCGAGCGAATGGAAGAACACGCTCCAGCTAAGAAGGTGTTATATTCGGAACCCGCTGGAGGACGACGGAGAAGAGGAAGACCAAACCTCCGGTGGAAAGACCAAGTACTGGAGAACCTGACAGCGCTTGGGATTTCTAAATGGCGCCAGCTAGCGAAGAACGGAGATGGCTGGCGAAGCATGTTATTTTCGGTCTAAATCGATATTCGGTTGTTATGGACACATAAGTAAGTAAGTAAGTAAGTTTTTCCAATTCCAATAATAGGAGTTTTGCGCTAGTATTTATTTTCTATTCAAATCTTACAATTTGCTATGAGGGACTGCAAAAGTTTTCTCATACTCGGAAAATAGTACTCTCGAAAAATTTGCTTAGTATTCTCCTAGAGACAACGATGGGCACGATTATGCTCCGTAGCCACTGTTTCTAGCTAGTCGTCTTTGTTGGTTAAGTCGATAACGAGTATTTCAAATTTATGGACAAATTTAACTTCCGGAAATTGAGACACTAAGTCGCTCTGTATTTCCGCTAAAGTGGGTGCATCGCAGTGAACTCCATTTGTAACATTCGGGTTAATGATAGTTTTTAAACAACTCATGAGATTTTCTACTGTGTCATAGCAGACTGTATGGCGTATAAACTTTTGAAAAAGTATTTGGGAATTTTTATAAAACAAGTTTGATTTAGATAAAATTAGCTGATTTTTGAATTAGTTAATCGGGTATTTGATAGTTTTGATAACGTCAGACAAAGATTCTTCGCTATGAATCATCTCACATGAATCTGACTCACTTAAAATGTGGTGGAATTGTCAGGAGAGAGCATCGGCCACTTTATTTTCTTTGCCAGACTTATAATAAAAATGAGGTGAGAATACATCTATAAATGTCAGCCATCTCTTCATTTTGGCATTAGGATTATTGTTGGAAATTGCGATTATAAGCGGCTGGTGATCGGCATAAATGTTTAAATCTTTGAAGCCATGCAGATAATGTCAGAGTTTTTTCAGTGCCCAGACTATGGCCGGTAGTTCGCGCTCATATATAGCGTAGTTCTGTTCCGTAGGGGAAAGCGTGCGTGAAATTAAAGTTAATGGTTGACCATTTTCAGATAGCCTGCACCTAAAGCTAGATGAGGCATCCGTCGTAAGTTCAAAAGGACGATTTTAGTCCGGATATTGCAAAAGAACATCCTCTGATGCCACGATCCGTTTTATTCTTTCGAAGGCACGCATCGCTTCAGGGCTAAGTTCAATGTTCACGTGTTTAGATTTTCGTGTCCCCATTTGGCCAGTTTCCCCACGAAGATAAAGTGTCAATGGTTTGACAATGATTGCGTAGTCTTTCACAAAACGATTGTAGTATCCAGATAATTAATCAATCAATCAAAAAGAGATCGTGACGTTGAAACAAAGACATAATCCTTGTTCATCAAGTGGACCACGCGAAACCAGACCAAGGTCTGTTAGAGGATATGTGCCCTATAGCTGATACCTCTGGGGCCAACCACAAGTGTTACGAGCACTGCGACCAAACGAAATCTTTTGTACCCAATAGTATCCGGATAATCCGAGTACAGAACGTAATGCCCGAAGTGTTGTTGGGAGCTTATAATTAAGAATGTCTAGTACCTTGTCTGCGGAAGTTTTGATACCCTTTTCCGAAACTAAGAAACCCAAAAACTTAACATTCGTTTTAAAAAACTTCGATTTCTATGATGATACTCTCATTCCTGCATTTTGTATTTTTTTAAGATAGTGTCTATATTTTTCAAATACGTTTGTTCGTCAAGTGAGCAAATGATAATATCGTTTATATAGATATGGCAACATTTCCCTATATTTTCATGGAGAACGTCGTCAATGGCGCTTTGGAAAATGCTCGAAGCATTCTTCAACCCAAAAGGTAGTCGAAAAAATTCATATTTTTCGTTATTTATGCTAAACGAAGTTTTTTTTCTATCTCCTTCATACAGTGTTATTGGGATTTCAAGTCTAGTGCTGTAAAATATTTGAATTTGCCAAAATTTGCTAAAATAACAGATGTGTCTGGTATGGAATACCGGTCGAGGATTGTCCTTTCATTAATTTACCGCAAATCGATCACCATACGCATCTTAGGTTTTCCATTTTCGTCTACACCCTTTTTAGACACCACATGCACCGATGAGTTTAAGGGAGCAGGATTCTCTTATTATACCATGTCTAAGTAGTGTTTTTATTTCCTTTATCGAGATTCTTCTCTTTCTTTCTCGTTGGCTTGTTCTGGTTATCGCTTATTTCTTTTTGTTGACATTCATGTCGATGCTGCCAATAGTGTCAGTCACAATAGTGATGAGTAACCAACTATCGATACTCGTTACACTGCCCTCCTCTTAACCTTGTTCGTCCCGAACAAGTTTTTATACTTCCCCTCGATATGGCGCAAGTCGCTCCAAGTGCACTACTTTAAACTTTGCTCTTTTATTCCAGGCACGTTGAATACGATACACTACGTCATTTATCATTGCTATAATTTCATATGGTCCTTCCCAATGAGTCTGTAGTTTAGGAGACAGGCCTTTCTTTCGTTGTAGATTATGAAGCATTACAAGCTCTCCTTCATAGAACCCTTTTGAATTTGCATTCAAGTCATACCTGGCCTTCATCTTATCTCTTATCATCTGCGACCGCTCTCTGATGAACTGATGTACTTCATGCAACTGTTCCCGCTTTTCGCTAGTATAATTACCTTCGGTTGATCTCGTTGGTGTTACAACTCCAAATTTTAAATCAGCTGGCAGTCTTAACTCGTTTCCAAAAATTGCCATTGCCGGTGTAGTAGCCGTCGTATCATGTTGTGCGCATCGATATGCCATGAGGAACATTGGTATATGTACATCCCAGTCTGTTTGGTATTTATCTACGACTTTTCTCAAATATTCCTCCAAGGTACGGTTAAATCGTTCTACCATGCCATCAGATTGTGGATGCAAAGGTGTTGTACGAGTTTTGTATATACCCAGCATACGGCATATCTCTTGGAATACAACTGACTCGAAATTTCGACCTTGGTCTGAGTGTAATTCCATCGGTACACCAAAACGAGTAATCCATTGGTTGACGAATACATCCGCAACTGTACTAGCTTCTTGATTTGGAATGGGGTATATTTCAGGCCATTTACTGAAGTAATCTATAACCACCAGAACATACTTGTTTCCTGCGTTGCTTATTGGAAATGGTTCAGCTATGTCCATAGCAATTCGCTCAAATGGAGCACCCACGGTGTATTGGTGCATCTTACCACGACTTTTCTTAATGGGACCTTTGACCATTGCACATTGCTTACACTTCCGAATAAAATAAGAGACACGGTCATTACATCCAACCCAACAGAATCGTTTCTTTATTTTCTCGACGGTTTTGGTGATTCCCAAATGCCCTCCACTGGAGGCATTGTGATACTCAGCTATCACTTCATTTATTCTTGCCTTGGGTACCACTAGCAGATCATAAGTGATTTTTCCATCTTCACTTTCCCATGTTCGGAATAAACATCCATCTCGTAAGTGCAGGCTTTGCCACTGCGCCCAGTATGCCTTTGTTATTGGACTCTCATAAGCCATTTCTTGAAAATCTGGACGTATGCCCTGCTCCTTATATTCCATAATCTTTGCGAGGTCTGGGTCGTTCCGCTGATCTTCTTGAACTCGTTCGGTGGTCCATGACTCTTCCGACAATACATTCGTAACACGTGGGTTAACAATGTGATTCTGGTTTCTTTCCCGAGAACAATGTTTACTATCCACGGTGCAAGTACGACGATATGGAGTATAAGTTTTACTACGATGAATGACATCACGATCGTCCTTTCGTTGTCCTAGTGAATTCGATCTTTGTTGCTTATGTCGTAGACGACAATTCCGCGCCTTGTGCCCTCTCCGATGGCATATGAAACACTTATCGGCAAATTTATTTTTGCGTTGATTCCTTGTTCTACCTTTAGGCTTCATATTCGATTGATTGCAATCACGCGCTATATGTCCTCGTTTGTCGCAAATGAAGCACTTACCATTAAATTTGTTTTCACGTCGACCTGTTGTTCTTCCTTCAGGCTGCACTACTGACTTAACTGCCTGACACACTGCTTCAACCAGATCTTCTGTTTCTGTTTCTAGTTGGCGTACCCGTGGCATTGGTCTACACATCAAACTGGCGGCTTCAAATGTCAAGACACTATTGACTGTTTCGGCATAAGTATTCCTTGGTAACATGACTAGGGTACGCTTTGTCTCTCCATCACGTATGCCATCTATGAATGCCTCTATTTTTATTTTTTCGACGAACTCTTCCGAATTACCGGAGAACGCTAGATGACGTAAGCGCTCAATATCGGAAGCGAATTCCTGAAGGCTCTCATTACTCCGTTGCACTCGCGATCTCAATTCCACTCGATGTAATTGACTCTTGTATTCATTTCCATATTTTCGCTGGAGTGTGTCCATCAGTGACTGATAGCTACCACGATCTTTCTCTGGAATCATCTGTAACACGTCGGAAGCATTACCTTTTAATGCGACTATTAAAGCAGCAGTCTTGTCGCTATCATCCCATTGATTCTTCGAAGCTGTTGTCTCGAATTTAAGCTTGAAGATATTGAATGGCGTGCTTCCGTTAAATGTTGGTGGCTTTAGTTTGATTGTGCTTGAATCTCGAATCACTGATGTGGCCGGTCCATTTATTTTTAGTTGGTTGAGATCGTGCTGTAATTTCTCGAACTTATCTTCCAAATCATCTACATGTTCCTTCAGATCAGTAACCTTTTCATTAACGGCTCCGGAAATTTCATCTACATGTTCTTTTAGTTCTGCAACTTTCTCATTAATAGCCCCAGAAATTTCTTGAAGTTTGTAGTTAATTGTCTTCTGGAATTCTCCAATTAAGTTTTCTTGGCGAGACGAACCTTCTTGGATTTCCATACGCAATTCACTAATAACGCCCTCTTGACGAGCCGAATGTTCTTGAAACTTGGAGTCAATGCGAGACGCATTTTCTTGTAACTTCGCATTAATTCCTTGCAGTTGCTGCTGCTGTTGTTGCACCATGGATTTCATGAGTTCCATTAGTTGACCACTCGAATCTATCTTGCTTTCCTCCACAGCGTGCACAACTGCTTGTATATCGGCTTCCTCAAAGAACTCATGTTCTTCTACATTAATTCCCTTAGCCTCTATAGCTTGCCTCAGCCTCACCAGCAATTCCGCCTTTGCACCTGATGACGATAGATTCATCTCTACCAACAGCTTTTTAAGCTGGTCCACTCTTAGTTGGTCAATTTTCACCATCTTTACAGAATTCCACTTCTGACACCAATTGTTACGTTTTTATTCTGTGAGCGTTTAATTCTATTTGAATTACCTGGTTCGATCATTGGATTATGTTAATAATAACTGCAACACTTATTTTATACAACTATATACAGCAACAATTTATTTAATAAACTCTATTTACAATCAACTCTGTTTATAATCAACTATTTACGATAACACTTTAATATACTAGCAACTTTTGCCTCTGTATAGATGTTTGCGCAGTCACGTTCGGTATTCGATTGATTGTTACTTCTCAACACTGGCTCTATTTATACTCTGTTGGCAACACCCCAGAATCTTCCTTTATCGAGATTCTTCTCTTTCTTCCTCGTTGTCTTGTTCTGGTTATCGCTTATTTCTTTTTGTTGACATTCATGTCGATGCTGCCAATAGTGTCAGTCACAATAGTGATGAGTAACCAACTATCGATACTCGTTACACTATAAATAATAATATTTTATAATTAAATGTTTCGAAATTATGTGTAACAATGTACAACACTTTCCAAAAAGTTATCCACTCTCTGACAAGGCAACCATATAAAGAGAAATGCTGCTTCTTCATCTCCGGATGACCATGATGTTTCGACCAATTCACTTAAAAGTTTATTTATTGAAATAATAACACTAGGATTTGAACTACTTGATGCCATTTTTATGTTATGTGATTTCACACGAAAACAATATTTTGCAAATATCAACTTAATATAATCAGATAAGATTTTAATATTTTAATATTTTTTAATATTTTTAAATTCAGATAAGATTTCAATATTTTAAAGTGCGACATTTTTAGAAAAGAACCCATGTCAAAGGTTTCACATTATTTCACAAAAGAACATAAAAATATAAAACCCTCGTATGGGGCAGAATAAGAGCGACATATTTTCGAGAAAAGAAAACGCCATTAGCTTATATTGCCGTATATCGCCATTGCTGTAAAGCCGTATAACATAAAAATGTCATCAAACAGTTCAACCCCTATTGTTCTTATTTCAGTAAATATATTTACTTTTAAGTGAATTGATTGATGCATCTTCGATATCTGTGATGAAGAAATGTTCCTTTGTTCTTTTCTCGCACTAAAAAGGCAGCCTTTTGTCAGGGTTGAGGAAAACATTGGAAAACTGTTGCCATATAACAGGGTAACATTTCTTATGAGAAAAGAAATCACCATAAGTTTAAACTCGATTTGCAGTTTTCAGTCAAATTTCAACATAGATTAAACAAAATTAAACGCCCAATCTAGCTGAGTTTAACTAAGATTAAACTATCAGTTGTTCAGCTGTCTGTTCTTGCAGTCCATTACATCCTTTCTCGCTGCAGTTTAAAATGGGTTTAAATTTAAACTCAGTTTAAACCTAGTTTAAACTTTTATTGAAAAACTGGCCCTTAGCTTACGAGATTTACATAGGACCATTTTCACAGTTTTTAGTTACCTAATAGATTAATGTTAATCAATTACTTTTTATTTCAAAGTATCAGTTTAACTGATCGTTAACCAATGTACACCCATTAGTTAACCAATACTTGAAAACAGCTGTTTTTACTATTTATTTGAAAAGAACGTAATAGAATTTCGCAAGAGTTATTGTAATGAGAAAGAAAAATTGAATTTGCTTTTTAATTAATTTAATTAATTGAATTAATTAATTAAAATGAGCAAGGAAAATAGTGACAGCTGTTATACTATGGTTATATTACCAATCAATTGAACGCTAATCACGGCGTTCATTTTCCGTTTCACCAATTTAAATTGGTGGGTGGTTACACATGATTGCTGAGGCAGAGGTGTAATATTTTATCAAAATAATTGTGCTGCAAATTAATGGATACCGCGCTGAATGATTTGCTGAAAACAGCAACCATATATGCTGAGAAAGTGCGATAATCATAGAAGTGTATTGGGAAAAATAATTGAGTTAATAGAAAAAGTATCTTCGAAAAATCGGCAAAACAGAAAACAAAATGGCGAAAAAACGAAGTACTCCTTAAGATTCCTGGCAAAGGAATTAAAACATAACCACTTCTGGGCCTTTAAAAATTACATAAGGATGACCGATACGAAATTCCAGAACATCCTGCGGCTCATTGAAAAGGATATAAAAAAGGTGAAATGCCAATTGGAAATGCAATACCGCCAGATCAACAACTGGCAGTGCTGGTGTCAATAGTTGTCAACTCTTTCCTATATTGGCTTCAAGGGACTGATATTTTGCCCGGATATCATGTTTTGCTACATCGCTAGCAATTTTAGACAACTGCTGTTGCATAGCATCTAGGGCCTGTTCCCGTTTTTCCCGATTAGAATATTTGGGATTTCTTGTATCCCACAAGCGTACATTAATTTGCAGCAGAGTAATAAGTTCTTCAGTGGTCTTCTCCACGAAAACACCATTTCTAAATAAAATAATATATTTAAAGTTATAGAGTTTCTTTGCTTAACGAGAAAATTCTCTCAATCAGTACATACTCAGAATAGCTTTCTTTGAAGGGAATTTATATAATTAACGTTTAAAATATAATAATCCTTCGTAGTTGTCAACATAATAAACATGTACATAATATGTATGTAAGCAATAACCATAAAGGAAATATTCTTTCTCACATTTTCTCGTTCTCTATATAAAATTGAATACTGGCAACACTGGTAAAATTGGTCTGATTGGAGTCGAGAACAGCAATCAGAACTGATTGACATGCATTATTCATTTTTGGAGTTCATTTCTCATTTCTCATTGAAACCAACAACAATTTTTTTGATTAGCATTCAATTGATTGGTAATATAACCACGGAATTACTGTTTGTGATTCAATGTCGCAAGAAGACAATACTGTTACGTTTTTATTCTGTGAACGTTTAATTCTATTTGAATTTCCTTGTTCGATCACTGGATTCTGTTAATAATAACTGCAACACTTATTTTATACAACTATATACAGCAACAATTTATTTTATAATCTCTATGTACAATCAACTCTGTTTACAATCAACTATTTACGATAACACTTAAATGTACTTGCAACTTTTGCCTCTGTATCAATGTTTTCGCAATCACGTTCGGAATTAGATTGATTTTCCTTCTCAACACTGGCTCTATTTATACTCTGTTGGCAACACCCCAGAATCTTCCGTTATCCCTCCTCTTAACCTTGTTCGTCCCGAACAAGTTTTTATACTTCCCCTGGATATGGCGCAAGTCGCTCTAAGTGCACTACTTTAAACTTTGCTCTTTTATTCCAGGCACGTTGAATACGATACACTACGTCATTTATCTTTGCTATAATCTCATATGGTCCTTCCCAATGAGTCTGTAGTTTAGGGGACAGGCCTTCTTTCGTTGTGGATTATGAAGCATTACAAGCTCTCCTTCATAGAACCCTTTTGAATTTGCTTTCAAGTCATACCTGGCCTTCATCTTATCGCTTATCATCTGCGACCGCTCTCTGATGAACTGATGTACTTCATCCAACTGTTCCCGCTTTTCGCTAGTATAATTTCCTTCGGTTGATCTCGTTGGTGTTACAACTCCAAATTTTAAATCAGCTGGCAGTCTTAACTCGTTTCCAAAAATTGCCATTGCCGGTGTAGTAGCCGTCGTATCATGGTGTGCGCATCGATATGCCATCAGGAACATTGGTATATGTACATCCCAGTCTCTTTGGTATTTATCTACGACTTTTCTCAAATATTCCTCCAAGGTACGGTTAAATCGTTCTACCATGCCATCAGATTGTGGATGCAAAGGTGTTGTACGAGTTTTGTATATACCCAGCATACGGCATATCTCTTGGAATACAACTGATTCGAAATTTCGACCTTGGTCTGAGTGTAACTCCATCGGTACACCAAAACGAGTAACCCATTGGTTGACGAATACATAAGCAACGGTACTAGCTTCCTGATTTGGAATGGGGTATACTTCAGGCCATTTACTGAAGTAATCTATAACACAGAACATACTTGTTTCCTGAGTTGCTTATTGGAAATGGCCCAGCTATGTCCATAGCAATTCGCTCAAATGGAGCACCCACGGTGTATTGGTGCATCTTACCTCGACTTTTCTTAGTGGGACCTTTGGCCATTGCACATTGCTTACATTTCCGAATAAAATCGGTTCTTTATTTTCTCGACGGTTTTGGTGATTCCCAAATGCCCTCCACTGGAGGCATTGTGATACTCAGCTACCACTTCATTTATTCTCGCCTTGGGTACCACTAGAAGATCATTAGTGATTTTTCCATCCTCACTTTCCCATGCTGTGCAGGCTTTGCCACTGCGCCCAGTATGCCTTTGCTATTGGACTCTCATTAGCCATTTCTTGCCAATCTGGACGTATGCCCTGCTCCTTGTATTCCATAATCTTTACGAGATCTGGGTCGTTCCGCTGATCTTCTTGCACTCGTTCGGTGCAAGAAGATCAGCGGCAATCCTCCGGCAATATATTCGTAAGTCGTATGTCGACAATGTGCTCCTTGCTTTCCACTCGAGAACAATGTGTACATTCCATTTTGCAAGGACGACGAGATAGAGCATCCGCGTTGCCGTGATGTCCTCCTTTACGATGTTCGATGGTAAAATCATAACTCTGCAGCCTTTCAATCCAGCGCGCCAATTGTACTTCTGGGTTTTTAAATTGCAATAACCACCTTAGCGCTGAGTGGTCAGTTCGTAGATGAAATGACTGACCGTACAAGTATTTATGGAAATACTTTACACATTCCAGTATTGCGAGCAACTCTCTTCGTGTGACACAGTAATTTCTTTCTGGCTTCGACAGGATTTTACTGTAGTATGCTATTACTTTTTCTTGCCCATCTATGATCTGAGAGAGCACACCACCTATTCCATAGCCACTCGCATCTGTGTCCAACACAAACTTTTGACCAGGTACTGGATACGCTAATATTGGTGCTGAACAGAGTTTTTCTTTCAGTTGTTCGAATGCTTTCTGTTGGTCCTCGCCCCACACAAATGGTTTGTTCTTTCTTGTCAACTCATGCAGACTGCTGGCGATGTTTGCAAATCCAGGAACAAATCGTCTATAGTAGGTGCATAAGCCTAGGAAGCTTCTTAGCTCGTGAAGATTCGATGGAATAGGCCATTCTTGTACTGCTGCTACTTTCTCCTCGTCGGTATGTACCCCTTCTGTTGTTACTTTATGACCAAGATATTTAACTTCTCGCCTGAAGAGTGAACACTTTTTCATATTCAGTTTAAGCCCTGCTGATTGTATACGCTCAAATACTTCTTTCAACTTTTCCAGGTGGTCGTTAAAATCTTTTCCCATCACAATAATGTCATCGAGGTACACCAAGCTCGTTTTCCAGTGTAGTCCTCTGAGTACACGCTCCATCAAACGTTCGAAAGTAGCTGGCGCATTGCATAACCCAAATGGCATGACTGTAAATTGCCATAGACCATCGCCAATACTGAAAGCTGTTTTCTCTTTGTCTTCCTTACCAAGTTCCACTTGCCAGTAGCCACTTTGCAAATCAAGAGCTGAGAACCACTTCGCACCAGATAGTGTGTCCAGAGTGTCATCGATCCTTGGCAGTGGATAGCTGTCTTTTTTGGTAATATCATTTAGCTTTCTGTAATCCACACAGAATCGAGTACTTCCATCCTTCTTCTTTACCAGCACAATTGGTGAACTCCATGGAGTCGCTGATGGTTCAATAACACCTTGTTTCTGCATATCGGAAATCAGCTTAATAGTTTCGTCTCTTTTGGCCAATGGAACTCGTCGTGGTGTTTGACGAATTGGTCTAGAATCACCGGTGTCAATGTGATGCTTCACGATGATTGTTCGTCCTCCAGTTTTTCCATTTGAAGAAAAGATTGAACTGTACTTCTCCAATAGTTGTAAAGCCTTTTCTTTTTGCTGTTTGGTAAGCACACCTGCCCATTCTTCCATCTGTGCTTTTATCTCCGCTCTGACAGTTCCTGATCTTCCACTTTTTATCGACGAACCCTTTTCGCAGTCTACTATGGCAGTAACTTCCTGGCAATGACCAATCACCATTCCTTTCTTCACAACTGTAGATGTATTAGTTGGATTTAATATTCGCACCGGTACTATTCCATTTTCTTTAGGTTCCACTAACGTCCTACCAAGTATGATGTTTTTATTTTGTATTTCTTTATCTGCTTCTACTAACCACAACTTGCCTGTCCCATCATCCACATTTATCTGTGCCCATATCACAGCTTCTGATTTTGCTGGAACCTCTTGGCGTTGACATGCCAGTGCTCGTTTGATGTTCCCACTACGCTTGTAACCGATGTTCAATGGTAGTTCGAAATTTGCATAGCGCAGTATCCGTTGATTTAAATCTAACGTAAATCCGTTGCCAATCATAAAATCAACACCAATTATTACGTCATCGATGATGTCGGCCACAATGAATTCATGTTCCCATGTGCAATTTCCAATAGATACTCGTTTCTTTATCTTGCCCAGAATTTGTGCATCCTCACCCGTTGCTGTACGCAATTTTATTCCCATTAAAGGCTCAAACCTCTTTACCAAATCGCTCTTGATTATAGAATGTGATGCACCAGTGTCCAGAGTTAACATGAATTCCATATTGTCCAATTTTCCATCAATAGTCAAGCTGCTTGGCACACGCTGTAGTTGTGAAATGTGAATGATGGGGCAACCCACTGTTGGAGTCAGTTCACGCCCCGCTGAACTGACTCGATCTAGTTTAACGATGGATTTGTGTTAGTGGAGCGATCGCTATCCACCTTATTCTCCTTCTTTTGTCTTCCTGGAGAATTCGATCTTGATCGCTTTCGTCGTAGACGGCAGTCACGCGCCATGTGTCCTGGTTTCTCGCAAATAAAGCACTTACCAGTAAATTTGATTTCGCGTCGACCTGTTGTTCTTCCTTCAGGCTGCACTACAGATTTGAATGCCTGACACACTGCTTCAACCAGATCTGCTGTTTCTGTTTCTAGTTGGCGTACCCGTGGCATTGGTCGACACATCAAACTGGCGGCTTCAAACGTCAATGCACTACTGACTGTTTCGGCATATGTATTTCTGGGTGACATGACTAGGGCACGCTTTGTCTCTCCATCACGTATGCCATCTATGAATGCCTCTATTTTTATTTTTTCGACGAACTCTTCCAAATTACCAGAGAACGCTAGATGACATAAGCGCTCAATATCGGAAGCGAATTCCTGAAGGCTCTCATTACTCCGTTGCACTCGCGATCTCAATTCCACTCGATGTAATTGACTCTTGTATTCATTTCCATATTTTCGCTGGAGTGTGTCCATCAGTGATTGGTAGCTACCCCGATCTTTCTCTGGAATCATCTGTAACACTTCGGAAGCATTACCTTTTAATGCGACTATTAAAGCAGCAGTCTTGTCGCTGTCATCCCATTGATTCTTCGAAGCTGTTGTCTCGAATTGAAGCTTGAAGATGTTGAATGGCGTGCTTCCGTCAAATGTTGGTGGCTTTAGTTTAATTGTAGTTGACTCTCTTATCACTGAAGTGGTTGCTCCACTTATTTTTATTTTATTAAGTTCGCGCTCTAATTTCTCAAGCTTTTCTTCCAAGTCATCATGTCTGTCTACATGTTCCTTCAGCTTATCATCCAAATCATCCACATGTTCTTTCAGCTCTGTGACTTTGTCATTAATAGCTCCGGAAATTTCCTGAAATCTAATCTCAATTCCCTTTTGTAGTTTTTCGATGACATGTTCTTGACGAGCCGAATGTTCTTGAAGCTTGGAGTCAATTGTTTTCTGGAATTCTCCCATAGCGTTTTCTTGACGTACCGAATGTTCTTGAAACTTGGAGTCAATGCGAGACGCATTTCCTTGAATTTCCGTACGCAATTCAGCCGAATGTTCTTGTAACTTCGCATTAATTCCTTGCAGTTGCTGCTGCTGCTATTGCATCATGGATTTCATAAATTCCATGAGTTGACCACTCGAATCTACCTTACTCTCTTCCTCGGCGTGCACAACTGCATGTATATCGTCTTCCTCAAAGAACTCATGTTCTTCTACATTAATTCCCTTAGCCTCCATGGCTTTCCTCAGCCTCACCAGCAGTTCCGCCTTTGCACCTGATGACGATAGATTCATCTCTACCAACAGCTTTTTAAGCTGGTCCACTTTTAGTTGGTCAATTTTCACCATCTTTACAGAATCCCACTTCTGACACCAATTGTTACGTTTTTATTCTGTGAACGTTTAATTCTATTTGAATTACCTTGTTCGATCACAGGATTCTGTTAATAATAACTGCAACACTTATTTTATACAACTATATACAGCAACAATTTATTTTATAATCTCTATGTACAATCAACTCTGTTTACAATCAACTATTTACAATAACACTTAAATGTACTTGCAACTTTTGCCTCTGTATCAATGTTTTCGCAATCACGTTCGGAATTAGATTGATTTTCCTTCTCAACACTGGCTCTATTTATACTCAGTTGGCAACACCCCAGAATCTTCCTTTATCGAGATTCTTCTCTTCCTTTCTCGTTGGCTTGTTCTGGTTATCGCTTATTTCTTTTTGTTGACATTCGTTTCGATGCTGCCAATAGAGTCAGTCACAATAGTGATGAGTAATCAACTATCGATACTCGTTACAATACAATACCGTCCGAATTTCTTTACTCTTTACGATGAAAAAGATTTTCGAGAACGTTTTCGTTTATGCAAGCAAGCTACAAGAGTTGTTTTGCAACTTATTGGACCCAATATACAGCATGCGAGAACCTGGCATTGCCCTTTATTTAGTTAGATAAACATTTGCTTTCAATTTATTCGATTTTGTTTTGTAGAAACAATTTATTGTCCCCAGATCATATGCTGGCAATTACATTGAGATTCTATGCAACAGGAAGTACACAACAACTGATGGCTGATGTGACCGGCGTATCTATAAGCACTGTATCGAGAGTTGTTACTCTTGTTTCCCACGAAATTGCACGATTGCGTAAAAAAAATATCCAGTTCACAGTAGCAATCGAACACATACGCAAAACGTAAAAAGATTTCTTTATAGTTTCGAAATTTCCACGTGTGATCGCTGCGTTATATTATACACATGTGAAGATTCAAGCACCAGGTAATTTTTAAATATGTTGTTAAAAATCCATCTCAATTGGTCTTAACTTTTTTTAGGAGGAGATAATGTAGAGTTATTTCGTAACAGAAAAAACTTCTTATCGTTCAATGTGCAAACTATGTGCGATAGCCAGTTAAATATTTTGGATGTCGGAGCTAGATGGCCGGGATCTACTCATGATTCTACCATTCTTCGGAATTCTAAAATTACCGATGTTCTATTTGCTGCTCCAATAACATCTTTTTTTTATGCTCCTCTTCCAATAGTTCTACTTCATATTCACATTTGTAACACTGATTTCTTTCAGAGGGGTGTCACCAGTTACACACAAGCTACGTTTGTTTAACGCTGTGTTTTTCTGCATTTCTTCCTTTAAATTATAGTATGTTGTCTTAAGGACTTTTTGTGTTTGTTGTTCTTCATTAACGTTGTCATGTCACTTTCTTTTTTGCATTCTATGAGTTTTTTGTGCTTTTCCACAATGCCAAGCACTGATTCAATTTCTGCGCCAACGGTAGGGTATCGATTGGAGATGATCCTGTTTGGAGATTATTTTTGCAGTAAAGTGGTGTAGTGATGTGGAGAGTGGGAATAAAAAATTATTCAAAGAAGAAATTGTCTCTTAATTATGTTTTGATAAAATTTGAATGAAAAGCTTTTTTGTTATCGCTCACTATAGTTTTAGTGTTGCTTAATTTTAACAGTGTTTCAAGCAAGGCATCCTTAATTTCAACCATAAAACGAGAAGCAATAGGCTTGACAATAGCAAATTTAGAAAATTTGTCCATGCGTGTTAGAAAATGTTGTTTGCCAATTATAAATACATCGATGTGAAATATTTCTCCTGGAAAATTTGGGATAGGAGTTTTTCCAAAGTCCTACGTAAGATCTTTGGACCTATTTGCGTTGGTGGCAAGTACCGAATAAGGTACAACCATGAGCTGTACGAGCTGTATGCCGATATTGACATAGTAAAGCGCATCAAAATCCAGCGGCTGCGCTGGCTAGGTCATGTCGAGCGAATGGAAGAACACGCTCCAGCTAAGAAGGTGTTATATTCGGAACCCGCTGGAGGACGACGCAGAAGAGGAAGACCAAACCTCCGTTTGTAAGTTTTTCCAATTCCAATAATAGGAGGTTTGCGCTAGTATTTATTTTCCATTCAAATCTTACAATTTGCTATGAGGGACTGCAAAAGTTTTCTCATACTCGGAAAATAGTACTCTCGAAAAATTTGCTTAGTATTCTCCTAGAGACAACGATGGGCACGATTATGCTCCGTAGCCACTGTTTCTAGCTAGTCGTCTTTGTTGGTTATTATATTATAAATTTAGGGATTAGCCGAATCAGACCACTTATATGGGTCCCTTTTCGTCCCTCAAATCGTGTGTTAATTATTTGTTCGGTTGCAGAATTCTTCTACTTCCTTCCTCATAATAAAATCACGCGTTATTTCAAGCATCTCTTTGTGGGGTATGTTCCACATTTCGAGTTCATCAATAAATTGGCGACCCAGTGTGGACATCCTCCTGCTTGCCAATGCAGGACACTGGCACACTATGTGCGCCGCTGTCTCTGCCTCTTCCATGCATAATCTGCAAATATCAGCATCCTCCCCATCAACAAGACCCATCTTGCTGAGGTGGTACCTGAAATTGCCATGCCCAGTTATTAATGCAGTCAACCAGCTTAGAGTCATTCGTCCTAGACTGAGAGCCCTCCCCGATTCACTGCCCTTTGATAGCCTCAACGAAGCCTTTGCCTGTCTACAAGTAGATAAGTTCTCCCATCTCGTGAGATGAAGTTTCTTTATCCACTCTTCGACCTTTGCCTTCACCGTCCCGCTGCTGAGAGCAACTACTGGTTCCGGTCCATAAAATTCAGCTTCAGATCCTTGTCTAGCCAAGGAGTCTGCAGCTTCATTCTGTTCTATACCAATGTGTCCCTTCACCCACATAAGAGTAATCGCATTACTACGAGCACACCCATTAAGTTTCTGAACACATTCGAGCGCCAACTTAGAAGATACCGTAGGTTGTTGCAGCCGCCTGACCACCGCCTGGTTATCGAGTGCTAGCAAGATTTTCTTACCTTGCACCTTTCCATCCAGTAGATGGTCTAGCGCATGCATTAGACCTAGCATTTCTGCTTGGTATACCGATACGTATCTTCCCAGATTCAGAGTGCATGCCAGTCCCAACTCTTTAAAGAAGATTCCAGCACCCGCTCTGCCATCCATTAATGAACCATCTGTAAAAATACTGATATCATTTTCCTCACATACATCATGTGTGAGGCCGTCTTCAATGAGTGTTCTGTGTGACTTTTCAGTCATCTTCAGCCTACCCATTCCCACCATTGGCATCTGCGCCTCCTTTACACTGCTATATAGCAGTGACAGGATGCCCCTGTGCCCCCTCTCTGTGCCGAATCCATACCAATTATTGGTTGTCTTCAGACGTAATGCTGTTAATGCCGCTGACTTCATAATATGCAAGTCCAACGGCAGCAGCCCGAGAAAGACTTCCAATGCTTCTACTGGGGTCGTCCGGATAGCTCCGGTAATCCCAATACAAGCCATTCTTTGTACCCTATCTAACTTGCTTTTCGCGGTCTTTTGGGTGACCTTAGGCCACCAGACCACAGCAACATATGTTATTAAGGGTCTGACCATCGTTGTGTAGATCCAGTGCGCTGCTCTGGGAGTGATTCCCCACATGAGACCGAACACTCTCTTACACTGATGCAATACCCGCTTTCCCTTCTGAATCTTGTCATCGACGTGACTATTCCAAGTCAGCTTGTTATCCAGGATGACACCTAGATACTTTACTTCCTTGGATACGTTGATGTTCGATCCAAAAAGCCTAAGAGGGTCTATTGTTAGTCCAGTCCTCCTTTTAGTAAAGAGTACTGTGTCCGACTTACTAGCATTTACAGAGAGACCTTGTTCCGTGCACCATCCTTCAACCATTTTGAGTGCACGTCTCATGGTATCATAAATAGTGTCCAGGAACTTACCGCTCACCGTTACCACTATGTCATCTGCATACCCGACGGTGTGTATGCCTTTTGAGTCCAGAAGCTGAAGTAGGGAATCGACCGTGATGTTCCAAAGGATGGGCGATAATACTCCCCCCTGTGGACACCCTTTCACTACCCTACCTCTGTCTGTAACTCCCATTTTGAAAGTTTATTGCCCTTTTCCTCAGCATGCTGTCCACCCACCTTATAATGGTTGGGCTGACTTCACGAGAAGCAAGGGCCATCCTTAGCTTATCGAAACCAATCTTTTCGAAGGCACCTTCTATATCCATAAAAGTAGACATAGATATCCCTCCACAAGACAGTTCCCTCTCCGCTACGCGAACGAGTTCGTGCAGGGCCGTTTCAGTGGATTTGCCAGCTCTGTACGTGTGCTGACACCTGCTCAGTGGTTTTGTCAGAAGCGTTGTCCTTTCCATGTAGTCCGCCAGTACTCCTTCCATACATTTAAGCAGAAAGGAGGTCAAGCTAACCGGCCGGAAAGATTTAGCCTCTGAGTAGTCCCTTTTTCCCGGCTTTGGAAGAAAGACAACCTTAGTCTCTCTCCATTGAGTCGGGATATATCCTGTAGCCAGGCAAGTAATAAATATTCCCAGAAGCCTGTCTACCAGAGCTTCTGCTCCCCACTGAAGTAGGGCTGGAAATATCCCATCTGTACCCGCTGTTTTGAATGGAGAGAAACGCTTAATGGCGTTTATCACTCCATCTCTGGTGACTATCCTTTCAGCTTCCAATCTTTCATTCCTGCTTGCACCCTTGCGGGTGGCTTCCCAAGGATCTTCCGATCTAAAGCTTCCTGGAAAATGCACCTCCATCAGGTATTTCAGTGACTCTCCGATTGTCTCTGTAAAGGATCCATTCGTCTTCTTCAGCTCCCTTTTCTTTGACTTGTAGTCGTCCCATGCGTTGGGGTCCCCTCTCATGTGACGATTAAAACCCTTCCTTGTCTCCTTTTTCATGGATTCCAGTTCCCCATTCCACCATGGAGTGGGATCTCCTTCGTCCACTACCGTCAGAGGACATGAAGCTTCAAATGCTTTGATCATGGCTGAGCTGATAGCCCTCACCTGATACTCAACATCTGCAGTTGTTCTAGGTCTCTTAAACCTCCTTGGTAATAATTCCTCAAGAACTTCGCAGTACCTTGTACAATCCGTTCGTTTCGGTATCCTTACCATTCTACAGTCGTTCCTATGTCTTTTATCGGACGTAATCCCAAACTGAATGGCCCTGTGGTCCGACATGGTTAGTCTATCCACAACCCTCCAGTCCAAAATCCTATCCAACATTTTGACATTCGTCAGATTAACATCAATAACCTCGCAACGACGTGCGTCGACAAAGGTCGGTTCTGTTCCCCTATTGGCAACTTGTAGACCAAATCTTTCTATAAATTCGAGTAGACACTCTCCTCTATAGTTTTCATTGCTGCTGCCCCACACAGAACTGTGCGCATTGGCATCGCAGCCTAAGATCAGACCAACCCCCTTACCATCACAGAATCTCACTAGAGCTTCCACCTCTCTCGAAGGTGGTTCGTCTGGAGAATCGTATGGAAGGTATGCTGATGCGATCATAAATGATCCCGCACCGTCACCTATTCTCACTACTGTGAGATCCGGTGAACACAAGTTAGACATTAGAATCGCACGTATCCCATGTCTAACTAAAATGCATGTCCTCAACTTCCCCTCTGTTTGTGGAAAAAACAAAGTGGTCTTTTGTGCAGATAGGCCTTTGATCCTTCCATGAAGAATCCAGGGCTCCTGAACTAGTGCAATGTCAAGCTCATCCTCATCGAAGCTCCGCACCATCATTGCTGATGCTGCTTTGCTGTGGTGAATATTGAGTTGACACACATTTAGTGGTTCCTGGAGCGGGCCCACCTCCCGCCCTAATGGCTTCTTCCTTGCAGAATCTACCACTAGCCCCACGCCAGGAGCCGCGTCGCACCCCTCATACTGCATCCTTCTGGAATTTAACGACGGCCTGTTCAAGACCGCAGTTGAGTCTCCCCCCTGCGATCCTGACGGCCTCCGCGTCCTCCCCAGGACACAGCACGGTGAGTACGACACCTGCCCTTTCTGCCTCGCCAAACCCTTCTGTGCGGATAACACTCCATTTGGAAGTGTCCTTCACACAGACGTTCTGGCGCTGCAGCCTTCTGAGGATGATGTCGCTGGCCACAGCATTGCCATGAGCAACAATCACCATCTTCCTCTTTGTCGACAAGGCAGTTAGGCTGTCACATTTGAGCTTCGCACCCTCCCACAAACCGGTTAGGTGCTCCACTGTCTTGCACAGCCATTGCTTGGATAGCTGATTTTTGCACCTTAGTACAATCAATCCGCTCTCCACCCTTGCCCTGCCGTCAAATCCAATGTCATTGACATCGTCTTCAAGGGACTCCATGGCATCCAACAAAGATACCTTGAAGGTACTCAGATGAGTATCCTCCAGACGCCCCTCTAGTGACAAGTCCCATAACGAGGTCAGCTTCCGCTACTTGAGCGTAAGTCTTCCTCGCCCTGGTGGGCTCGCCCTTTGCCTGTTCAGCCCGACGTTTAGGCGCTCTGCCAAGACCGCTCGGCCCAGGTACCGCATGCGAGGACTGTGAGTCCGCTGGGTTAACAATGTTTCCAGATTGTCCACCCCGCTCATCACCTCCCGACGTCGGATTTCCCTGTCCCGTCGTTCCCAGAGCTACTCTACCCGTGTTAGGCTTGGGCCTCGAGCCCCTTTCGGAGCGACTGACGGCCTTTATAATTGGCCGACCATCTCTCCGAGCATTTGCCCCTTTTGGTGTCTGCGTGGAAGAATTATCAACCTTCTCAAGAGACGGTTGTCCATCCTTCCCAGCATCCACCTCAATTGGCCCCTCCGTCGTCTTCGGATGAGGCTCCTCAGGCGTTGAACTTTTCAAAGTGGTTCCGGAGCTATCGCCCCTGAACCTCTTCCCCGAGTTCTCCACCTCCAAGGTCGACTCATCTTGCAGAAGTCCACTGAGTTGGCCCGAGAACTGCTCAATGGTCTTCTCCGACGACTTCATGGCCTTTTTACGTTGTCTCTTTCGCTTCTGCTTCTCCCGTTTCTTCAACAGGATTCGCTCTGCTCTTGAGACTCCGTCCTCTTCGCTTACACCTGATAAAGCTAACGATTCCGCTCCACTAGGATAGTTTTCGTCCACACCATCAGATGTTCGGCCAGATGTTTTACGCTGCCTCCAAACCGGCTTCCCTGCCGACCTGGTGACACCGTCCTCTTTATTCAATACCGTCGCAGCCGCCGGCTTAGGTCTTCCGCGACCCGTTCCGTCCGCCGCAACAGATGCTGCCATTGATTTTGGGCTGGCTAAAAGCTCGGCTTCTATGGAAGCCTCATTTTCCGTCATCCCCTCCACTATTTTTCCCGCCGTGGCTACCAGCACTACTTCGTATGAGGCAGTGCTGTCCGCCATTGCAGGAATTTCGTTCCGAGTTCCAGAGGTGGGAACGAGTGGTGCAGCTAACAGCTCGGCCTCTGGTGAAGCCTTATTGTCCGCCGTTCCTCCCGTTAACACCCCCGGAACCCCAGATCCAGTTTTTGGGTTTTTAGAATCAATCTTGTTCCCACGAGTTGCGCAGTACGCAGGTAAGGCTAATTATTACGGAGGGCGCCAGGTATCCGTAAGCTCACGTTAGCGACTGGGCTATTTGAAAAAGGGGCCCCCAGCCAGGCTGATTTTCGGCACGGATCGCTTAACACCTTAATCCAGCCCCTCACCTCCGACCATGATAAGAGTACGTTGCCGAATGCTGTACTATTGAAGAGTAACAAACACTCACCAACTTACCCTTATCTTAGCTAGATACCGCCTGACATCGTACAGGCTAAACTGTGGTATCTATTTCCAGTCGGCACCCTCGAGGCGGGTTCAGTGGAGGATTTTGCCGACTTTGTTGGTTAAGTCGATAACGAGTATTTCAAATTTATGGACAAATTTAACTTCCGGAAATTGAGACACTAAGTCGCTCTGTATTTCCGCTAAAGTGGGTGCATCGCAGTGAACTCCATTTGTAACATTCGGGTTAATGATAGTTTTTAAACAACTCATGAGATTTTCTACTGTGTCATAGCAGACTGTATGGCGTATAAACTTTTGAAAAAGTATTTGGGAATTTTTATAAAACAAGTTTGATCTAGATAAAAATAGCTGATTTTTGAATTAGTTAATCGGGTATTTGATAGTTTTGATAACGTCAGACAAAGATTCTTCGCTATGAATCGTCTCACATGAATCTGACTCACTTAAAATGTGGTGGAATTGTCAGGAGAGAGCAGACAATTCCACCAGACTTATAATAAAATGAGGTGAGAATACATCTATAAATGTCCGCCATCTCTTCATTTTGGCATAAGGATTATTGTCGGAAATTGCGATTATAAGCGGCTGGTGATCGGCATAAATGTTTAAATCTTTGAAGCCATGCAGATAATGTCGGAGTTTTTTCAGTGCCCAGACTATGGCCAGTAGTTCGCGCTCATATATAGCGTAGTTCTGTTCCGTAGGGGAAAGCGTGCGTGAAATTAAAGTTATTGGTTGACCATTTTTAGATAGCCTGCACCTAAAGCTAGATGAGGCATCCGTCGTAAGCTCAAAAGGACGATTTTAGTCCGGATATTGCAAAAGAACATCCTCTGATGCCACGATCCGTTTTATTCGTTCGAAGGCACGCATCGCTTCAGGGCTAAGTTCAATGTTCACGTGTTTAGATTTTCGTGTCCCCATTTGGCCAGTTTCCCCACGAAGATAAAGTGTCAATGGTTTGACAATGATTGCGTAGTCTTTCACAAAACGACTGTAGTATCCAGATAATTAATCAATCAATCAAAAAGAGAGCGTGACGTTGAAACAAAGACATAATCCTTGTTCATCAAGTGGACCACGCGAAAACAGACCAAGGTCTGTTAGAGGATATGTGCCCTATAGCTGATACCTCTGGGGCCAACCACAAGTGTTACGAGCACTGCGACCAAACGAAATCTTTTGTACCCAATAGTATCCGGATAATCCGAGTACAGAACGTAATGCCCGAAGTGTTGTTGGGAGCTTATAATTAAGAATGTCTAGTACCTTGTCTGCGGAAGTTTTGATACCCTTTTCCGAAACTAAGAAACCCAAAAACTTAACATTCGTTTTAAAAAACTTCGATTTCTATGATGATACTCTCATTCCTGCATTTTGTATTTTTTTAAGATAGTGTCTATATTTTTCAAATACGTTTGTTCGTCAAGTGAGCAAATGATAATATCGTTTATATAGATATGGCAGCATTTCCCTATATTTTCATGGAGAACGTCGTCAATGGCGCTTTGGAAAATGCTCGAAGCATTCTTCAACCCAAAAGGTAGTCGAAAAAATTCATATTTTTCGTTATTTATGCTAAACGCAGTTTTTTTCTATCTCCTTCATACAGTGTTATTTGGATTTCAAGTCTAGTGCTGTAAAATATTTGAAATTGCCAAAATTTGCTAAAATAACAGATGTGTCTGGTATGGAATACCGGTCGGGGATTGTCCTTTCATTAATTTACCGCAAATCGATCACCATACGCATCTTAGGTTTTCCATTTTCGTCTACACCCTTTTCAGACACCACATGCACCGATGAGTTTAAGGGAGCAGGATTCTCTTATTATACCATGTCTAAGTAGTGTTTTTATTTCATTATTTATATATTAATCGATATCGGGTAAGGATAACTTTTTGTGTAAATGGGATCCGTAGTGTTGGTGAGAATTCTGGCCATGACAGAGGTATTGTAAGGCAGAGCTCTATTTGGGTCAGCAAAAGCGTTAATATTGTTGCTAATGCATTGACGAATTTGATTTGGAACTGTGTCTTCTTCAATAGTTATCAAGTTAACTTGATGACATAGAAGGAGTTTAGCCTTGCCATTACGGTAAAATAAGTACACTATATTAGCATCGATTTTTGCTTCAATTTCTTTTAGGAAGTCGTACCCTATAATTTTCTATAAGATAGTCGGCACTCTCCCTCTTCATGCAAAAGTTTTTCTTAAACTATTGTTACTATTCTATTTGAATTACCTTGTTCGATCATTGGATTCTGTTAATAATAACTGCAACACTTATTTTATACAACTATATACAGCAACAATTTATTTAATAAACTCTATTTACAATCAACTCTGTTTATAATCAACTATTTACGATAACACTTTAATGTACTAGCAACTTTTGCCTCTGTATAGATGTTTGCGCAGTCACGTTCGGAATTCGATTGATTGTTACTTCTCAACAGTGGCTCTATTTATACTCTGTTGGCAACACCCCAGAATCTTCCTTTATCGAGATTCTTCTCTTTCTTTCTCGTTGGCTTGTTCTGGTTATCGCTTATTTCTTTTTGTTGACATTCATGTCGATGCTGCCAATAGTGTCAGTCACAATAGTGATGAGTAACCAACTATCGATACTCGTTACACTGCCCTCCTCTTAACCTTGTTCGTCCCGAACAAGTTTTTATACTTCCCCTCGATATGGCGCAAGTCGCTCCAAGTGCACTACTTTAAACTTTGCTCTTTTATTCCAGGCACGTTGAATACGATACACTACGTCATTTATCATTGCTATAATTTCATATGGTCCTTCCCAATGAGTCTGTAGTTTAGGAGACAGGCCTTTCTTTCGTTGTGGATTATGAAGCATTACAAGCTCTCCTTCATAGAACCCTTTTGAATTTGCTTTCAAGTCATACCTGGCCTTCATCTTATCGCTTATCATCTGCGACCGCTCTCTGATGAACTGATGTACTTCATCCAACTGTTCCCGCTTTTCGCTAGTATAATTACCTTCGGTTGATCTCGTTGGTGTTACAACTCCAAATTTTAAATCAGCTGGCAGTCTTAACTCGTTTCCAAAAATTGCCATTGCCGGTGTAGTAGCCGTCGTATCATGTTGTGCGCATCTATATGCCATGAGGAACATTGGTATATGTACATCCCAGTCTGTTTGGTATTTATCTACGACTTTTCTCAAATATTCCTCCAAGGTATGGTTAAATCGTTCTACCATGCCATCAGATTGTGGATGCAAAGGTGTTGTACGAGTTTTGTATATACCCAGCATACGGCATATCTCTTGGAATACAACTGACTCGAAATTTCGACCTTGGTCTGAGTGTAATTCCATCGGTACACCAAAACGAGTAATCCATTGGTTGACGAATACATCCGCAACTGTACTAGCTTCTTGATTTGGAATGGGGTATACTTCAGGCCATTTACTGAAGTAATCTATAACCACCAGAACATACTTGTTTCCTGCGTTGCTTATTGGAAATGGCCCAGCTATGTCCATAGCAATTCGCTCAAATGGAGCACCCACGGTGTATTGGTGCATCTTACCACGACTTTTCTTAGTGGGACCTTTGACCATTGCACATTGCTTACACTTCCGAATCAAATCAGGGACATGGTCATGACATCCAACCCAATAGAATCGTTTCTTTATTTTCTCGACGGTTTTGGTGATTCCCAAATGCCCTCCACTGGAGGCATTGTGATACTCAGCTATCACTTCATTTATTCTTGCCTTGGGTACCACTAGTAGATCATAAGTGATTTTTCCATCTTCACTTTCCCATGTTCGGAATAAACATCCGTCTCGTAAGTGCAGGCTTTGCCACTGCGCCCAGTATGTCTTTGTTATTGGACTCTCATAAGCCATTTCTTGAAAATCTGTATGTATGCCCTGCTCCTTATATTCCATAATCTTTGCGAGGTCTGGGTCGTTCCGCTGATCTTCTTGAACTCGTTCAGTGGTCCATGACTCTTCCGACAATACATTCGTAACACGTGGGTTAACAATGTGATTCTGGTTTCTTTCCCGAGAACAATGTTTACTATCCACGGTGCAAGTACGACGATATGGAGTATAAGTTTTACTACGATGAATGACATCACGATCGTCCTTTCGTTGTCCTAGTGAATTCGATCTTTGCTGCTTATGTCGTAGACGACAATTCCGCGCCTTGTGCCCTCTCCGATGGCATATGAAGCACTTATCGGCAAATTTATTTTTGCGTTGATTCCTTGTTCTACCTTTAGGCTTCATATTCGATTGATTGCAATCACGCGCTATATGTCCTCGTTTGTCGCAAATGAAGCACTTACCATTAAATTTGTTTTCACGTCGACCTGTTGTTCTTCCTTCAGGCTGCACTACTGACTTAACTGCCTGACGCACTGCTTCAACCAGATCTTCTGTTTCTATTTCTAGTTGGCGTACCCGTGGCACTGGTCTACACATCAAACTGGCGGCTTCAAATGTCAAGACACTACTGACTGTTTCGGCATAAGTATTCCTTGGTAACATGACTAGGGTACGCTTTGTCTCTCCATCACGTATGCCATCTATGAATGCCTCTATTTTTATTTTTTCGACGAACTCTTCCGAATTACCGGAGAACGCTAGATGACGTAAGCGCTCAATATCGGAAGCGAATTCCTGGAGGCTCTCATTACTCCGTTGCACCCGCGATCTCAATTCCACTCGATGTAATTGACTCTTGTATTCATTTCCATATTTTCGCTGGAGTGTGTCCATCAGTGACTGATAGCTACCACGATCTTTCTCTGGAATCATCTGTAACACGTCGGAAGCATTACCTTTTAATGCGACTATTAAAGCAGCAGTCTTGTCGCTATCATCCCATTGATTCTTCGAAGCTGTTGTCTCGAATTTAAGCTTGAAGATATTGAATGGCGTGCTTCCGTTAAATGTTGGTGGCTTTAGTTTGATTGTGCTTGAATCTCGAATCCCTGATGTGGCCGGTCCATTTATTTTTAGTTGGTTGAGATCGTGCTGTAATTTCTCGAACTTATCTTCCAAATCATCTACATGTTCCTTCAGATCAGTAACCTTTTCATTAACGGCTCCGGAAATTTCATCTACATGTTCTTTTAGTTCTGCAACTTTCTCATTAATAGCCCCAGAAATTTCTTGAAGTTTGTAGTTAATTGTCTTCTGGAATTCTCCAATGAAGTTTTCTTGGCGAGACGAACCTTCTTGGATTTCCATACGCAATTCACTAATAACGCCCTCTTGACGAGCCGAATGTTCTTGAAACTTGGAGTCAATGCGAGACGCATTTTCTTGTAACTTCGCATTAATTCCTTGCAGTTGCTGCTGCTGTTGTTGCACCATGGATTTCATGAGTTCCATTAGTTGACCACTCGAATCTATCTTGCTTTCCTCCACAGCGTGCACAACTGCTTGTATATCGGCTTCCTCAAAGAACTCATGTTCTTCTACATTAATTCCCTTAGCCTCTATAGCTTGCCTCAGCCTCACCAGCAATTCCGCCTTTGCACCTGATGACGATAGATTCATCTCTACCAACAGCTTTTTAAGCTGGTCCACTCTTAGTTGGTCAATTTTCACCATCTTTACAGAATTCCACTTCTGACACCAATTGTTACGTTTTTATTCTGTGAGCGTTTAATTCTATTTGAATTACCTTGTTCGATCATTGGATTCTGTTAATAATAACTGTAATCTACATACATCGGTCATATCTTGCATATTTGAGCAAAATTCCCTCCACGTTTTCCTTTTACGGTTGCGTAGAGTCTTCTTCAGCTCCCTTTTCTTTGACTTGTAGTCGTCCCATGCGTTGGTGTCCCCTCTCATGTGACGATTAAAAGCCTTCCTTGTCTCCTTTTTCATGGATTCCAGTTCCCCATTCCACCATGGAGTGAGATCTCCTTCGTCCACTACCGTCAGAGGACATGAAGCTTCAAATGCTTTGATCATGGCTGAGCTGATAGCCCTCACCTGATACTCAACATCTGCAGTTGTTCTAGGTCTCTTAAACCTCCTTGGCAATAATTCCTCAAGAACTTCGCAGTACCTTGTACAATCCGTTCGTTTCGGTATCCTTACCATTCTACAGTCGTTCCTATGTCTTTTATCGGACGTAATCCCAAACTGAATGGCCCTGTGGTCCGACATGGTTAGTCTATCCACAACCCTCCAGTCCAAAATCCTATCCAACATTTTGACATTCGTCAGATTAACATCAATAACCTCGCAACGACGTGCGTCGACAAAGGTCGGTTCTGTTCCCCTATTGGCAACTTGTAGACCAAATCTTTCTATAAATTCGAGTAGACACTCTCCTCTATAGTTTTCATTGCTGCTGCCCCACACAGAACTGTGCGCATTGGCATCGCAGCCTAAGATCAGACCAACCCCCTTACCATCACAGAATCTCACTAGAGCTTCCACCTCTCTCGAAGGTGGTTCGTCTGGAGAATCGTATGGAAGGTATGCTGATGCGATCATAAATGATCCCGCACCGTCACCTATTCTCACTACTGTGAGATCCGGTGAACACAAGTTAGACATTAGAATCGCACGTATCCCATGTCTAACTAAAATGCATGTCCTCAACTTCCCCTCTGTTTGTGGATAAAACAAAGTGGTCTTTTGTGCAGATAGGCCTTTGATCCTTCCATGAAGAATCCAGGGCTCCTGAACTAGTGCAATGTCAAGCTCATCCTCATCGAAGCTCCGCACCATCATTGCTGATGCTGCTTTGCTGTGGTGAATATTGAGTTGACACACATTTAGTGGTTCCTGGAGCGGGCCCACCTCCCGCCCTAATGGCTTCTTCCTTGCAGAATCTACCACTAGCCCCACGCCAGGAGCCGCGTCGCACCCCTCATACTGCATCCTTCTGGAATTTAACGACGGCCTGTTCAAGACCGCAGTTGAGTCTCCCCCCTGCGATCCTGACGGCCTCCTCGTCCTCCCCAGGACACAGCACGGTGAGTACGACACCTGCCCTTTCTGCCTCGCCAAACCCTTCTGTGCGGATAACACTCCATTTGGAAGTGTCCTTCACACAGACGTTCTGGCGCTGCAGCCTTCTGAGGATGATGTCGCTGGCCACAACATTGCCATGAGCAACAATCACCATCTTCCTCTTTGTCGACAAGGCAGTTAGGCTGTCACATTTGAGCTTCGCACCCTCCCACAAACCGGTTAGGTGCTCCACTGTCTTGCACAGCCATTGCTTGGATAGCTGATTTTTGCACCTTAGTACAATCAATCCGCTCTCCACCCTTGCCCTGCCGTCAAATCCAATGTCATTGACATCGTCTTCAAGGGACTCCATGGCATCCAACAAAGATACCTTGAAGGTACTCAGATGAGTATCCTCCAGACGCCCCTCTAGTGACAAGTCCCATAACGAGGTCAGCTTCCGCTACTTGAGCGTAAGTCTTCCTCGCCCTGGTGGGCTCGCCCTTTGCCTGTTCAGCCCGACGTTTAGGCGCTCTGCCAAGACCGCTCGGCCCAGGTACCGCATGCGAGGACTGTGAGTCCGCTGGGTTAACAATCTTTCCAGATTGTCCACCCCGCTCATCACCTCCCGACGTCGGATTTCCCTGTCCCGTCGTTCCCAGAGCTACTCTACCCGTGTTAGGCTTGGGCCTCGAGCCCCTTTCGGAGCGACTGACGGCCTTTATAATTGGCCGTCCATCTCTCCGAGCATTTGCCCCTTTTGGTGTCTGCGTGGAAGAATTATCAACCTTCTCAAGAGACGGTTGTCCATCCTTCCCAGCATCCACCTCAATTGGCCCCTCCGTCGTCTTCGGATGAGGCTCCTCAGGCGTTGAACTTTTCAAAGTGGTTCCGGAGCTATCGCCCCTGAACCTCTTCCCTGAGTTCTCCACCTCCAAGGTCGACTCATCTTGCAGAAGTCCACTGAGTTGGCCCGAGAACTGCTCAATGGTCTTCTCCGACGACTTCATGGCCTTTTTACGTTGTCTCTTTCGCTTCTGCTTCTCCCGTTTCTTCAACAGGATTCGCTCTGCTCTTGAGACTCCGTCCTCTTCGCTTACACCTGATAAAGCTAACGATTCCGCTCCACTAGGATAGTTTTCGTCCACACCATCAGATGTTCGGCCAGATGTTTTACGCTGCCTCCAAACCGGCTTCCCTGCCGACCTGGTGACACCGTCCTCTTTATTCAATACCGTCGCAGCCGCCGGCTTAGGTCTTCCGCGACCCGTTCCGTCCGCCGCAACAGATGCTGCCATTGATTTTGGGCTGGCTAAAAGCTCGGCTTCTATGGAAGCCTCATTTTCCGTCATCCCCTCCACTATTTTTCCCGCCGTGGCTACCAGCACTACTTCGTATGAGGCAGTGCTGTCCGCCATTGCAGGAATTTCGTTCCGAGTTCCAGAGGTGGGAACGAGTGGTGCAGCTAACAGCTCGGCCTCTGGTGAAGCCTTATTGTCCGCCGTTCCTCCCGTTAACACCCCCGGAACCCCAGATCCAGTTTTTGGGTTTTTAGGATCAATCTTGTTCCCACGAGTTGCGAAGAAATAAATGTCCGCCTGCGCAGAGATTCGCAGTACGCAGGTAAGGCTAATTATTACGGAGGGCGCCAGGTATCCGTAAGCTCACGTTAGCGACTGGGCTATTTGAAAAAGGGGCCCCCAGCCAGGCTGATTTTCGGCACGGATCGCTTAACACCTTAATCCAGCCCCTCACCTCCGACCATGATAAGAGTACGTTGCCGAATGCTGTACTATTGAAGAGTAACAAACACTCACCAACTTACCCTTATCTTAGCTAGATACCGCCTGACATCGTACAGGCTAAACTGTGGTATCTATTTCCAGTCGGCACCCTCGAGGCGGGTTCAGTGGAGGATTTTGCCGACTTTGTTGGTTAAGTCGATAACGAGTATTTCAAATTTATGGACAAATTTAACTTCCGGAAATTGAGACACTAAGTCGCTCTGTATTTCCGCTAAAGTGGGTGCATCGCAGTGAACTCCATTTGTAACATTCGGGTTAATGATAGTTTTTAAACAACTCATGAGATTTTCTACTGTGTCATAGCAGACTGTATGGCGTATAAACTTTTGAAAAAGTATTTGGGAATTTTTATAAAACAAGTTTGATCTAGATAAAAATAGCTGATTTTTGAATTAGTTAATCGGGTATTTGATAGTTTTGATAACGTCAGACAAAGATTCTTCGCTATGAATCGTCTCACATGAATCTGACTCACTTAAAATGTGGTGGAATTGTCAGGAGAGAGCAGACAATTCCACCAGACTTATAATAAAATGAGGTGAGAATACATCTATAAATGTCCGCCATCTCTTCATTTTGGCATAAGGATTATTGTCGGAAATTGCGATTATAAGCGGCTGGTGATCGGCATAAATGTTTAAATCTTTGAAGCCATGCAGATAATGTCGGAGTTTTTTCAGTGCCCAGACTATGGCCAGTAGTTCGCGCTCATATATAGCGTAGTTCTGTTCCGTAGGGGAAAGCGTGCGTGAAATTAAAGTTATTGGTTGACCATTTTTAGATAGCCTGCACCTAAAGCTAGATGAGGCATCCGTCGTAAGCTCAAAAGGACGATTTTAGTCCGGATATTGCAAAAGAACATCCTCTGATGCCACGATCCGTTTTATTCGTTCGAAGGCACGCATCGCTTCAGGGCTAAGTTCAATGTTCACGTGTTTAGATTTTCGTGTCCCCATTTGGCCAGTTTCCCCACGAAGATAAAGTGTCAATGGTTTGACAATGATTGCGTAGTCTTTCACAAAACGACTGTAGTATCCAGATAATTAATCAATCAATCAAAAAGAGAGCGTGACGTTGAAACAAAGACATAATCCTTGTTCATCAAGTGGACCACGCGAAACCAGACCAAGGTCTGTTAGAGGATATGTGCCCTATAGCTGATACCTCTGGGGCCAACCACAAGTGTTACGAGCACTGCGACCAAACGAAATCTTTTGTACCCAATAGTATCCGGATAATCCGAGTACAGAACGTAATGCCCGAAGTGTTGTTGGGAGCTTATAATTAAGAATGTCTAGTACCTTGTCTGCGGAAGTTTTGATACCCTTTTCCGAAACTAAGAAACCCAAAAACTTAACATTCGTTTTAAAAAACTTCGATTTCTATGATGATACTCTCATTCCTGCATTTTGTATTTTTTTAAGATAGTGTCTATATTTTTCAAATACGTTTGTTCGTCAAGTGAGCAAATGATAATATCGTTTATATAGATATGGCAGCATTTCCCTATATTTTCATGGAGAACGTCGTCAATGGCGCTTTGGAAAATGCTCGAAGCATTCTTCAACCCAAAAGGTAGTCGAAAAAATTCATATTTTTCGTTATTTATGCTAAACGCAGTTTTTTTCTATCTCCTTCATACAGTGTTATTTGGATTTCAAGTCTAGTGCTGTAAAATATTTGAAATTGCCAAAATTTGCTAAAATAACAGATGTGTCTGGTATGGAATACCGGTCGGGGATTGTCCTTTCATTAATTTACCGCAAATCGATCACCATACGCATCTTAGGTTTTCCATTTTCGTCTACACCCTTTTCAGACACCACATGCACCGATGAGTTTAAGGGAGCAGGATTCTCTTATTATACCATGTCTAAGTAGTGTTTTTATTTCATTATTTATATATTAATCGATATCGGGTAAGGATAACTTTTTGTGTAAATGGGATCCGTAGTGTTGGTGAGAATTCTGGCCATGACAGAGGTATTGTAAGGCAGAGCTCTATTTGGGTCAGCAAAAGCATTAATATTGTTGCTAATGCATTGACGAATTTGATTTGGAACTGTGTCTTCTTCAATAGTTATCAAGTTAACTTGATGACATAGAAGGAGTTTAGCCTTGCCATTACGGTAAAATAAGTACACTATATTAGCATCGATTTTTGCTTCAATTTCTTTTAGGAAGTCGTACCCTATAATTTTCTATAAGATAGTCGGCACTCTCCCTCTTCATGCAAAAGTTTTTCTTAAACTATTGTTACTATTCTATTTGAATTACCTTGTTCGATCATTGGATTCTGTTAATAATAACTGCAACACTTATTTTATACAACTATATACAGCAACAATTTATTTAATAAACTCTATTTACAATCAACTCTGTTTATAATCAACTATTTACGATAACACTTTAATGTACTAGCAACTTTTGCCTCTGTATAGATGTTTGCGCAGTCACGTTCGGAATTCGATTGATTGTTACTTCTCAACAGTGGCTCTATTTATACTCTGTTGGCAACACCCCAGAATCTTCCTTTATCGAGATTCTTCTCTTCCTTTCTCGTTGGCTTGTTCTGGTTATCGCTTATTTCTTTTTGTTGACATTCATGTCGATGCTGCCAATAGTGTCAGTCACAATAGTGATGAGTAACCAACTATCGATACTCGTTACACTGCCCTCCTCTTAACCTTGTTCGTCCCGAACAAGTTTTTATACTTCCCCTCGATATGGCGCAAGTCGCTCCAAGTGCACTACTTTAAACTTTGCTCTTTTATTCCAGGCACGTTGAATACGATACACTACGTCATTTATCATTGCTATAATTTCATATGGTCCTTCCCAATGAGTCTGTAGTTTAGGAGACAGGCCTTTCTTTCGTTGTGGATTATGAAGCATTACAAGCTCTCCTTCATAGAACCCTTTTGAATTTGCTTTCAAGTCATACCTGGCCTTCATCTTATCGCTTATCATCTGCGACCGCTCTCTGATGAACTGATGTACTTCATCCAACTGTTCCCGCTTTTCGCTAGTATAATTACCTTCGGTTGATCTCGTTGGTGTTACAACTCCAAATTTTAAATCAGCTGGCAGTCTTAACTCGTTTCCAAAAATTGCCATTGCCGGTGTAGTAGCCGTCGTATCATGTTGTGCGCATCTATATGCCATGAGGAACATTGGTATATGTACATCCCAGTCTGTTTGGTATTTATCTACGACTTTTCTCAAATATTCCTCCAAGGTATGGTTAAATCGTTCTACCATGCCATCAGATTGTGGATGCAAAGGTGTTGTACGAGTTTTGTATATACCCAGCATACGGCATATCTCTTGGAATACAACTGACTCGAAATTTCGACCTTGGTCTGAGTGTAATTCCATCGGTACACCAAAACGAGTAATCCATTGGTTGACGAATACATCCGCAACTGTACTAGCTTCTTGATTTGGAATGGGGTATACTTCAGGCCATTTACTGAAGTAATCTATAACCACCAGAACATACTTGTTTCCTGCGTTGCTTATTGGAAATGGCCCAGCTATGTCCATAGCAATTCGCTCAAATGGAGCACCCACGGTGTATTGGTGCATCTTACCACGACTTTTCTTAGTGGGACCTTTGACCATTGCACATTGCTTACACTTCCGAATCAAATCAGGGACATGGTCATGACATCCAACCCAATAGAATCGTTTCTTTATTTTCTCGACGGTTTTGGTGATTCCCAAATGCCCTCCACTGGAGGCATTGTGATACTCAGCTATCACTTCATTTATTCTTGCCTTGGGTACCACTAGTAGATCATAAGTGATTTTTCCATCTTCACTTTCCCATGTTCGGAATAAACATCCGTCTCGTAAGTGCAGGCTTTGCCACTGCGCCCAGTATGTCTTTGTTATTGGACTCTCATAAGCCATTTCTTGAAAATCTGGATGTATGCCCTGCTCCTTATATTCCATAATCTTTGCGAGGTCTGGGTCGTTCCGCTGATCTTCTTGAACTCGTTCGGTGGTCCATGACTCTTCCGACAATACATTCGTAACACGTGGGTTAACAATGTGATTCTGGTTTCTTTCCCGAGAACAATGTTTACTATCCACGGTGCAAGTACGACGATATGGAGTATAAGTTTTACTACGATGAATGACATCACGATCGTCCTTTCGTTGTCCTAGTGAATTCGATCTTTGCTGCTTATGTCGTAGACGACAATTCCGCGCCTTGTGCCCTCTCCGATGGCATATGAAGCACTTATCGGCAAATTTATTTTTGCGTTGATTCCTTGTTCTACCTTTAGGCTTCATATTCGATTGATTGCAATCACGCGCTATATGTCCTCGTTTGTCGCAAATGAAGCACTTACCATTAAATTTGTTTTCACGTCGACCTGTTGTTCTTCCTTCAGGCTGCACTACTGACTTAACTGCCTGACGCACTGCTTCAACCAGATCTTCTGTTTCTATTTCTAGTTGGCGTACCCGTGGCACTGGTCTACACATCAAACTGGCGGCTTCAAATGTCAAGACACTACTGACTGTTTCGGCATAAGTATTCCTTGGTAACATGACTAGGGTACGCTTTGTCTCTCCATCACGTATGCCATCTATGAATGCCTCTATTTTTATTTTTTCGACGAACTCTTCCGAATTACCGGAGAACGCTAGATGACGTAAGCGCTCAATATCGGAAGCGAATTCCTGGAGGCTCTCATTACTCCGTTGCACCCGCGATCTCAATTCCACTCGATGTAATTGACTCTTGTATTCATTTCCATATTTTCGCTGGAGTGTGTCCATCAGTGACTGATAGCTACCACGATCTTTCTCTGGAATCATCTGTAACACGTCGGAAGCATTACCTTTTAATGCGACTATTAAAGCAGCAGTCTTGTCGCTATCATCCCATTGATTCTTCGAAGCTGTTGTCTCGAATTTAAGCTTGAAGATATTGAATGGCGTGCTTCCGTTAAATGTTGGTGGCTTTAGTTTGATTGTGCTTGAATCTCGAATCACTGATGTGGCCGGTCCATTTATTTTTAGTTGGTTGAGATCGTGCTGTAATTTCTCGAACTTATCTTCCAAATCATCTACATGTTCCTTCAGATCAGTAACCTTTTCATTAACGGCTCCGGAAATTTCATCTACATGTTCTTTTAGTTCTGCAACTTTCTCATTAATAGCCCCAGAAATTTCTTGAAGTTTGTAGTTAATTGTCTTCTGGAATTCTCCAATGAAGTTTTCTTGGCGAGACGAACCTTCTTGGATTTCCATACGCAATTCACTAATAACGCCCTCTTGACGAGCCGAATGTTCTTGAAACTTGGAGTCAATGCGAGACGCATTTTCTTGTAACTTCGCATTAATTCCTTGCAGTTGCTGCTGCTGTTGTTGCACCATGGATTTCATGAGTTCCATTAGTTGACCACTCGAATCTATCTTGCTTTCCTCCACAGCGTGCACAACTGCTTGTATATCGGCTTCCTCAAAGAACTCATGTTCTTCTACATTAATTCCCTTAGCCTCTATAGCTTGCCTCAGCCTCACCAGCAATTCCGCCTTTGCACCTGATGACGATAGATTCATCTCTACCAACAGCTTTTTAAGCTGGTCCACTCTTAGTTGGTCAATTTTCACCATCTTTACAGAATTCCACTTCTGACACCAATTGTTACGTTTTTATTCTGTGAGCGTTTAATTCTATTTGAATTACCTTGTTCGATCATTGGATTCTGTTAATAATAACTGTAATCTACATACATCGGTCATATCTTGCATATTTGAGCAAAATTCCCTCCACGTTTTCCTTTTACGGTTGCGTAGAGTCTTCTTCAGCTCCCTTTTCTTTGACTTGTAGTCGTCCCATGCGTTGGTGTCCCCTCTCATGTGACGATTAAAAGCCTTCCTTGTCTCCTTTTTCATGGATTCCAGTTCCCCATTCCACCATGGAGTGAGATCTCCTTCGTCCACTACCGTCAGAGGACATGAAGCTTCAAATGCTTTGATCATGGCTGAGCTGATAGCCCTCACCTGATACTCAACATCTGCAGTTGTTCTAGGTCTCTTAAACCTCCTTGGCAATAATTCCTCAAGAACTTCGCAGTACCTTGTACAATCCGTTCGTTTCGGTATCCTTACCATTCTACAGTCGTTCCTATGTCTTTTATCGGACGTAATCCCAAACTGAATGGCCCTGTGGTCCGACATGGTTAGTCTATCCACAACCCTCCAGTCCAAAATCCTATCCAACATTTTGACATTCGTCAGATTAACATCAATAACCTCGCAACGACGTGCGTCGACAAAGGTCGGTTCTGTTCCCCTATTGGCAACTTGTAGACCAAATCTTTCTATAAATTCGAGTAGACACTCTCCTCTATAGTTTTCATTGCTGCTGCCCCACACAGAACTGTGCGCATTGGCATCGCAGCCTAAGATCAGACCAACCCCCTTACCATCACAGAATCTCACTAGAGCTTCCACCTCTCTCGAAGGTGGTTCGTCTGGAGAATCGTATGGAAGGTATGCTGATGCGATCATAAATGATCCCGCACAGTCACCTATTCTCACTACTGTGAGATCCGGTGAACACAAGTTAGACATTAGAATCGCACGTATCCCATGTCTAACTAAAATGCATGTCCTCAACTTCCCCTCTGTTTGTGGATAAAACAAAGTGGTCTTTTGTGCAGATAGGCCTTTGATCCTTCCATGAAGAATCCAGGGCTCCTGAACTAGTGCAATGTCAAGCTCATCCTCATCGAGCTCCGCACCATCATTGCTGATGCTGCTTTGCTGTGGTGAATATTGAGTTGACACACATTTAGTGGTTCCTGGAGCGGGCCCACCTCCCGCCCTAATGGCTTCTTCCTTGCAGAATCTACCACTAGCCCCACGCCAGGAGCCGCGTCGCACCCCTCATACTGCATCCTTCTGGAATTTAACGACGGCCTGTTCAAGACCGCAGTTGAGTCTCCCCCCTGCGATCCTGACGGCCTCCGCGTCCTCCCCAGGACACAGCACGGTGAGTACGACACCTGCCCTTTCTGCCTCGCCAAACCCTTCTGTGCGGATAACACTCCATTTGGAAGTGTCCTTCACACAGACGTTCTGGCGCTGCAGCCTTCTGAGGATGATGTCGCTGGCCACAACATTGCCATGAGCAACAATCACCATCTTCCTCTTTGTCGACAAGGCAGTTAGGCTGTCACATTTGAGCTTCGCACCCTCCACAAACCGGTTAGGTGCTCCACTGTCTTGCACAGCCATTGCTTGGATAGCTGATTTTTGCACCTTAGTACAATCAATCCGCTCTCCACCCTTGCCCTGCCGTCAAATCCAATGTCATTGACATCGTCTTCAAGGGACTCCATGGCATCCAACAAAGATACCTTGAAGGTACTCAGATGAGTATCCTCCAGACGCCCCTCTAGTGACAAGTCCCATAACGAGGTCAGCTTCCGCTACTTGAGCGTAAGTCTTCCTCGCCCTGGTGGGCTCGCCCTTTGCCTGTTCAGCCCGACGTTTAGGCGCTCTGCCAAGACCGCTCGGCCCAGGTACCGCATGCGAGGACTGTGAGTCCGCTGGGTTAACAATCTTTCCAGATTGTCCACCCCGCTCATCACCTCCCGACGTCGGATTTCCCTGTCCCGTCGTTCCCAGAGCTACTCTACCCGTGTTAGGCTTGGGCCTCGAGCCCCTTTCGGAGCGACTGACGGCCTTTATAATTGGCCGTCCATCTCTCCGAGCATTTGCCCCTTTTGGTGTCTGCGTGGAAGAATTATCAACCTTCTCAAGAGACGGTTGTCCATCCTTCCCAGCATCCACCTCAATTGGCCCCTCCGTCGTCTTCGGATGAGGCTCCTCAGGCGTTGAACTTTTCAAAGTGGTTCCGGAGCTATCGCCCCTGAACCTCTTCCCTGAGTTCTCCACCTCCAAGGTCGACTCATCTTGCAGAAGTCCACTGAGTTGGCCCGAGAACTGCTCAATGGTCTTCTCCGACGACTTCATGGCCTTTTTACGTTGTCTCTTTCGCTTCTGCTTCTCCCGTTTCTTCAACAGGATTCGCTCTGCTCTTGAGACTCCGTCCTCTTCGCTTACACCTGATAAAGCTAACGATTCCGCTCCACTAGGATAGTTTTCGTCCACACCATCAGATGTTCGGCCAGATGTTTTACGCTGCCTCCAAACCGGCTTCCCTGCCGACCTGGTGACACCGTCCTCTTTATTCAATACCGTCGCAGCCGCCGGCTTAGGTCTTCCGCGACCCGTTCCGTCCGCCGCAACAGATGCTGCCATTGATTTTGGGCTGGCTAAAAGCTCGGCTTCTATGGAAGCCTCATTTTCCGTCATCCCCTCCACTATTTTTCCCGCCGTGGCTACCAGCACTACTTCGTATGAGGCAGTGCTGTCCGCCATTGCAGGAATTTCGTTCCGAGTTCCAGAGGTGGGAACGAGTGGTGCAGCTAACAGCTCGGCCTCTGGTGAAGCCTTATTGTCCGCCGTTCCTCCCGTTAACACCCCCGGAACCCCAGATCCAGTTTTTGGGTTTTTAGAATCAATCTTGTTCCCACGAGTTGCGAAGAAATAAATGTCCGCCTGCGCAGAGATTCGCAGTACGCAGGTAAGGCTAATTATTACGGAGGGCGCCAGGTATCCGTAAGCTCACGTTAGCGACTGGGCTATTTGAAAAAGGGGCCCCCAGCCAGGCTGATTTTCGGCACGGATCGCTTAACACCTTAATCCAGCCCCTCACCTCCGACCATGATAAGAGTACGTTGCCGAATGCTGTACTATTGAAGAGTAACAAATACTCACCAACTTACCCTTATCTTAGCTAGATACCGCCTGACATCGTACAGGCTAAACTGTGGTATCTATTTCCAGTCGGCACCCTCGAGGCGGGTTCAGTGGAGGATTTTGCCGACTTTGTTGGTTAAGTCGATAACGAGTATTTCAAATTTATGGACAAATTTAACTTCCGGAAATTGAGACACTAAGTCGCTCTGTATTTCCGCTAAAGTGGGTGCATCGCAGTGAACTCCATTTGTAACATTCGGGTTAATGATAGTTTTTAAACAACTCATGAGATTTTCTACTGTGTCATAGCAGACTGTATGGCGTATAAACTTTTGAAAAAGTATTTGGGAATTTTTATAAAACAAGTTTGATCTAGATAAAAATAGCTGATTTTTGAATTAGTTAATCGGGTATTTGATAGTTTTGATAACGTCAGACAAAGATTCTTCGCTATGAATCGTCTCACATGAATCTGACTCACTTAAAATGTGGTGGAATTGTCAGGAGAGAGCAGACAATTCCACCAGACTTATAATAAAATGAGGTGAGAATACATCTATAAATGTCCGCCATCTCTTCATTTTGGCATAAGGATTATTGTCGGAAATTGCGATTATAAGCGGCTGGTGATCGGCATAAATGTTTAAATCTTTGAAGCCATGCAGATAATGTCGGAGTTTTTTCAGTGCCCAGACTATGGCCAGTAGTTCGCGCTCATATATAGCGTAGTTCTGTTCCGTAGGGGAAAGCGTGCGTGAAATTAAAGTTATTGGTTGACCATTTTTAGATAGCCTGCACCTAAAGCTAGATGAGGCATCCGTCGTAAGCTCAAAAGGACGATTTTAGTCCGGATATTGCAAAAGAACATCCTCTGATGCCACGATCCGTTTTATTCGTTCGAAGGCACGCATCGCTTCAGGGCTAAGTTCAATGTTCACGTGTTTAGATTTTCGTGTCCCCATTTGGCCAGTTTCCCCACGAAGATAAAGTGTCAATGGTTTGACAATGATTGCGTAGTCTTTCACAAAACGACTGTAGTATCCAGATAATTAATCAATCAATCAAAAAGAGAGCGTGACGTTGAAACAAAGACATAATCCTTGTTCATCAAGTGGACCACGCGAAAACAGACCAAGGTCTGTTAGAGGATATGTGCCCTATAGCTGATACCTCTGGGGCCAACCACAAGTGTTACGAGCGCTGCGACCAAACGAAATCTTTTGTACCCAATAGTATCCGGATAATCCGAGTACAGAACGTAATGCCCGAAGTGTTGTTGGGAGCTTATAATTAAGAATGTCTAGTACCTTGTCTGCGGAAGTTTTGATACCCTTTTCCGAAACTAAGAAACCCAAAAACTTAACATTCGTTTTAAAAAACTTCGATTTCTATGATGATACTCTCATTCCTGCATTTTGTATTTTTTTAAGATAGTGTCTATATTTTTCAAATACGTTTGTTCGTCAAGTGAGCAAATGATAATATCGTTTATATAGATATGGCAGCATTTCCCTATATTTTCATGGAGAACGTCGTCAATGGCGCTTTGGAAAATGCTCGAAGCATTCTTCAACCCAAAAGGTAGTCGAAAAAATTCATATTTTTCGTTATTTATGCTAAACGAAGTTTTTTTTCTATCTCCTTCATACAGTGTTATTTGGATTTCAAGTCTAGTGCTGTAAAATATTTGAATTTGCCAAAATTTGCTAAAATAACAGATGTGTCTGGTATGGAATACCGGTCGGGGATTGTCCTTTCATTAATTTACCGCAAATCGATCACCATACGCATCTTAGGTTTTCCATTTTCGTCTACACCCTTTTTAGACACCACATGCACCGATGAGTTTAAGGGAGCAGGATTCTCTTATTATACCATGTCTAAGTAGTGTTTTTATTTCATTATTTATATATTAATCGATATCGTGTAAGGATAACTTTTTGTGTAAATGGGATCCGTAGTGTTGGTGAGAATTCTGGCCATGACAGAGGTATTGTAAGGCAGAGCTCTATTTGGGTCAGCAAAAGCATTAATATTGTTGCTAATGCATTGACGAATTTGATTTGGAACTGTGTCTTCTTCAATAGTTATCAAGTTAACTTGATGACATAGAAGGAGTTTAGCCTTGCCATTACGGTAAAATAAGTACACTATATTAGCATCGATTTTTGCTTCAATTTCTTTTAGGAAGTCGTACCCTATAATTTTCTATAAGGTAGTCGGCACTCTCCCTCTTCATGCAAAAGTTTTTCTTAAACTATTGTTACGTTTTTATTCTGTGAGCGTTTAATTCTATTTGAATTACCTTGTTCGATCACTGGATTCTGTTAATAATAACTGCAACACTTATTTTATACAACTATATACAGCAACAATTTATTTAATAAACTCTATTTACAATCAACTCTGTTTATAATCAACTATTTACGATAACACTTTAATGTACTAGCAACTTTTGCCTCTGTATAGATGTTTGCGCAGTCACGTTCGGAATTCGATTGATTGTTACTTCTCAACAGTGGCTCTATTTATATTCTGTTGGAAACACCCCAGAATCTTCCTTTATCGAGATTCTTCTCTTTCTTTCTCGTTGGCTTGTTCTGGTTATCGCTTATTTCTTTTTGTTGACATTCATGTCGATGCTGCCAATAGTGTCAGTCACAATAGTGATGAGTAACCAACTATCGATACTCGTTACACTGCCCTCCTCTTAACCTT
Source organism: Megamerina dolium (assembly GCA_963854835.1). NCBI lineage: Eukaryota > Metazoa > Arthropoda > Insecta > Diptera > Megamerinidae > Megamerina > Megamerina dolium. The sequence goes on from OY978530.1 coordinate 6,498,191, forward strand.
GTTCGTCCCGAACAAGTTTTTATACTTCCCCTCGATATGGCGCAAGTCGCTCCAAGTGCACTACTTTAAACTTTGCTCTTTTATTCCAGGCACGTTGAATACGATACACTACGTCATTTATCATTGCTATAATTTCATATGGTCCTTCCCAATGAGTCTGTAGTTTAGGAGACAGGCCTTTCTTTCGTTGAGGATTATGAAGCATTACAAGCTCTCCTTCATAGAACCCTTTTGAATTTGCATTCAAGTCATACCTGGCCTTCATCTTATCGCTTATCATCTGCGACCGCTCTCTGATGAACTGATGTACTTCATCCAACTGTTCCCGCTTTTCGCTAGTATAATTACCTTCGGTTGATCTCGTTGGTGTTACAACTCCAAATTTTAAATCAGCTGGCAGTCTTAACTCGTTTCCAAAAATTGCCATTGCCGGTGTAGTAGCCGTCGTATCATGTTGTGCGCATCTATATGCCATGAGGAACATTGGTATATGTACATCCCAGTCTGTTTGGTATTTATCTACGACTTTTCTCAAATATTCCTCCAAGGTACGGTTAAATCGTTCTACCATGCCATCAGATTGTGGATGCAAAGGTGTTGTACCAGTTTTGTATATACCCAGCATACGGCATATCTCTTGGAATACAACTGACTCGAAATTTCGACCTTGGTCTGAGTGTAATTCCATCGGTACACCAAAACGAGTAATCCATTGGTTGACGAATACATCCGCAACTGTACTAGCTTCTTGATTTGGAATGGGGTATACTTCAGGCCATTTACTGAAGTAATCTATAACCACCAGAACATACTTGTTTCCTGAGTTGCTTATTGGAAATGGTTCAGCTATGTCCATAGCAATTCGCTCAAATGAAGCACCCACGGTGTATTGGTGCATCTTACCACGACTTTTCTTAATGGGACCTTTGACCATTGCACATTGCTTACACTTCCGAATAAAATAAGAGACATGGTCATTACATCCAACCCAATAGAATCGTTTCTTTATTTTCTCGACGGTTTTGGTGATTCCCAAATGCCCTCCACTGGAGGCATTGTGATACTCAGCTATCACTTCATTTATTCTTGCCTTGGGTACCACTAGTAGATCATAAGTGATTTTTCCATCTTCACTTTCCCATGTTCGGAATAAACATCCATCTCGTAAGTGCAGGCTTTGCCACTGCGCCCAGTATGCCTTTGTTATTGGACTCTCATAAGCCATTTCTTGAAAATCTGGACGTATGCCCTGCTCCTTATATTCCATAATCTTTGCGAGGTCTGGGTCGTTCCGCTGATCTTCTTGAACTCGTTCGGTGGTCCATGACTCTTCCGACAATACATTCGTAACACGTGGGTTAACAATGTGATTCTGGTTTCTTTCCCGAGAACAATGTTTACTATCCACGGTGCAAGTACGACGATATGGAGTATAAGTTTTACTACGATGAATGACATCACGATCGTCCTTTCGTTGTCCTAGTGAATTCGATCTTTGTTGCTTATGTCGTAGACGACAATTCCGCGCCTTGTGCCCTCTCCGATGGCATATGAAACACTTATCGGCAAATTTATTTTTGCGTTGATTCCTTGTTCTACCTTTAGGCTTCATATTCGATTGATTGCAATCACGCGCTATATGTCCTCGTTTGTCGCAAATGAAGCACTTACCATTAAATTTGTTTTCACGTCGACCTGTTGTTCTTCCTTCAGGCTGCACTACTGACTTAACTGCCTGACACACTGCTTCAACCAGATCTTCTGTTTCTGTTTCTAGTTGGCGTACCCGTGGCATTGGTCTACACATCAAACTGGCGGCTTCAAATGTCAAGACACTATTGACTGTTTCGGCATAAGTATTCCTTGGTAACATGACTAGGGTACGCTTTGTCTCTCCATCACGTATGCAATCTATGAATGCCTCTATTTTTATTTTTTCGACGAACTCTTCCGAATTACCGGAGAACGCTAGATGACGTAAGCGCTCAATATCGGAAGCGAATTCCTGAAGGCTCTCATTACTCCGTTGCACTCGCGATCTCAATTCCACTCGATGTAATTGACTCTTGTATTCATTTCCATATTTTCGCTGGAGTGTGTCCATCAGTGACTGATAGCTACCACGATCTTTCTCTGGAATCATCTGTAACACGTCGGAAGCATTACCTTTTAATGCGACTATTAAAGCAGCAGTCTTGTCGCTATCATCCCATTGATTCTTCGAAGCTGTTGTCTCGAATTTAAGCTTGAAGATATTGAATGGCGTGCTTCCGTTAAATGTTGGTGGCTTTAGTTTGATTGTGCTTGAATCTCGAATCACTGATGTGGCCGGTCCATTTATTTTTAGTTGGTTGAGATCGTGCTGTAATTTCTCGAACTTATCTTCCAAATCATCTACATGTTCCTTCAGATCAGTAACCTTTTCATTAACGGCTCCGGAAATTTCATCTACATGTTCTTTTAGTTCTGCAACTTTCTCATTAATAGCCCCAGAAATTTCTTGAAGTTTGTAGTTAATTGTCTTCTGGAATTCTCCAATGAAGTTTTCTTGGCGAGACGAACCTTCTTGGATTTCCATACGCAATTCACTAATAACGCCCTCTTGACGAGCCGAATGTTCTTGAAACTTGGAGTCAATGCGAGACGCATTTTCTTGTAACTTCGCATTAATTCCTTGCAGTTGCTGCTGCTGTTGTTGCACCATGGATTTCATGAGTTCCATTAGTTGACCACTCGAATCTATCTTGCTTTCCTCCACAGCGTGCACAACTGCTTGTATATCGGCTTCCTCAAAGAACTCATGTTCTTCTACATTAATTCCCTTAGCCTCTATAGCTTGCCTCAGCCTCACCAGCAATTCCGCCTTTGCACCTGATGACGATAGATTCATCTCTACCAACAGCTTTTTAAGCTGGTCCACTCTTAGTTGGTCAATTTTCACCATCTTTACAGAATTCCACTTCTGACACCAATTGTTACGTTTTTATTCTGTGAGCGTTTAATTCTATTTGAATTACCTTGTTCGATCATTGGATTCTGTTAATAATAACTGCAACACTTATTTTATACAACTATATACAGCAACCATTTATTTAATAAACTCTATTTACAATCAACTCTGTTTATAATCAACTATTTACGATAACACTTTAATATACTAGCAACTTTTGCCTCTGTATAGATGTTTGCGCAGTCACGTTCGGAATTCGATTGATTGTTACTTCTCAACACTGGCTCTATTTATACTCTGTTGGCAACACCCCAGAATCTTCCTTTATCGAGATTCTTCTCTTTCTTTCTCGTTGGCTTGTTCTGGTTATCGCTTATTTCTTTTTGTTGACATTCATGTCGATGCTGCCAATAGTGTCAGTCACAATAGTGATGAGTAACCAACTATCGATACTCGTTACACTATAAATAATAATATTTTATAATTAAATGTTTCGAAATTCTGTGTAACAATGTACAACACTTTCCAAAAAGTTATCCACTCTCTGACAAGGCAACCATATAAAGAGAAATGCTGCTTCTTCATCTCCGGATGACCATGATGTTTCGACCAATTCACTTAAAAGTTTATTTATTGAAATAATAACACTAGGATTTGAACTACTTGATGCCATTTTTATGTTATGTGATTTCACACGAAAACAATATTTTGCAAATATCAACTTAATATAATCAGATAAGATTTTAATATTTTAATATTTTTTAATATTTTTAAATTCAGATAAGATTTCAATATTTTAAAGTGCGACATTTTTAGAAAAGAACCCATGTCAAAGGTTTCACATTATTTCACAAAAGAACATAAAAATATAAAACCCTCGTATGGGGCAGAATAAGAGCGACATATTTTCGAGAAAAGAAAACGCCATTAGCTTATATTGCCGTATATCGCCATTGCTGTAAAGCCGTATAACATAAAAATGTCATCAAACAGTTCAACCCCTATTGTTCTTATTTCAGTAAATATATTTACTTTTAAGTGAATTGATTGATGCATCTTCGATATCTGTGATGAAGAAATGTTCCTTTGTTCTTTTCTCGCACTAAAAAGGCAGCCTTTTGTCAGGGTTGAGGAAAACATTGGAAAACTGTTGCCATATAACAGGGTAACATTTCTTATGAGAAAAGAAATCACCATAAGTTTAAACTCGATTTGCAGTTTTCAGTCAAATTTCAACATAGATTAAACAAAATTAAACGCCCAATCTAGCTGAGTTTAACTAAGATTAAACTATCAGTTGTTCAGCTGTCTGTTCTTGCAGTCCATTACATCCTTTCTCGCTGCAGTTTAAAATGGGTTTAAATTTAAACTCAGTTTAAACCTAGTTTAAACTTTTATTGAAAAACTGGCCCTTAGCTTACGAGATTTACATAGGACCATTTTCACAGTTTTTAGTTACCTAATAGATTAATGTTAATCAATTACTTTTTATTTCAAAGTATCAGTTTAACTGATCGTTAACCAATGTACACCCATTAGTTAACCAATACTTGAAAACAGCTGTTTTTACTATTTATTTGAAAAGAACGTAATAGAATTTCGCAAGAGTTATTGTAATGAGAAAGAAAAATTGAATTTGCTTTTTAATTAATTTAATTAATTGAATTAATTAATTAAAATGAGCAAGGAAAATAGTGACAGCTGTTATACTATGGTTATATTACCAATCAATTGAACGCTAATCACGGCGTTCATTTTCCGTTTCACCAATTTAAATTGGTGGGTGGTTACACATGATTGCTGAGGCAGAGGTGTAATATTTTATCAAAATAATTGTGCTGCAAATTAATGGATACCGCGCTGAATGATTTGCTGAAAACAGCAACCATATATGCTGAGAAAGTGCGATAATCATAGAAGTGTATTGGGAAAAATAATTGAGTTAATAGAAAAAGTATCTTCGAAAAATCGGCAAAACAGAAAACAAAATGGCGAAAAAACGAAGTACTCCTTAAGATTCCTGGCAAAGGAATTACAACATAACCACTTCTGAGCCTTTAAAAATTACATAAGGATGACCGATACGAAATTCCAGAACATCCTGCGGCTCATTGAAAAGGATATAAAAAAGGTGAAATGCCAATTGGAAATGCAATACCGCCAGATCAACAACTGGCAGTGCTGGTGTCAATAGTTGTCAACTCTTTCCTATATTGGCTTCAAGGGACTGATATTTTGCCCGGATATCATGTTTTGCTACATCGCTAGCAATTTTAGACAACTGCTGTTGCATAGCATCTAGGACCTGTTCCCGTTTTTCCCGATTAGAATATTTGGGATTTCTTGTATCCCACAAGCGTACATTAATTTGCAGCAGAGTAATAAGTTCTTCAGTGGTCTTCTCCACGAAAACACCATTTCTAAATAAAATAATAAATTTAAAGTTATAGAGTTTCTTTGCTTAACGAGAAAATTCTCTCAATCAGTACATACTCAGAATAGCTTTCTTTGAAGGGAATTTATATAATTAACGTTTAAAATATAATAATCCTACGTAGTTGTCAACATAATAAACATGTACATAATATGTATGTAAGCAATAACCATAAAGGAAATATTCTTTCTCACATTTTCTCGTTCTCTATATAAAATTGAATTCTGGCAACACTGGTAAAATTGGTCTGATTGGAGTCGAGAACAGCAATCAGAACTGATTGACATGCATTATTCATTTTTGGAGTTCATTTTTCATTTCTCATTGAAACCAACAACACTTTTTTTGATTAGCGTTCAATTGATTGGTAATATAACCACGGAATTACTGTTTGTGATTCAATGTCGCAAGAAGACAATACTGTTACGTTTTTATTCTGTGAACGTTTAATTCTATTTGAATTACCTTGTTCGATCACTGGATTCTGTTAATAATAACTGCAACACTTATTTTATACAACTATATACAGCAACAATTTATTTTATAATCTCTATGTACAATCAACTCTGTTTACAATCAACTATTTACAATAACACTTAAATGTACTTGCAACTTTTGCCTCTGTATCAATGTTTTCGCAATCACGTTCGGAATTAGATTGATTTTCCTTCTCAACACTGGCTCTATTTATACTCTGTTGGCAACACCCCAGAATCTTCCGTTATCCCTCCTCTTAACCTTGTTCGTCCCGAACAAGTTTTTATACTTCCCCTGGATATGGCGCAAGTCGCTCTAAGTGCACTACTTTAAACTTTGCTCTTTTATTCCAGGCACGTTGAATACGATACACTACGTCATTTATCTTTGCTATAATCTCATATGGTCCTTCCCAATGAGTCTGTAGTTTAGGGGACAGGCCTTCTTTCGTTGTGGATTATGAAGCATTACAAGCTCTCCTTCATAGAACCCTTTTGAATTTGCTTTCAAGTCATACCTGGCCTTCATCTTATCGCTTATCATCTGCGACCGCTCTCTGATGAACTGATGTACTTCATCCAACTGTTCCCGCTTTTCGCTAGTATAATTTCCTTCGGTTGATCTCGTTGGTGTTACAACTCCAAATTTTAAATCAGCTGGCAGTCTTAACTCGTTTCCAAAAATTGCCATTGCCGGTGTAGTAGCCGTCGTATCATGGTGTGCGCATCGATATGCCATCAGGAACATTGGTATATGTACATCCCAGTCTCTTTGGTATTTATCTACGACTTTTCTCAAATATTCCTCCAAGGTACGGTTAAATCGTTCTACCATGCCATCAGATTGTGGATGCAAAGGTGTTGTACGAGTTTTGTATATACCCAGCATAGGCATATCTCTTGGAATACAACTGATTCGAAATTTCGACCTTGGTCTGAGTGTAACTCCATCGGTACACCAAAACGAGTAACCCATTGGTTGACGAATACATAAGCAACGGTACTAGCTTCCTGATTTGGAATGGGGTATACTTCAGGCCATTTACTGAAGTAATCTATAACACCAGAACATACTTGTTTCCTGAGTTGCTTATTGGAAATGGCCCAGCTATGTCCATAGCAATTCGCTCAAATGGAGCACCCACGGTGTATTGGTGCATCTTACCTCGACTTTTCTTAGTGGGACCTTTGGCCATTGCACATTACTTACATTTCCGAATAAAATCGGTTCTTTATTTTCTCGACGGTTTTGGTGATTCCCAAATGCCCTCCACTGGAGGCATTGTGATACTCAGCTACCACTTCATTTATTCTCGCCTTGGGTACCACTAGAAGATCATTAGTGATTTTTCCATCCTCACTTTCCCATGCTGTGCAGGCTTTGCCACTGCGCCCAGTATGCCTTTGCTATTGGACTCTCATTAGCCATTTCTTGCCAATCTGGACGTATGCCCTGCTCCTTGTATTCCATAATCTTTACGAGATCTGGGTCGTTCCGCTGATCTTCTTGCACTCGTTCGGTGGTCCATGACTCCTCCGGCAATATATTTGTAAGTCGTACGTCGACAATGTGCTCCTTGCTTTCCACTCGAGAACAATGTTTACATTCCATTTTGCAAGGACGACGAGATAGAGCATCCGCGTTGCCGTGATGTCCTCCTTTACGATGTTCGATGGTAAAATGATAACTCTGCAGCCTTTCAATCCAGCGCGCCAATTGTCCTTCTGGGTTTTTAAATTGCAATAACCACCTTAGCGCTGAGTGGTCAGTTCGTAGATGAAATGACTGACCGTACAAGTATTTATGGAAATACTTTACACATTCCAGTATTGCGAGCAACTCTCTTCGTGTGACACAGTAATTTCTTTCTGGCTTCGACAGGATTTTACTGTAGTAAGCTATTACTTTTTCTTGCCCATCTATGATCTGAGAGAGCACACCACCTATTCCATAGCCACTCGCATCTGTGTCCAACACAAACTTTTGACCAGGTACTGGATACGCTAATATTGGTGCTGAACAGAGTTTTTCTTTCAGCTGTTCGAATGCTTTCTGTTGGTCCTCGCCCCACACAAATGGTTTGTTCTTTCTTGTCAACTCATGCAGACTGCTGGCGATGTTTGCAAATCCAGGAACAAATCGTCTATAGTAGGTGCATAAGCCTAGGAAGCTTCTTAGCTCGTGAAGATTCGACGGAATAGGCCATTCTTGAACTGCTGCTACTTTCTCCTCGTCGGTACGTACCCCTTCTGTTGTTACTTTATGACCAAGATATTTAACTTCTTGCCTGAAGAGTGAACACTTTTTCATATTCAGTTTAAGCCCTGCTGATTGTATACGCTCAAATACTTCTTTCAACTTTTCCAGGTGGTCGTTAAAATCTTTTCCCATCACAATAATGTCATCGAGGTACACCAAGCTCGTTTTCCAGTGTAGTCCTCTGAGTACACGCTCCATCAAACGTTCGAAAGTAGCTGGCGCATTGCATAACCCAAATGGCATGACTGTAAATTGCCATAGACCATCGCCAATACTGAAAGCTGTTTTCTCTTTGTCTTCCTTACCAAGTTCCACTTGCCAGTAGCCACTTTGCAAATCAAGAGCTGAGAACCACTTCGCACCAGATAGTGTGTCCAGAGTGTCATCGATCCTTGGCAGTGGATAGCTGTCTTTTTTCGTAATATCATTTAGCTTTCTGTAATCCACACAGAATCGAGTACTTCCATCCTTCTTCTTTACCAGCACAATTGGTGAACTCCATGGACTCGCTGATGGTTCAATAACACCTTGTTTCTACATATCGGAAATCAGCTTAATAGTTTCGTCTCTTTTGGCCAATGGAACTCGTCGTGGTGTTTGACGAATTGGTCTAGAATCACCGGTGTCAATGTGATGCTTCACGATGGTTGTTCGTCCTCCAGTTTTTCCATTTGAAGAAAAGATTGAACTGTACTTCTCCAATAGTTGTAAAGCCTTTTCTTTTTGCTGTTTGGTAAGCACACCTGCCCATTCTTCCATCTGTGCTTTTATTTCCGCTCTGACAGTTCCTGATCTTCCACTTTTTATCGACGAACCCTTTTCGCAGTCTACTATGGCAGTAACTTCCTGGCAATGACCAATCACCATTCCTTTCTTCACAACTGTAGATGTATTAGTTGGATTTAATATTCGCACCGGTACTATTCCATTTTCTTTAGGTTCCACTAACGTCCTACCAAGTATGATGTTTTTATTTTGTATTTCTTTATCTGCTTCTACTAACCACAACTTGCCTGTCCCATCATCCACATTCATCTGTGCCCATATCACAGCTTCTGATTTTGCTGGAACCTCTTGGCGTTGACATGCCAGTGCTCGTTTGATGTTCCCACTACGCTTGTAACCGATGTTCAATGGTAGTTCGACATTTGCATAGCGCAGTATCCGTTGATTTAAATCTAACGTAAATCCGTTGCCAATCATAAAATCAACACCAATTATTACGTCATCGATGATGTCGGCCACAATGAATTCATGTTCCCATGTGCAATTTCCAATAGATACTCGTTTCTTTATCTTGCCCAGAATTTGTGCATCCTCACCCGTTGCTGTACGCAATTTTATTACCATTAAAGGCTCAAACCTCTTTACCAAATCGCTCTTGATTATAGAATGTGATGCACCAGTGTCCAGAGTTAACATGAATTCCATATTGTCCAATTTTCCATCAATAGTCAAGCTGCTTGGCACACGCTGTAGTTGTGAAATGTGAATGATGGGGCAACCCACTGTTGGAGTCAGTTCACGCCCCGCTGAACTGACTCGATCTAGTTTAACGATGGATTTGTGTTAGTGGAGCGATCGCTATCCACCTTATTCTCCTCCTTTTGTCTTCCTGGAGAATTCGATCTTGATCGCTTTCGTCGTAAACGGCAGTCACGCGCCATGTGTCCTGGTTTCTCGCAAATAAAGCACTTACCAGTAAATTTGATTTCGCTTCGACCTGTTGTTCTTCCTTCAGGCTGCACTACAGATTTGAATGCCTGACACACTGCTTCAACCAGATCTGCTGTTTCTGTTTCTAGTTGGCGTACCCGTGGCATTGGTCGACACATCAAACTGGCGGCTTCAAACGTCAATGCACTACTGACTGTTTCGGCATATGTATTTCTGGGTGACATGACTAGGGCACGCTTTGTCTCTCCATCACGTATGCCATCTATGAATGCCTCTATTTTTATTTTTTCGACGAACTCTTCCGAATTACCAGAGAATGCTAGATGACATAAGCGCTCAATATCGGAAGCGAATTCCTGAAGGCTCTCATTACTCCGTTGCACTCGCGATCTCAATTCCACTCGATGTAATTGACTCTTGTATTCATTTCCATATTTTCGCTGGAGTGTGTCCATCAGTGATTGGTAGCTACCCCGATCTTTCTCTGGAATCATCTGTAACACTTCGGAAGCATTACCTTTTAATGCGACTATTAAAGCAGCAGTCTTGTCGCTGTCATCCCATTGATTCTTCGAAGCTGTTGTCTCGAATTGAAGCTTGAAGATGTTGAATGGCGTGCTTCCGTCAAATGTTGGTGGCTTTAGTTTAATTGTAGTTGACTCTCTTATCACTGAAGTGGTTGCTCCACTTATTTTTATTTTATTAAGTTCGCGCTCTAATTTCTCAAGCTTTTCTTCCAAGTCATCATGTCTGTCTACATGTTCCTTCAGCTTATCATCCAAATCATCCACATGTTCTTTCAGCTCTGTGACTTTGTCATTAATAGCTCCGGAAATTTCCTGAAATCTAATCTCAATTCCCTTTTGTAGTTTTTCGATGACATGTTCTTGACGAGCCGAATGTTCTTGAAGCTTGGAGTCAATTGTTTTCTGGAATTCTCCCATAGCGTTTTCTTGACGTACCGAATGTTCTTGAAACTTGGAGTCAATGCGAGACGCATTTCCTTGAATTTCCGTACGCAATTCAGCCGAATGTTCTTGTAACTTCGCATTATTTCCTTGCAGTTGCTGCTGCTGCTATTGCATCATGGATTTCATAAATTCCATGAGTTGACCACTTGAATCTACCTTACTCTCTTCCTCGGCGTGCACAACTGCATGTATATCGTCTTCCTCAAAGAACTCATGTTCTTCTACATTAATTCCCTTAGCCTCCATGGCTTTCCTCAGCCTCACCAGCAGTTCCGCCTTTGCACCTGATGACGATAGATTCATCTCTACCAACAGCTTTTTAAGCTGGTCCACTTTTAGTTGGTCAATTTTCACCATCTTTACAGAATCCCACTTCTGACACCAATTGTTACGTTTTTATTCTGTGAACATTTAATTCTATTTGAATTACCTTGTTCGATCACAGGATTCTGTTAATAATAACTGCAACACTTATTTTATACAACTATATACAGCAACAATTTATTTTATAATCTCTATGTACAATCAACTCTGTTTACAATCAACTATTTACAATAACACTTAAATGTACTTGCAACTTTTGCCTCTGTATCAATGTTTTCGCAATCACGTTCGGAATTAGATTGATTTTCCTTCTCAACACTGGCTCTATTTATACTCTGTTGGCAACACCCCAGAATCTTCCGTTATCGAGATTCTTCTCTTCCTTTCCCGTTGGCTTGTTCTGGTTATCGCTTATTTCCTTTTGTTGACATTCGTTTCGATGCTGCCAATAGTGTCAGTCACAATAGTGATGAGTAATCAACTATCGATACTCGTTACAATACAATACCGTCCGAATTTCTTTACTCTTTACGATGAAAAAGATTTTCGAGAACGTTTTCGTTTATGCAAGCAAGCTACAAGAGTTGTTTTGCAACTTATTGGACCCAATATACAGCATGCGAGAACCTGGCATTGCCCTTTATTTAGTTAGATAAACATTTGCTTTCAATTTATTCGATTTTGTTTTGTAGAAACAATTTATTGTCCCCAGATCATATGCTGGCAATTACATTGAGATTCTATGCAACAGGAAGTACACAACAACTGATGGCTGATGTGACCGGCGTATCTATAAGCACTGTATCGAGAGTTGTTACTCTTGTTTCCCACGAAATTGCACGATTGCGTAAAAAAAATATCCAGTTCACAGTAGCAATCGAACACATACGCAAAACGTAAAAAGATTTCTTTATAGTTTCGAAATTTCCACGTGTGATCGCTGCGTTATATTATACACATGTGAAGATTCAAGCACCAGGTAATTTTTAAATATGTTGTTAAAAATCCATCTCAATTGGTCTTAACTTTTTTTAGGAGGAGATAATGTAGAGTTATTTCGTAACAGAAAAAACTTCTTATCGTTCAATGTGCAAACTATGTGCGATAGCCAGTTAAATATTTTGGATGTCGGAGCTAGATGGCCGGGATCTACTCATGATTCTACCATTCTTCGGAATTCTAAAATTACCGATGTTCTATTTGCTGCTCCAATTTTTTTTTTTTTTTTTTTTTTTTTTTTTAGCTTATTTTTTTTATTGAATCTTTCTTAAATACTTAGAAACTAACAATAAGTATTCAAATCTTACAAACTAAATAAAACTATGTGATATCCCCTACGTTCCATCACAATTTGGTGAGTCGCGAGATGTAGCAATTTTACAGCATATTCAGTGTGTCTTTTCTTTTTAATCGACGATGCCCCTTGCTCAGCAACAATTGCCTAGCAAGAGGATTCGGATGATTGTGTAATTTTTGAATGTAGCTTCTGCAGTACATTGCAACTTCCTCAGAAATTGTGGATACATTTAAATCTCGATGGATGTTAACGTTCCTCATATACCAAGGCGCGTTTACAATAATTCGCAGACACTTGGATTGTATTCGCTGCAATTTTTCGATATTAGAGGGAGATGCGGTGCCCCAAAACTGAATACCATAAGTCCAGATTGGTTTCAGGATTGCTTTATATAATAGCACTTTGTATTCAAGATTCAACTTTGATCTTTTGTGTAACAGCCACCATAACTGATTCATTTTAAGCTTGATCTGAGTTTTCTTTGCCTCTATGTGATTTTTCCATGTCAGCCTTCTGTCGAGGTGAATACCCAAGTACTTTGTTGAGGAACATTGTGGAACTGATTGGCCATTAATTTTAAGTGGGGGACATGTATCTAGCCTTAGCGTGAAGGTTACATGTACGCTCTTTGATTCATTGACTTTTATACGCCATTTTGCTAGCCAGATTTCGAGAGAATCGACATGAGTCTGCAGGAGTTTAGTAGCTTCTATGGGGTTAGAGCGAGAGCACAATATTGCCGTATCATCAGCAAAGGTCGATATGAATGTATAGTTATTGTTGGGCATATCTGAAGTGTATAAGAGATACAGTAAGGGACCCAAAACGCTTCCTTGAGGAACGCCAGCGTGAATATCCAATGGATTTGTTGTGTAATCCTTGTGATGTACGAGAAATTGTCTTTTCGTGAGGTAGCTACTAAGCAATGAGGAGACATTTGCAGGCAGTAATAGTTTGAGTTTGTAAATAAGGCCATCGTGCCATACTTTATCGAAAGCTTGAGTGATATCAAGAAAGACAGCTGAGCAATACTTTTTTTCTTCAAAAGTGTTCCTTATCAGAGTTACAATGCGGTGGACTTGTTCTATTGTGCCGTGCTGTTTTCTAAATCCAAACTGATGTTGAGGAATCAGTTGGTTGAGATTAATAAATGGAGTTATATTCATGACAAGTAGCTTTTCGAATACTTTAGAAAGTAGAGGCAGGAGGCTGATAGGTCTGTACGATGCAACTTTTGTAGGGTCTTTTCCTGGTTTTGCTATCATAATAATTTTTGAAGTTTTCCAGCATTTGGGATAGTGTTTAATACGAAGGATAGCATTGAAAATGTGCATCAGATGAATTACTGAAGCCGGAGGTAGCTCTTTTATCATTTTACCGGTAATTTTATCTGGACCAGGTGATTTTTTTGGGTTTAAATCTTTATAAATTGCTTTGAATATGTCCTTTTTTTTAATTTTGAGCGTTATTGAGCAAGGTTGAGAAGTTAATTTTGGTAATGAGGACTGTGAAGAAGGTGGATTGGGTGTAAACACACTTTTTAGGTGGTTTGCAAAAGCCAAACCCTTCTCACAGTTGCTTCTAGCCCAATTACCGTCACTCAAACGGATGGGGGAATCAGTGAGAATTGGCCGATTTGATTTTTTTGCTGATTTCCACAAAGAGTAGTCTGACGCTTCACCAGGTGTTAATTTCGCTATGTGCTCTTCTAACTCTTTGTTGTTTTTATTTTTCAAGGCTTGCTTTAACTTTCGAGTGCAGTGCTGTAGCTGTGTTTTCAGATTCGGTGATCTGAATTCTTGCCATTGTCTTCGGAGTCTTCTGCTCCAATAACATCTTTTTTTTATGCTCCTCTTCCAATAGTTCTACTTCATATTCACATTTGTAACACTGATTTCTTTCAGAGGGGTGTCACCAGTTACACACAAGCTACGTTTGTTTAACGCTGTGTTTTTCTGCATTTCTTCCTTTAAATTATAGTATGTTGTCTTAAGGACTTTTTGTGTTTGTTGTTCTTCATTAACGTTGTCATGTCACTTTCTTTTTTGCATTCTATGAGTTTTTTGTGCTTTTCCACAATGCCAAGCACTGATTCAATTTCTGCGCCAACGGTAGGGTATCGATTGGAGATGATCCTGTTTGGAGATTATTTTTGCAGTAAAGTGGTGTAGTGATGTGGAGAGTGGGAATAAAAAATTATTCAAAGAAGAAATTGTCTCTTAATTATGTTTTGATAAAATTTGAATGAAAAGCTTTTTTGTTATCGCTCACTATAGTTTTAGTGTTGCTTAATTTTAACAGTGTTTTAAGCAAGGCATCCTTAATTTCAACCATAAAACGAGAAGCAATAGGCTTGACAATAGCAAATTTAGAAAATTTGTCCATGCGTGTTAGAAAATGTTGTTTGCCAATTATAAATACATCGATGTGAAATATTTCTCCTGGAAAATTTGGGATAGGAGTTTTTCCAAAGTCCTACGTAAGATCTTTGGACCTATTTGCGTTGGTGGCAAGTACCGAATAAGGTACAACCATGAGCTGTACGAGCTGTATGCCGATATTGACATAGTAAAGCGCATCAAAATCCAGCGGCTGCGCTGGCTAGGTCATGTCGAGCGAATGGAAGAACACGCTCCAGCTAAGAAGGTGTTATATTCGGAACCCGCTGGAGGACGACGCAGAAGAGGAAGACCAAACCTCCGTTTGTAAGTTTTTCCAATTCCAATAATAGGAGGTTTGCGCTAGTATTTATTTTCCATTCAAATCTTACAATTTGCTATGAGGGACTGCAAAAGTTTTCTCATACTCGGAAAATAGTACTCTCGAAAAATTTGCTTAGTATTCTCCTAGAGACAACGATGGGCACGATTATGCTCCGTAGCCACTGTTTCTAGCTAGTCGTCTTTGTTGGTTATTATATTATAAATTTAGGGATTAACCGAATCAGAACACTTATATGGGTCCCTTTTCGTCCCTCAAATCGTGTGTTAATTATTTGTTCGGTTGCAGAATTCTTCTACTTCCTTCCTCATAATAACATCACGCGTTATTTCAAGCATCTCTTTGTGGGGTATGTTCCACATTTCGAGTTCATCAATAAATTGGCGACCCAGTGTGGACATCCTCCTGCTTGCCAATGCAGGACACTGGCACACTATGTGCGCCGCTGTCTCTGCCTCTTCCATGCATAATCTGCAAATATCAGCATCCTCCCCATCAACAAGACCCATCTTGCTGAGGTGGTACCTGAAATTGCCATGCCCAGTTATTAATGCAGTCAACCAGCTTAGAGTCATTCGTCCTAGACTGAGAGCCCTCCCCGATTCACTGCCCTTTGATAGCCTCAACGAAGCCTTTGCCTGTCTACAAGTAGATAAGTTCTCCCATCTCGTGAGATGAAGTTTCTTTATCCACTCTTCGACCTTTGCCTTCACCGTCCCGCTGCTGAGAGCAACTACTGGTTCCGGTCCATAAAATTCAGCTTCAGATCCTTGTCTAGCCAAGGAGTCTGCAGCTTCATTCTGTTCTATACCAATGTGTCCCTTCACCCACATAAGAGTAATCGCATTACTACGAGCACACCCATTAAGTTTCTGAACACATTCGAGCGCCAACTTAGAAGATACCGTAGGTTGTTGCAGCCGCCTGACCACCGCCTGGTTATCGAGTGCTAGCAAGATTTTCTTACCTTGCACCTTTCCATCCAGTAGATGGTCTAGCGCATGCATTAGACCTAGCATTTCTGCTTGGTATACCGATACGTATCTTCCCAGATTCAGAGTGCATGCCAGTCCCAACTCTCTAGAGAAGATTCCAGCACCCGCTCTGCCATCCATTAATGAACCATCTGTAAAAATACTGATGTCATTTTCCTCACATACATCATGTGTGAGGCCGTCTTCAATGAGTGTTCTGTGTGACTTTTCAGTCATCTTCAGCCTACCCATTCCCTCCATTGGCATCTGCGCCTCCTTTACACTGCTATATAGCAGTGACAGGATGCCCCTGTGCCCCCTCTCTGTGCCGAATCCATACCAATTATTGGTTGTCTTCAGACGTAATGCTGTTAATGCCGCTGACTTCATAATATGCAAGTCCAACGGCAGCAGCCCGAGAAAGACTTCCAATGCTTCTACTGGGGTCGTCCGGATAGCTCCGGTAATCCCAATACAAGCCATTCTTTGTACCCTATCTAACTTGCTTTTCGCGGTCTTTTGGGTGACCTTAGGCCACCAGACCACAGCAGCATATGTTATTAAGGGTCTGACCATCGTTGTGTAGATCCAGTGCGCTGCTCTGGGAGTGATTCCCCACATGAGACCGAACACTCTCTTACACTGATGCAATACCCGCTTGCCCTTCTGAATCTTGTCATCGACGTGACTATTCCAAGTCAGCTTGTTATCCAGGATGACACCTAGATACTTTACTTCCTTGGATACGTTGATGTTCGATCCAAAAAGCCTAAGTCTATTGTTAGTCCAGTCCTCCTTTTAGTAAAGAGTACTGTGTCCGACTTACTAGCATTTACAGAGAGACCTTGTTCCGTGCACCATCCTTAAACCATTTTGAGTGCACGTCTCATGGTATCATAAATAGTGTCCAGGAACTTACCGCTCACCGTTACCACTATGTCATCTGCATACCCGACGGTGTGTATGCCTTTTGAGTCCAGAAGCTGAAGTAGGGAATCGACCGTAATGTTCCAAAGGATGGGCGATAATACTCCCCCCTGTGGACACCCTTTGACTACCCTACCTCTGTCTGTAACTCCCATTTTGAAAGTTTATTGCCCTTTTCCTCAGCATGCTGTCCACCCACCTTATAATGGTTGGGCTGACTTCACGAGAACAAGGACCATCCTTAGCTTATCGAAACCAATCTTATCGAAGGCACCTTCTATATCCATAAAAGTAGACATAGATATCCCTCCACAAGACAGTTAACTCTCCGCTACGCGAACGAGTTCGTGCAGGGCCGTTTCAGTGGATTTGCCAGCTCTGTACGCGTGCTGACACCTGCTCAGTGGTTTTGTCAGAAGCGTTGTCCTTTCCATGTAGTCCGCCAGTACTCCTTCCATACATTTAAGCAGAAAGGAGGTCAAGCTAACCGGCCGGAAAGATTTAGCCTCTGAGTAGTCCCTTTTTCCCGGCTTTGGAAGAAAGACAACCTTAGTCTCTCTCCATTGAGTCGGGATATATCCTGTAGCCAGGCAAGTAATAAATATTCCCAGAAGCCTGTCTACCAGAGCTTCTGCTCCCCACTGAAGTAGGGCTGGAAATATCTCATCTGTACCCGCTGTTTTGAATGGAGAGAAACGCTTAATGGCGTTTATCACTCCATCTCTGGTGACTATCCTTTCAGCTTCCAATCTTTCATTCCTGCTTGCACCCTTGCGGGTGGCTTCCCAAGAATCTTCCGATCTAAAGCTTCCTGGAAAATGCACCTCCATCAGGTATTTCAGTGACTCTCCGATTGTCTCTGTAAAGGATCCATTCGTTTTGCGAATTAATCCCAACTTTGACATCGGGTCCTTTGATATGATCCTCTGTAATCTACATACATCGGTCATATCTTGCATATTTGAGCAAAATTCCCTCCACGTTTTCCTTTTACGGTTGCGTAGAGTCTTCTTCAGCTCCCTTTTCTTTGACTTGTAGTCGTCCCATGCGTTGGGGTCCCCTCTCATGTGACGATTAAAAGCCTTCCTTGTCTCCTTTTTCATGGATTCCAGTTCCCCATTCCACCATGGAGTGAGATCTCCTTCGTCCACTACCGTCAGAGGACATGAAGCTTCAAATGCTTTGATCATGGCTGAGCTGATAGCCCTCACCTGATACTCAACATCTGCAGTTGTTCTAGGTCTCTTAAACCTCCTTGGCAATAATTCCTCAAGAACTTCGCAGTACCTTGTACAATCCGTTCGTTTCGGTATCCTTACCATTCTACAGTCGTTCCTATGTCTTTTATCGGACGTAATCCCAAACTGAATGGCCCTGTGGTCCGACATGGTTAGTCTATCCACAACCCTCCAGTCCAAAATCCTATCCAACATTTTGACATTCGTCAGATTAACATCAATAACCTCGCAACGACGTGCGTCGACAAAGGTCGGTTCTGTTCCCCTATTGGCAACTTGTAGACCAAATCTTTCTATAAATTCGAGTAGACACTCTCCTCTATAGTTTTCATTGCTGCTGCCCCACACAGAACTGTGCGCATTGGCATCGCAGCCTAAGATCAGACCAACCCCCTTACCATCACAGAATCTCACTAGAGCTTCCACCTCTCTCGAAGGTGGTTCGTCTGGAGAATCGTATGGAAGGTATGCTGATGCGATCATAAATGATCCCGCACCGTCACCTATTCTCACTACTGTGAGATCCGGTGAACACAAGTTAGACATTAGAATCGCACGTATCCCATGTCTAACTAAAATGCATGTCCTCAACTTCCCCTCTGTTTGTGGATAAAACAAAGTGGTCTTTTGTGCAGATAGGCCTTTGATCCTTCCATGAAGAATCCAGGGCTCCTGAACTAGTGCAATGTCAAGCTCATCCTCATCGAAGCTCCGCACCATCATTGCTGATGCTGCTTTGCTGTGGTGAATATTGAGTTGACACACATTTAGTGGTTCCTGGAGCGGGCCCACCTCCCGCCCTAATGGCTTCTTCCTTGCAGAATCTACCACTAGCCCCACGCCAGGAGCCGCGTCGCACCCCTCATACTGCATCCTTCTGGAATTTAACGACGGCCTGTTCAAGACCGCAGTTGAGTCTCCCCCCTGCGATCCTGACGGCCTCCGCGTCCTCCCCAGGACACAGCACGGTGAGTACGACACCTGCCCTTTCTGCCTCGCCAAACCCTTCTGTGCGGATAACACTCCATTTGGAAGTGTCCTTCACACAGACGTTCTGGCGCTGCAGCCTTCTGAGGATGATGTCGCTGGCCACAGCATTGCCATGAGCAACAATCACCATCTTCCTCTTTGTCGACAAGGCAGTTAGGCTGTCACATTTGAGCTTCGCACCCTCCCACAAACCGGTTAGGTGCTCCACTGTCTTGCACAGCCATTGCTTGGATAGCTGATTTTTGCACCTTAGTACAATCAATCCGCTCTCCACCCTTGCCCTGCCGTCAAATCCAATGTCATTGACATCGTCTTCAAGGGACTCCATGGCATCCAACAAAGATACCTTGAAGGTACTCAGATGAGTATCCTCCAGACGCCCCTCTAGTGACAAGTCCCATAACGAGGTCAGCTTCCGCTACTTGAGCGTAAGTCTTCCTCGCCCTGGTGGGCTCGCCCTTTGCCTGTTCAGCCCGACGTTTAGGCGCTCTGCCAAGACCGCTCGGCCCAGGTACCGCATGCGAGGACTGTGAGTCCGCTGGGTTAACAATCTTTCCAGATTGTCCACCCCGCTCATCACCTCCCGACGTCGGATTTCCCTGTCCCGTCGTTCCCAGAGCTACTCTACCCGTGTTAGGCTTGGGCCTCGAGCCCCTTTCGGAGCGACTGACGGCCTTTATAATTGGCCGTCCATCTCTCCGAGCATTTGCCCCTTTTGGTGTCTGCGTGGAAGAATTATCAACCTTCTCAAGAGACGGTTGTCCATCCTTCCCAGCATCCACCTCAATTGGCCCCTCCGTCGTCTTCGGATGAGGCTCCTCAGGCGTTGAACTTTTCAAAGTGGTTCCGGAGCTATCGCCCCTCAACCTCTTCCCCGAGTTCTCCACCTCCAAGGTCGACTCATCTTGCAGAAGTCCACTGAGTTGGCCCGAGAACTGCTCAATGGTCTTCTCCGACGACTTCATGGCCTTTTTACGTTGTCTCTTTCGCTTCTGTTTCTCCCGTTTCTTCAACAGGATTCGCTCTGCTCTTGAGACTCCGTCCTCTTCGCTTACACCTGATAAAGCTAACGATTCCGCTCCACTAGGATAGTTTTCGTCCACACCATCAGATGTTCGGCCAGATGTTTTACGCTGCCTCCAAACCGGCTTCCCTGCCGACCTGGTGACACCGTCCTCTTTATTCAATACCGTCGCAGCCGCCGGCTTAGGTCTTCCGAGACCCGTTCCGTCCGCCGCAACAGATGCTGCCATTGATTTTGGGCTGGCTAAAAGCTCGGCTTCTATGGAAGCCTCATTTTCCGTCATCCCCTCCACTATTTTTCCCGCCGTGGCTACCAGCACTACTTCGTATGAGGCAGTGCTGTCCGCCATTGCAGGAATTTCGTTCCGAGTTCCAGAGGTGGGAACGAGTGGTGCAGCTAAAAGCTCGGCCTCTGGTGAAGCCTTATTGTCCGCCGTTCCTCCCGTTAACACCCCCGGAACCCCAGATCCAGTTTTTGGGTTTTTAGAATCAATCTTGTTCCCACGAGTTGCGAAGAAATAAATGTCCGCCTGCGCAGAGATTCGCAGTACGCAGGTAAGGCTAATTATTACGGAGGGCGCCAGGTATCCGTAAGCTCACGTTAGCGACTGGGCTATTTGAAAAAGGGGCCCCCAGCCAGGCTGATTTTCGGCACGGATCGCTTAACACCTTAATCCAGCCCCTCACCTCCGACCATGATAAGAGTACGTTGCCGAATGCTGTACTATTGAAGAGTAACAAACACTCACCAACTTACCTTTATCTTAGCTAGATACCGCCTGACATCGTACAGGCTAAACTGTGGTATCTATTTCCAGTCGGCACCCTCGAGGCGGGTTCAGTGGAGGATTTTGCCGACTTTGTTGGTTAAGTCGATAACGAGTATTTCAAATTTATGGACAAATTTAACTTCCGGAAATTGAGACACTAAGTCGCTCTGTATTTCCGCTAAAGTGGGTGCATCGCAGTGAACTCCATTTGTAACATTCGGGTTAATGATAGTTTTTAAACAACTCATGAGATTTTCTACTGTGTCATAGCAGACTGTATGGCGTATAAACTTTTGAAAAAGTATTTGGGAATTTTTATAAAACAAGTTTGATCTAGATAAAAATAGCTGATTTTTGAATTAGTTAATCGGGTATTTGATAGTTTTGATAACGTCAGACAAAGATTCTTCGCTATGAATCGTCTCACATGAATCTGACTCACTTAAAATGTGGTGGAATTGTCAGGAGAGAAGAGACAATTCCACCAGACTTATAATAAAAATCAGGTGAGGATACATCTATAAATGTCCGCCATCTCTTCATTTTGGCATTAGGATTATTGTCGGAAATTGCGATTATAAGCGGCTGGTGATCGGCATAAATGTTTAAATCTTTGAAGCCATGCAGATAATGTCGGAGTTTTTTCAGTGCCCAGACTATGGCCAGTAGTTCGCGCTCATATATAGCGTAGTTCTGTTCCGTAGGGGAAAGCGTGCGTGAAATTAAAGTTATTGGTTGACCATTTTTAGATAGCCTGCACCTAAAGCTAGATGAGGCATCCGTCGTAAGCTCAAAAGGACGATTTTAGTCCGGATATTGCAAAAGAACATCCTCTGATGCCACGATCCGTTTTATTCGTTCGAAGGCACGCATCGCTTCAGGGCTAAGTTCAATGTTCACGTGTTTAGATTTTCGTGTCCCCATTTGGCCAGTTTCCCCACGAAGATAAAGTGTCAATGGTTTGACAATGATTGCGTAGTCTTTCACAAAACGACTGTAGTATCCAGATAATTAATCAATCAATCAAAAAGAGAGCGTGACGTTGAAACAAAGACATAATCCTTGTTCATCAAGTGGACCACGCGAAAACAGACCAAGGTCTGTTAGAGGATATGTGCCCTATAGCTGATACCTCTGGGGCCAACCACAAGTGTTACGAGCACTGCGACCAAACGAAATCTTTTGTACCCAATAGTATCCGGATAATCCGAGTACAGAACGTAATGCCCGAAGTGTTGTTGGGAGCTTATAATTAAGAATGTCTAGTACCTTGTCTGCGGAAGTTTTGATACCCTTTTCCGAAACTAAGAAACCCAAAAACTTAACATTCGTTTTAAAAAACTTCGATTTCTATGATGATACTCTCATTCCTGCATTTTGTATTTTTTTAAGATAGTGTCTATATTTTTCAAATACGTTTGTTCGTCAAGTGAGCAAATGATAATATCGTTTATATAGATATGGCAGCATTTCCCTATATTTTCATGGAGAACGTCGTCAATGGCGCTTTGGAAAATGCTCGAAGCATTCTTCAACCCAAAAGGTAGTCGAAAAAATTCATATTTTTCGTTATTTATGCTAAACGAAGTTTTTTTTCTATCTCCTTCATACAGTGTTATTTGGATTTCAAGTCTAGTGCTGTAAAATATTTGAATTTGCCAAAATTTGCTAAAATAACAGATGTGTCTGGTATGGAATACCGGTCGGGGATTGTCCTTTCATTAATTTACCGCAAATCGATCACCATACGCATCTTAGGTTTTCCATTTTCGTCTACACCCTTTTTAGACACCACATGCACCGATGAGTTTAAGGGAGCAGGATTCTCTTATTATACCATGTCTAAGTAGTGTTTTTATTTCATTATTTATATATTAATCGATATCGTGTAAGGATAACTTTTTGTGTAAATGGGATCCGTAGTGTTGGTGAGAATTCTGGCCATGACAGAGGTATTGTAAGGCAGAGCTCTATTTGGGTCAGCAAAAGCATTAATATTGTTGCTAATGCATTGACGAATTTGATTTGGAACTGTGTCTTCTTCAATAGTTATCAAGTTAACTTGATGACATAGAAGGAGTTTAGCCTTGCCATTACGGTAAAATAAGTACACTATATTAGCATCGATTTTTGCTTCAATTTCTTTTAGGAAGTCGTACCCTATAATTTTCTATAAGGTAGTCGGCACTCTCCCTCTTCATGCAAAAGTTTTTCTTAAACTATTGTTACGTTTTTATTCTGTGAACGTTTAATTCTATTTGAATTACCTTGTTCGATCACTGGATTCTGTTAATAATAACTGCAACACTTATTTTATACAACTATATACAGCAACAATTTATTTAATAAACTCTATTTACAATCAACTCTGTTTATAATCAACTATTTACGATAACACTTTAATGTACTAGCAACTTTTGCCTCTGTATAGATGTTTGCGCAGTCACGTTCGGAATTCGATTGATTGTTACTTCTCAACAGTGGCTCTATTTATATTCTGTTGGAAACACCCCAGAATCTTCCTTTATCGAGATTCTTCTCTTTCTTTCTCGTTGGCTTGTTCTGGTTATCGCTTATTTCTTTTTGTTGACATTCATGTCGATGCTGCCAATAGTGTCAGTCACAATAGTGATGAGTAACCAACTATCGATACTCGTTACACTGCCCTCCTCTTAACCTTGTTCGTCCCGAACAAGTTTTTATACTTCCCCTCGATATGGCGCAAGTCGCTCCAAGTGCACTACTTTAAACTTTGCTCTTTTATTCCAGGCACGTTGAATACGATACACTACGTCATTTATCATTGCTATAATTTCATATGGTCCTTCCCAATGAGTCTGTAGTTTAGGAGACAGGCCTTTCTTTCGTTGAGGATTATGAAGCATTACAAGCTCTCCTTCATAGAACCCTTTTGAATTTGCATTCAAGTCATACCTGGCCTTCATCTTATCGCTTATCATCTGCGACCGCTCTCTGATGAACTGATGTACTTCATGCAACTGTTCCCGCTTTTCGCTAGTATAATTACCTTCGGTTGATCTCGTTGGTGTTACAACTCCAAATTTTAAATCAGCTGGCAGTCTTAACTCGTTTCCAAAAATTGCCATTGCCGGTGTAGTAGCCGTCGTATCATGTTGTGCGCATCGATATGCCATGAGGAACATTGGTATATGTACATCCCAGTCTGTTTGGTATTTATCTACGACTTTTCTCAAATATTCCTCCAAGGTACGGTTAAATCGTTCTACCATGCCATCAGATTGTGGATGCAAAGGTGTTGTACGAGTTTTGTATATACCCAGCATACGGCATATCTCTTGGAATACAACTGACTCGAAATTTCGACCTTGGTCTGAGTGTAATTCCATCGGTACACCAAAACGAGTAATCCATTGGTTGACGAATACATCCGCAACTGTACTAGCTTCTTGATTTGGAATGGGGTATACTTCAGGCCATTTACTGAAGTAATCTATAACCACCAGAACATACTTGTTTCCTGAGTTGCTTATTGGAAATGGTTCAGCTATGTCCATAGCAATTCGCTCAAATGGAGCACCCACGGTGTATTGGTGCATCTTACCACGACTTTTCTTAATGGGACCTTTGACCATTGCACATTGCTTACACTTCCGAATAAAATAAGAGACATGGTCATTACATCCAACCCAATAGAATCGTTTCTTTATTTTCTCGACGGTTTTGGTGATTCCCAAATGCCCTCCACTGGAGGCATTGTGATACTCAGCTATCACTTCATTTATTCTTGCCTTGGGTACCACTAGTAGATCATAAGTGATTTTTCCATCTTCACTTTCCCATGTTCGGAATAAACATCCATCTCGTAAGTGCAGGCTTTGCCACTGCGCCCAGTATGCCTTTGTTATTGGACTCTCATAAGCCATTTCTTGAAAATCTGGACGTATGCCCTGCTCCTTATATTCCATAATCTTTGCGAGGTCTGGGTCGTTCCGCTGATCTTCTTGAACTCGTTCGGTGGTCCATGACTCTTCCGACAATACATTCGTAACACGTGGGTTAACAATGTGATTCTGGTTTCTTTCCCGAGAACAATGTTTACTATCCACGGTGCAAGTACGACGATATGGAGTATAAGTTTTACTACGATGAATGACATCACGATCGTCCTTTCGTTGTCCTAGTGAATTCGATCTTTGTTGCTTATGTCGTAGACGACAATTCCGCGCCTTGTGCCCTCTCCGATGGCATATGAAACACTTATCGGCAAATTTATTTTTGCGTTGATTCCTTGTTCTACCTTTAGGCTTCATATTCGATTGATTGCAATCACGCGCTATATGTCCTCGTTTGTCGCAAATGAAGCACTTACCATTAAATTTGTTTTCACGTCGACCTGTTGTTCTTCCTTCAGGCTGCACTACTGACTTAACTGCCTGACACACTGCTTCAACCAGATCTTCTGTTTCTGTTTCTAGTTGGCGTACCCGTGGCATTGGTCTACACATCAAACTGGCGGCTTCAAATGTCAAGACACTACTGACTGTTTCGGCATAAGTATTCCTTGGTAACATGACTAGGGTACGCTTTGTCTCTCCATCACGTATGCCATCTATGAATGCCTCTATTTTTATTTTTTCGACGAACTCTTCCGAATTACCGGAGAACGCTAGATGACGTAAGCGCTCAATATCGGAAGCGAATTCCTGAAGGCTCTCATTACTCCGTTGCACTCGCGATCTCAATTCCACTCGATGTAATTGACTCTTGTATTCATTTCCATATTTTCGCTGGAGTGTGTCCATCAGTGACTGATAGCTACCACGATCTTTCCCTGGAATCATCTGTAACACGTCGGAAGCATTACCTTTTAATGCGACTATTAAAGCAGCAGTCTTGTCGCTATCATCCCATTGATTCTTCGAAGCTGTTGTCTCGAATTTAAGCTTGAAGATATTGAATGGCGTGCTTCCGTTAAATGTTGGTGGCTTTAGTTTGATTGTGCTTGAATCTCGAATCACTGATGTGGCCGGTCCATTTATTTTTAGTTGGTTGAGATCGTGCTGTAATTTCTCGAACTTATCTTCCAAATCATCTACATGTTCCTTCAGATCAGTAACCTTTTCATTAACGGCTCCGGAAATTTCATCTACATGTTCTTTTAGTTCTGCAACTTTCTCATTAATAGCCCCAGAAATTTCTTGAAGTTTGTAGTTAATTGTCTTCTGGAATTCTCCAATGAAGTTTTCTTGGCGAGACGAACCTTCTTGGATTTCCATACGCAATTCACTAATAACGCCCTCTTGACGAGCCGAATGTTCTTGAAACTTGGAGTCAATGCGAGACGCATTTTCTTGTAACTTCGCATTAATTCCTTGCAGTTGCTGCTGCTGTTGTTGCACCATGGATTTCATGAGTTCCATTAGTTGACCACTCGAATCTATCTTGCTTTCCTCCACAGCGTGCACAACTGCTTGTATATCGGCTTCCTCAAAGAACTCATGTTCTTCTACATTAATTCCCTTAGCCTCTATAGCTTGCCTCAGCCTCACCAGCAATTCCACCTTTGCACCTGATGACGATAGATTCATCTCTACCAACAGCTTTTTAAGCTGGTCCACTCTTAGTTGGTCAATTTTCACCATCTTTACAGAATTCCACTTCTGACACCAATTGTTACGTTTTTATTCTGTGAGCGTTTAATTCTATTTGAATTACCTTGTTCGATCATTGGATTCTGTTAATAATAACTGCAACACTTATTTTATACAACTATATACAGCAACCATTTATTTAATAAACTCTATTTACAATCAACTCTGTTTATAATCAACTATTTACGATAACACTTTAATATACCAGCAACTTTTGCCTCTGTATAGATGTTTGCGCAGTCACGTTCGGAATTCGATTGATTGTTACTTCTCAACACTGGCTCTATTTATACTCTGTTGGCAACACCCCAGAATCTTCCTTTATCGAGATTCTTCTCTTTCTTTCTCGTTGGCTTGTTCTGGTTATCGCTTATTTCTTTTTGTTGACATTCATGTCGATGCTGCCAATAGTGTCAGTCACAATAGTGATGAGTAACCAACTATCGATACTCGTTACACTATAAATAATAATATTTTATAATTAAATGTTTCGAAATTCTGTGTAACAATGTACAACACTTTCCAAAAAGTTATCCACTCTCTGACAAGGCAACCATATAAAGAGAAATGCTGCTTCTTCATCTCCGGATGACCATGATGTTTCGACCAATTCACTTAAAAGTTTATTTATTGAAATAATAACACTAGGATTTGAACTACTTGATGCCATTTTTATGTTATGTGATTTCACACGAAAACAATATTTTGCAAATATCAACTTAATATTGTTACGTTTTTATTCTGTGAACGTTTAATTCTATTTGAATTACCTTGTTCGATCACTGGATTCTGTTAATGATAACTGCAACACTTATTTTGTACAACTATATACAGCAACAATTTATTTAATAATTTCTATTTACAATCAACACTGTTTACAATCAACTATTTACTATAACACTTAAATGTACTTGCAACTTTTGCCTCTGTATCAATGTTTTCGCAATCACGTTCGGAAGTAGATTGATTCTCAATTCTCAACACTGGCTCTATTTATACTCTGTTGGCAACACCCCAGAATCTTCCTTTATCGAGATTCTTCTCTTCCTTTCTCGTTGGCTTGTTCTGGTTATCGCTTATTTCTTTTTGTTGACATTCGTTTCGATGCTGCCAATAGAGTCAGTCACAATAGTGATGAGTAATCAACTATCGATACTCGTTACACTGCCCTCCTCTTAACCTTGTTCGTCCCGAACAAGTTTTTATACTTCCCCTCGATATGGCGCAAGTCGCTCCAAGTGCACTACTTTAAACTTTGCTCTTTTATTCCAGGCACGTTGAATGCGATACACTACGTCATTTATCTTTGCTATAATCTCATATGGTCCTTCCCAATGAGTCTGTAGTTTAGGAGACAGGCCTTTCTTTCGTTGTGGATTATGAAGCATTACAAGCTCTCCTTCATAGAACCCTTTTGAATTTGCTTTCAAGTCATACCTGGCCTTCATCTTATCGCTTATCATCTGCGACCGCTCTCTGATGAACTGATGTACTTCATCCAACTGTTCCCGCTTTTCGCTAGTATAATTACCTTCGGTTGATCTCGTTGGTGTTACAACTCCAAATTTTAAATCAGCTGGCAGTCTTAACTCGTTTCCAAAAATTGCCATTGCCGGTGTAGTAGCCGTCGTATCATGTTGTGCGCATCGATATGCCATGAGGAACATTGGTATATGTACATCCCAGTCTCTTTGGTATTTATCTACGACTTTTCTCAAATATTCCTCCAAGGTACGGTTAAATCGTTCTACCATGCCATCAGATTGTGGATGCAAAGGTGTTGTACGAGTTTTGTATATACCCAGCATACGGCATATCTCTTGGAATACAACTGATTCGAAATTTCGACCTTGGTCTGAGTGTAACTCCATCGGTACACCAAAACGAGTAACCCATTGGTTGACGAATACATCCGCAACTGTACTAGCTTCCTGATTTGGAATGGGGTATACTTCAGGCCATTTACTGAAGTAATCTATAACCACCAGAACATACTTGTTTCCTGCGTTGCTTATTGGAAATGGCCCAGCTATGTCCATAGCAATTCGCTCAAATGGAGCACCCACGGTGTATTGGTGCATCTTACCTCGACTTTTCTTAGTGGGACCTTTGGCCATTGCACATTGCTTACATTTCCGAATCCAATCAGCGACATGGTCATGACATCCAACCCAATAAAATCGGTTCTTTATTTTCTCGACGGTTTTGGTGATTCCCAAATGCCCTCCACTGGAGGCATTGTGATTCTCAGCTATCACTTCATTTATTCTCGCCTTGGGTACCACTAGAAGATCATTAGTGATTTTTCCATCCACACTTTCCCATGCTCGGAATAAACATCCGTCTCGTAAGTGCAGGCTTTGCCACTGCGCCCAGTATGCCTTTGCTATTGGACTCTCATTAGCCATTTCTTGCCAATCTGGACGTATGCCCTGCTCCTTGTATTCCATAATCTTTACGAGATCTGGGTCGTTCCGCTGATCTTCTTGCACTCGTTCGGTGGTCCATGACTCCTCCGGCAATATATTTGTAAGTCGTACGTCGACAATGTGCTCCTTGCTTTCCACTCGAGAACAATGTTTACATTCCATTTTGCAAGGACGACGAGATAGAGCATCCGCGTTGCCGTGATGTCCTCCTTTACGATGTTCGATGGTAAAATGATAACTCTGCAGCCTTTCAATCCAGCGCGCCAATTGTCCTTCTGGGTTTTTAAATTGCAATAACCACCTTAGCGCTGAGTGGTCAGTTCGTAGATGAAATGACTGACCGTACAAGTATTTATGGGAATACTTTACACATTCCAGTATTGCGAGCAACTCTCTTCGTGTGACACAGTAATTTCTTTCTGGCTTCGACAGGATTTTACTGTAGTAAGCTATTACTTTTTCTTGCCCATCTATGATCTGAGAGAGCACACCACCTATTCCATAGCCACTCGCATCTGTGTCCAACACAAACTTTTGACCAGGTACTGGATACGCTAATATTGGTGCTGAACAGAGTTTTTCTTTCAGCTGTTCGAATGCTTTCTGTTGGTCCTCGCCCCACACAAATGGTTTGTTCTTTCTTGTCAACTCATGCAGACTGCTGGCGATGTTTGCAAATCCAGGAACAAATCGTCTATAGTAGGTGCATAAGCCTAGGAAGCTTCTTAGCTCGTGAAGATTCGACGGAATAGGCCATTCTTGAACTGCTGCTACTTTCTCCTCGTCGGTACGTACCCCTTCTGTTGTTACTTTATGACCAAGATATTTAACTTCTTGCCTGAAGAGTGAACACTTTTTCATATTCAGTTTAAGCCCTGCTGATTGTATACGCTCAAATACTTCTTTCAACTTTTCCAGGTGGTCGTTAAAATCTTTTCCCATCACAATAATGTCATCGAGATACACCAAGCACGTTTTCCAGTGTAGTCCTCTGAGTACACGCTCCATCAAACGTTCGAAAGTAGCTGGCGCATTGCATAAACCAAATGGCATGACTGTAAATTGCCATAGACCATCGCCAATACTGAAAGCTGTTTTCTCTTTGTCTTCCTTACCAAGTTCCACTTGCCAGTAGCCACTTTGCAAATCAAGAGTTGAGAACCACTTCGCACCAGATAGTGTGTCCAGAGTGTCATCGATTCTTGGCAGTGGATAGCTGTCTTTTTTCGTAATATCATTTAGCTTTCTGTAATCCACACAGAATCGAGTACTTCCATCCTTCTTCTTTACCAGCACAACTGGTGAACTCCATGGACTCGCTGATGGTTGAATAACACCTTGTTTCTGCATATCGGAAATCAGCTTAATGGCTTCGTCTCTTTTGGCCAATGGAACTCGTCGTGGTGCTTGACGAATTGGTCTAGAATCACCGGTATCAATGTGATGCTTCACGATGGTTGTTCGTCCTCCAGTTTTTCCATTTGAAGAAAATATTGAACAGTACTTCTCCAATACTTGTAAAGCCTTTTCTTTTTGCTGTTTGGTAAGCACACCTGCCCATTCCTCCATCTGTGCTTTTATTTCCACCTTGCCAGTTCCTGATCTTCCACTTTTTATCGACGAACCCTTTTCGCAGTCTACTACGGCAGTAACTTCCTGGCAATGACCAATCACCATTCCTTTCTTTACAACTGTAGATGTATTAGTTGGATTTAAAATTCGCACAGGTACTATTCCATTTTCTTTAGGTTCCACTAACGTCCTACCAGGTATGATGTTTTTATTCGTTATTTCTTCATCTGCTTCCACTAACCACAACTTGCCTGTCCCATCATCCACATTCATCTGTGCCCATATCACCGCTTCTGATTTTGCTGGAACCTCTTGGCGTTGACATGCCAGTACTCGTTTGATGTTCCCACTACGCTTGTAACCGATGTTCAATGGTAGTTCGACATTTGCATAGCGCAGAATCCGTTGATTTAAGTCTAACGTAAATCCGTTGTCAATCATAAAATCAACACCAATTATTACGTCATCGATGATGTCGGCCACAATGAATTCATGTTCCCATGTGCAATTTCCAATAGATACTCGTTTCTTTATCTTGCCCAGAATTTGTGCATCCTCACCCGTTGCTGTACGCAATTTTATTCCCATTAAAGGCTCAAACCTCCTTACCAAATCGCTCTTGATTATAGAATGGACCAGTGTCCAGAGTTAACATGAATTCCATATTGTCCAATTTTCCATCAATAGTCAAGCTGCTTGGCACACGCTGTAGTTGTGAAATGTGAATGATGGGGCAACCCACTGTTGGAGTCAGTTCACGCCCCGCTGAACTGATTCGATTTAGTTTAACGATGGATTTGTGTTAGTGGAGCGATCGCTATCCACCTTATTCTCCTTCTTTTGTCTTCCTGGAGAACTCGATCTTGATCGCTTTCGTCGTAGACGGCAGTCACGCGCCATGTGTCCTGGTTTGTCGCAAATAAAGCACTTACCAGTAAATTTGTTTTCGCGTCGACCTGTTGTTCTTCCTTCAGGCTGCACTACAGATTTGAATGCTTGACACACTGCTTCAACCAGATCTGCTGTTTCTGTTTCTAGTTGGCGTACCCGTGGCATTGGTCGACACATCAAACTGGCGGCTTCAAACGTCAAGGCACTACTGACTGTTTCGGCATAAGTATTCCTTGGTGACATGACTAGGGCACGCTTTGTCTCTCCATCACGTATGCCATCTATGAAAGCCTCTATTTTGATTTTTTCGACAAACTCTTCCGAATTACCGGAGAACGCTAGATGACATAAGCGCTCAATATCGGAAGCGAATTCCTGAAGGCTCTCATTACTCCGTTGCACTCGCGATCTCAATTCAACTCGATGTAATTGACTCTTGTATTCATTTCCATATTTTCGCTGGAGTGTGTCCATCAGTGACTGATAGCTACCACGATCTTTTTCTGGAACCATCTGTAACACTTCGGAAGCATTACCTTTTAATGCGACTATTAAAGCAGCAGTCTTGTCGCTATCATCCCATTGATTCTTCGAAGCTGTTGTCTCGAATTGAAGCTTGAAGATATTGAATGGCGTGCTTCCGTCAAATGTTGGTGGCTTTAGTTTGATTGTGCTTGAATCTCGAATCACTGATGTGGCTGGTCCATTTATTTTTAGTTGGTTGAGATCGTGCTGTAATTTCTCGAACTTATCTTCCAAATCATCTACATGTTCCTTTAAATCCGTGACCTTTTCATTAATGGTTCCGGAAATTTCCTGAAATCTAAGTTCAATTCCTTTTTGTAGATTTTCGATGACGTGTTCTTGGCGAGCCGAATGTTCTTGAAGCTTGGAGTCAATGCGAGATGCATTTTCTTATAGCTGTTGTTGCTGCTGTTGCATCATGGTTTTCATGAATTCCATGAGTTGACCACTCGAATCTATTTTGCTCTCTTCCTCAGCGTGCACAACTGCTTGTATATCGGCTTCCTCGAAGAACTCATGTTCTTCTACATTAATTCCCTTAGCCTCCATAGCTTGCCTCAGCCTCACCAGCAGTTCCGCCTTTGCACCTGATGACGATAGATTCATCTCTACCAACAGCTTTTTAAGCTGGTCCACTTTTAGTTGGTCAATTTTCACCATCTTTACAGAATCCCACTTCTGACACCAATTGTTACGTTTTTATTCTGTGAACGTTTAATTCTATTTGAATTACCTTGTTCGATCACTGGATTCTGTTAATGATAACTGCAACACTTATTTTGTACAACTATATACAGCAACAATTTATTTAATAATTTCTATTTACAATCAACACTGTTTACAATCAACTATTTACAATAACACTTAAATGTACTAGCAACTTTTGCCTCTGTATAGATGTTTGCGCAGTCACGTTCGAAATTAGATTGATTCTCACTGCTCAACACTGGCTCTATTTATACTCTGTTGGCAACACCCCAGAATCTTCCTTTATCGAGATTCATCTCTTCCTTTCTCGTTGGCTTGTTCTGGTTATCGCTTATTTCTTTTTGTTGACATTCGTTTCGATGCTGCCAATAGTGTCAGTCACAATAGTGATGAGTAATCAACTATCGATACTCGTTACAATATAATCAGATAAGATTTTAATATTTTAATATTTTTTAATATTTTTAAATTCAGATAAGATTTCAATATTTTAAAGTGCGACATTTTTAGAAAAGAACCCATGTCAAAGGTTTCACATTATTTCACAAAAGAACATAAAAATATAAAACCCTCGTATGGGGCAGAATAAGAGCGACATATTTTCGAGAAAAGAAAACGCCATTAGCTTATATTGCCGTATATCGCCATTGCTGTAAAGCCGTATAACATAAAAATGTCATCAAACAGTTCAACCCCTATTGTTCTTATTTCAGTAAATATATTTACTTTTAAGTGAATTGATTGATGCATCTTCGATATCTGTGATGAAGAAATGTTCCTTTGTTCTTTTCTCGCACTAAAAAGGCAGCCTTTTGTCAGGGTTGAGGAAAACATTGGAAAACTGTTGCCATATAACAGGGTAACATTTCTTATGAGAAAAGAAATCACCATAAGTTTAAACTCGATTTGCAGTTTTCAGTCAAATTTCAACATAGATTAAACAAAATTAAACGCCCAATCTAGCTGAGTTTAACTAAGATTAAACTATCAGTTGTTCAGATGTCTGTTCTTGCAGTCCATTACATCCTTTCTCGCTGCAGTTTAAAATGGGTTTAAATTTAAACTCAGTTTAAACCTAGTTTAAACTTTTATTGAAAAACTGGCCCTTAGCTTACGAGATTTACATAGGACCATTTTCACAGTTTTTAGTTACCTAATAGATTAATGTTAATCAATTACTTTTTATTTCAAAGTATCAGTTTAACTGATCGTTAACCAATGTACACCCATTAGTTAACCAATACTTGAAAACAGCTATTTTTACTATTTATTTGAAAAGAACGTAATAGAATTTCGCAAGAGTTATTGTAATGAGAAAGAAAAATTGAATTTGCTTTTTAATTAATTTAATTAATTGAATTAATTAATTAAAATGAGCAAGGAAAATAGTGACAGCTGTTATACTATGGTTATATTACCAATCAATTGAACGCTAATCACGGCGTTCATTTTCCGTTTCACCAATTTAAATTGGTGGGTGGTTACACATGATTGCTGAGGCAGAGGTGTAATATTTTATCAAAATAATTGTGCTGCAAATTAATGGATACCGCGCTGAATGATTTGCTGAAAACAGCAACCATATATGCTGAGAAAGTGCGATAATCATAGAAGTGTATTGGGAAAAATAATTGAGTTAATAGAAAAAGTGGTTGGTTGGTTATGTGGCCATAACAACCGAATATCGATTTAGGCCGAAAATAACATGCTTCGCCAGCCATCTCTGTTCTTCGCTAGCTGGCGCCAGTTAGAAATTCCAAGCGCCGTCAGGTTCTCCAGTACTTGGTCTTTCCACCGGAGGTTTGGTCTTCCTCTTCTGCGTCGTCCTCCAGCGGGTTCCGAATATAACACCTTCTTAGCTGGAGCGTGTTCTTCCATTCGCTCGACATGACCTAGCCAGCGCAGCCGCTGGATTTTGATGCGCTTTACTATGTCAATATCGGCATATAGCTCGTACAGCTCATGGTTGTACCTTATTCGGTACTCGCCACCAACGCAAATAGGTCCAAAGATCCTGCGTAGGACCTTTCTCTCGAAAACTCCAAGCATTCGCTCATCAGAGATGGAAATTGTCCAGGCTTCAGCGCCATATGTTAGGACAGGCATGATGAGAGACTTGTAGAGTGTAGTTTTCGTTCTTCGAGAGAGGGCTCGACTTTTCAATTGCTTACTCAGCCCAAAGTAACACCTGTTAGCAAGAGTTATCCTACGCATGATCTCCAAGCTGACGTCATTACTGCTGTTAATGCTGGTTCCAAGATAGACAAAGTCCCTTACTACTTCAAAAGCGTAGTTGTCAACAGTGACGTGCTGTCCAAGACGCCGGGACTCTTTGTTTGTTGACACTAGATACTTCGTCTTCTTCTTGTCTTAATAGAAAAAGTATCTTCGAAAAATCGGCAAAACAGAAAACAAAATGGCGAAAAAACGAAGTACTCCTTAAGATTCCTGGCAAAGGAATTACAACATAACCACTTCTGGGCCTTTAAAAATTACATAAGGATGACCGATACGAAATTCCAGAACATCCTGCGGCTCATTGAAAAGGATATAAAAAAGGTGAAATGCCAATTGGAAATGCAATACCGCCAGATCAACAACTGGCAGTGCTGGTGTCAATAGTTGTCAACTCTTTCCTATATTGGCTGCAAGGGACTGATATTTTGCCCGGATATCATGTTTTGCTACATCGCTAGCAATTTTAGACAACTGCTGTTGCATAGCATCTAGGGCCTGTTCCCGTTTTTCCCGATTAGAATATTTGGGATTTCTTGTATCCCACAAGCGTACATTAATTTGCAGCAGAGTAATAAGTTCTTCAGTGGTCTTCTCCACGAAAACACCATTTCTAAATAAAATAATAAATTTAAAGTTATAGAGTTTCTTTGCTTAACGAGAAAATTCTCTCAATCAGTACATACTCAGAATAGCTTTCTTTGAAGGGAATTTATATAATTAACGTTTAAAATATAATAATCCTTCGTAGTTGTCAACATAATAAACATGTACATAATATGTATGTAAGCAATAACCATAAAGGAAATATTCTTTCTCACATTTTCTCGTTCTCTATATAAAATTGAATTCTGGCAACACTGGTAAAATTGGTCTGATTGGAGTCGAGAACAGCAATCAGAACTGATTGACATGCATTATTCATTTTTGGAGTTCATTTTTCATTTCTCATTGAAACCAACAACACTTTTTTTGATTAGCGTTCAATTGATTGGTAATATAACCACGGAATTACTGTTTGTGATTCAATGTCGCAAGAAGACAATACAATACCGTCCGAATTTCTTTACTCTTTACGATGAAAAAGATTTTCGAGAACGTTTTCGTTTATGCAAGCAAGCTACAAGAGTTGTTTTGCAACTTATTGGACCCAACATACAGCATGCGAGAACCTGGCATTGCCCTTTATTTAGTTAGATAAACATTTGCTTTCAATTTATTCGATTTTGTTTTGTAGAAACAATTTATTGTCCCCAGATCATATGCTGGCAATTACATTGAGATTCTATGCAACAGGAAGTACACAACAACTGATGGCTGATGTGACCGGCGTATCTATAAGCACTGTATCGAGAGTTGTTACTCTTGTTTCCCACGAAATTGCACGATTGCGTAAAAAAAATATCCAGTTCACAGTAGCAATCGAACACATACGCAAAACGTAAAAAGATTTCTTTATAGTTTCGAAATTTCCACGTGTGATCGCTGCGTTATATTATACACATGTGAAGATTCAAGCCCTAGGTAATTTTTAAATATGTTGTTAAAAATCTATCTCAATTGGTCTTAACTTTTTTTAGGAGGAGATAATGTAGAGTTATTTCGTAACAGAAAAAACTTCTTATCGTTCAATGTGCAAACTATGTGCGATAGCCAGTTAAATATTTTGGATGTCGGAGCTAGATGGCCGGGATCTACTCATGATTCTACCATTCTTCGGAATTCTAAAATTACCGATGTTATATTTGCTGCTCCAATAACATCTTTTTTTTATGCTCCTCTTCCAATAGTTCTACTTCATATCCACATTTGTAACACTGATTTCTTTCAGAGGGGTGTCACCAGTTCCACACAAGCTACGTTTGTTTAACGCTGTGTTTTTCTGCATTTCTTCCTTTAAATTATAGTATGTTGTCTGAAGGACTTTTTGTGTTTGTTGTTCTTCATTAACTCTTTCTTCTTCATTAACGTTGTCATGTCACTTTTTTTTTTGCATTCTATGAGTTTTTTGTGCTTTTCCACAATGCCAAGCACTGATTCAATTTCTGCGCCAAAAAAATATTTTTTTGTTTTCATTTTCTCGATTTTATTTTGAAAATAATTATATATGCGGACTAAGATCTTATGGGTGCATCTGGTGTTGCTATACTTCTAAGTATATTATATACCATTATACCATTATTATACCATTAGTTAGATGAAGAATTGTGAAATACAATTTAGCCCTAAATCTCTCTTTTTAAATACACCTGTTTCATTAGCTAACGAGATTTATTTTTGACAGCTCTTTTGTTTGTATTCCTATCCATTTTTAACACTAATTCCAGAAAATTTGTGATATGTCAGAAAAATTAAGCGCAATAACGAAATCCTCCTTATAGCCTAGACAGACGGCAGCCTAATTACGGATTACCGAGTTAATTCGAATTAACTCGGGCATTACCTGCAGCTAATCCGCATAAACTCTATGAGTTAAATCTCAAAATAAAAGAGGATTAAGGCAATTTTCTATGGCAACACTGCTAAAAATTGTCTACTGTGAATTTTTCTCCATCCATTTTACAAAATATTAGGTGTGTTCGCTAACAAAAAACTTTCAACAATTGTTAACAGTTTTCAACATGAAAAGTGTTAGCGAACAAATAAATCCAGCTGTCAATTACGAACGGTGAATGTCAATTTACAAGTTTCTTATAGTTTTCAGTTCACGTACTTCTTGTAGATTTTCTCATATCAAGAGTGATAGACGACAGAAATTGATAGTGATAGTAATGTAAGTGGATAGACTTAATAAAACAGCAATCAGCCGTTTAGTTAATCCGCAATACTGCCGTCTGTCAGGTTATTATTTTTTTCGGATTAAGTGCGCCAGTAATCCGGAATTAGGCTGCCGTCTGTCTAGGCTATTAGATGACTTCTATGTTGACGGGCTCAGTAACAGTAATGTATATACATACATATATCTATATACATATACATATATATATATATATATATATATATATATATATATATGTATATATACATATAAATATATACATATATATATATACATATATATATATACATATATATATATACATATATATATATATATATATATATATATATATATATATGTATATATATATATATATATATATATATATATATATATTTTTTTTTGTTACGATTTTATTTTGTGAGCGTTTCATTCTATTTGAATTAACCGTGTTCGATCATTGGATTCTGTTGTCCAACTACGATATATACAGCAACAAATTATTTAATCAACTCTGTTTACAATCAATTATTTACAATAACCCTTTTAATGTGCCTGCAACTTTTGCCTCTGACACTGTATAGATGTTTCCGCAATCACGCTCGGGATCTGATTGATTTGCATTTGTGACGAGTAACCAACCATCGAAACTCATTACATTTCCCTCCTCTTAATCTTGTTCGTCCCGAACAAGTTTTTATACTTCCCCCCGATATGGCGCAAGTCGCTCCAAGTGCACTACTTTCAACTTTGCTCTTTTATTCCAGGCACGTTGAATACGATACACTATATTATTTATCTTTGCTATAATCTCATGTGGTCCTTCCCAATGAGTCTGTAGCTTAGGGGACAGGCCTTTCTTTCGTTGTGGATTATGAAGCATTACAAGCTCTCCTTCATAGAACCCTTTGGAAGTTGCTTTCAAATAATACCAGGTCTTCGTCTTATAGCTTATCATTTGCGACAGCTCTGATGTACTTCAGTCTTCCAGTCTCTTCGGCTATTTATCTACGACTTTTCTGAAATATTCCTCCAAGGTACGGTTAAATCGTTCTACCTCGCCATCAGATTGTGGATGCAAAGGTGTTGTACGAGTTTTGTATATACCCAAAACACGGCACATTTCTTGGAATACAACTGGGTCGAAATTTCGACCTTGGTCTGAGTGTAACTCCATCGGTACACCAAAGCGAGTAACCCATTGGTTGACGAATACATCGGAAACTGTGCTACTTTCTGGAATGGGGTATACTACAGGCCACTTACTGAAGTAATCTATAACCACCAGAAAATGCTTGTTCCCTGAGTTGCTTGTTGGAAATGGTCCAGATATGTCCATAGTAATTGGCTCAAATGGAACACCTCCAGGGTATTGGTACATCTTACATAGACTTTTCTTAGTGGGACCTTTGACCATTGCACATTGCTTACACTTCCGAATCCAATTAGCGACATGGTCGTCCCATCCAACCCAATAAAAACGTTTCTTTATTTTCTCGACGGTTTTGGTGATTCCCAAATGTCCTCCACTGGAGGCATTGTGATACTCAGCTATCACTTTATTTATTCTTGCCTTGGGTACCACTAGTAGATCATAAGTGATTTTTCCATCTTCACTTTCCCATGTTCGGAATAAACATCCGTCTCGTAAGTGCAGGCTTTGCCACTGCGCCCAGTATGCCTTTGTTATTGGACTCCTATTAGTAATTTCTTTCCAATCTTGACGTACGCTATGCTCCTTATATTTCATAATCTTTACAAGATCTGGTCGTTCCACTGACCTTCTTGCACTCGTTCGGTGGTCCATGACTCCTCTGGCAATATATTCGTAAGTAGTATGTCGACAATGTGCTCCTTGCTTTCCACTCGAGAACAATGTTTACATTCCATTTTGCAAGGACTACCAGATCCGTGTTACTATGATGTCCTCCTTTACGATGCTCGATAGAAAAATCATAACTCTGCAGCCTTTCAATCAAGCACGCCAATTGTCCTTTTGACAATTATAATAACCACCTAAGCGCTGCATGATCGGTTCGTAAATGAAATGACTGACCGTACAAGTACTTATAGAAATACTTTACACATCCCAGTATTGCGAGCAACTCTCTTCGAGTGACACAGTAGTTTTTTTCTGGCTTCGACAGGATTTTATTGTAGTATGCTATTACTTTTTCTTGCCCATTTATGATCTGAGAGAGCACACCACCTATTCCATAGCCACTCGCATCAACACAAACTTTTGACCAGGTACTGGGTACGCTAATACTGGTGCTGAACAGAGTCTTTCTTTCAGCTGTTCGAATGCTTTCTGTTGTTCCTCACCCCATACAAATAGTATGTTATTTCTTGTTAACTCATGCAAACTGCTGGCGATGTTTGCAAATCCAGGAACAAATCGCCCATAGTACGTACACAAGCCTAGGAAGCTTCACAACTCGAGAAGATTCGCCAGAACCGACCATTCTTGTACTGCTGCTATTTTCTCCTCGTCGGTGTGTACCCCTTCTGTTGTTACTTTATGACCAAGATATTTAACTTCTTGCCTGAAGAGGGAACACTTTTTCATATTCAGTTTAAGCCCTGCTGATTGTAAACGCTCAAATACTTCTTTCAACTTTTCCAGGTGATCGTTAAAATCTTTTCCCATCACGATAATGTCATCGAGGTACACCAAGTACGTTTTCCACTGTAGTCCTCTGAGTACACGCTCCATCAGACGTTCGAAAATAGCTGGCGTATTGCATAAACCAAATGGCATGACTGGAAATTGCCATAGACCAACCCCAACCCCCGCAGAGTCGAGTACTTCCATCCTTCTTCTCCATCCTTCCACCATCTCTTCTGGCCAATGGAATTCGTAGTGGTGCTTGACGAACTGGTCTAGAATCTCAGGTGTCAATGTGATGTTTCACGGTGGTTGTTCGTCCACCAGTTTTTCCATTTGAAGAAAAGATTGAACTGTACTTCTCCAATAGTTGTAAAGCCTTTTCTTTTTGCTGGTTGGTAAGCACACCTGCATTCTTTCATCTGTGCTTTTAACTCCGCTCTAATAGTTCCTGATCTTCCACTTTTCATAGACAAACCTCCTTCACAATCTACTAGGGCAGTAACTTCCTGGCAATGACCAACCACCATTCATTTCTTCACAACTGTAGATGTATTAGTTGGATTTTATATTCGCACCGATACCATTCCTTTTTTTTTTGGTTTCACTAACGTCTCACCAAGTATGACGTTTTTATTCGTTATTTCTTTATCCGCTTCCACTATCATAGCATAGTGTCCGTTGATTTAAATCTAAGGTAAGCCCATTGTCAATCATAAAATCAACACCAATTATTACGTCATCGGCGATGTCAGCCACAATGAATTCATGTTCCCACGTGCAATTTCTAATATATACTCGTTTCTTTATCTTACCCAGATTTTGTGCATCCTCACCCGTTGCTGTATGCAATTTTATTCCCATTAAAGGCTCAAACCTATTTGTCAAATTTTCCATCAATAGTCAAGCTGCTTGGCACACACTGTAGTTGTGATATGTGAATGATGGGGCAACTACTGTTGGAGCCAGTTCATGCCCCGCTGAACTGACTCGATTTAGTTTAACGATGGATTTGTGTTAGTGAAGCGATCGCTGTACACCTTTTGTCTTCCTGGAGAACTAGATCTTGATCGCTTTCTTCGTAGAAGGCAGTAACGCGCCATGTGCCCTGGTTTGTTGCAAATAAAGCACTTGCCAGTAAATTTGTTTTCACGTCGATCTCTTGTTCTTACTTCATGCTGCACTACTGACTTGAATGCCTGACACACTGCTTCAACCAAATATGATGTTTCTGCCACTAGTTGGCGTACACGTGACACTGGTCGACACATTGAACTGGCGGCTTCAAATATCAAGACACTACTAATTGTTTCCGCATATGGACTCCTTGGTGACATGACTAGGGACCGCTTAGTCTCTCCATCACGTATACCGTCTATGAATGCCTCTATTTTTATTTTTTCGATGAACTCTTCCGAATTACCTTAGAACGCTAAATGACATAAGCGTTCAATATCGGAAGCGAATTCCTGAAGGCTATCACTACTCCATTGCACCCGCGATCTTAATTCCACTCGATGCAATTGACTCTTATATTCATTTCCATATTTTCGCTGGAGTGTGTCCATCAGTGAGTGGCGAAAATCTCCTCGGTTAGAGGTTGTGCGTTGGGTTTGGGACCCGCCACATAAAAAAACCCCCCCAATGAAAAAAACAAATATGCCTCGGATAAGGACTACCGCTTTTGTTGATGACCCCCGCAAACGAAAAAAGGACAACGATTTACGGATATGCACCTGGAATGTCCGATCCCTTTATAGGGAGGGTGCCTCTATCCAGCTGGTTGATGTCCTCGAAAAATACAGAGCTGACATCACCGCTCTCCAGGAAATGCGATGGACAGGACGGGGCTGCTCCAAAAGAGCGTTCTGTGACATCTACTACAGTTGCCATGCTGAAAGGCACGAATTAGGATGTGGATTTTTGGTCAGCAAGAGACTACGACATCTTGTCTCACATTTCACGCCTGTGAACGAACGGCTGGCCACAATCCGCATCAAGGCAAAATTCTTCAACATCAGCCTTATATGTGCCCACGCTCCGACGGATGAGAAGGACAATGTGACCAAGGAGAGCTTCTTTCAGCGCCTCGAAGAAGCTTATGACCGCTGCCCCCGCCACGATATAAAAATCGTGCTTGGCGACTTTAATGCCAGGGTGGGCAAGGAAGGTACCTTTGGTCCAACTGTCGGAAAATTCAGCCTCCACCAGAACACCTCCGATAACGGAATGAGGCTGATCGACTTCGCCGCAGCACGAAACATGGTAATTGGTGGTACCAGATTCCAGCATCTCGACATCCACAAAGCGACATGGCTGTCCCCAGATCAACGTACAAGAAACCAAATTGATCATGTGGTGATTGACGGAAGGCATGCTTCCAGTGTGATGGACGTGAAATCGATCCGTGGTGCCAACATCGACTCGGATCACTACCTTGTTGCAGCTAAGGTGCGCACACGCCTATGTGTCGCAAATAACAAGAGAAGTCCCACACAGAGAAAGCTCGACGTCAGTAAGCTGCGATCACCAGAGACAGCAGATGCAATTTCCACTCGACTATCGGATCTGCTTATGCAGAACACTCCCCCACGTGATGATACAGGCGCACATATATCCCACTCCATGACTACTGCTGCTGTGGAGATAGTCGGTTACTACCGGCCTCTGAGGAATGAGTGGTATGATCAGGAGTGTCGCGACGCTACCGCAGAGAAAGACGCCGCCTACAGAAAAACC
This sequence comes from Megamerina dolium, assembly GCA_963854835.1. Lineage (NCBI taxonomy): Eukaryota > Metazoa > Arthropoda > Insecta > Diptera > Megamerinidae > Megamerina > Megamerina dolium. The sequence goes on from OY978530.1 coordinate 6,541,324, forward strand.
CTACGTGCAGGCGCAACGCGAGATGTTAAGGAGCGGTATAGAGAGAAAAGGAGTGCAGAGAGACGTATTTTCAGTCGCAAGAAAAGAGAACAAGAAAGACGCGAGTGTGAGGAGATAGAGATGTGTACCGACAAGAATGAGACTCGAAAAAACTCTGAAAAGATCAAGCGCCTGAGTGGAGGTTTAAATCCCGGAGCCTCTTCTTGTCGTGATGGAAATGGAATCTGGTTACGGATGTCCAGAGTGTATTGAGCCTATGGAGGGAACACTTCTCCAAGTTACTGAATGGCGATGCTACGAACAATTCCGCCAGTGGAGGAGTTTGCCCGATAACCCCAATTACAGATGATGGTGTTGATATTCCACCACCCGATTATGACGAGGTTAAAACGGCCATTTTAAGGCTGAAGAACAACAAAGCTGCAGGTGCTGATGGCCTGCCTGCCGAGTTGTTTAAGACCGGAGGCGATGAGCTGCTCACCCGCATGCATAAGCAGAATATGGTCGGATGAAAGCATGCCTGATGATTGGAGGCTCAGTGTTCTCTGTCCTGTACATAAAAAAGGAGACCCCACAATTTGCGCCAACTACCGTGGAATTAGTCTCCTGAGCATCGCATACAAGGTTCTATCGAGCGTACTGTGTGAAAGGTTGAAGCCTATGCTCAGCAACCTGATTGGACCTTAGCAGTGTGGCTTCAGACCTGGTAAATCCACCATCGACCAGATTTTCACACTGCACCAAATCCTGGAGAAGACCCAAGAAAAACAGATCGACACACACCACCTATTTGTTGATTATAAAGCCGCTTTCGACAGTCCGGTAAGGGATTACCTCTACGCAACAATGTCTGAGTTCGGTATTCCTGCAAAGCTCATTCGACTTTGTAGAATGACACTGCATAACTCCCGTTGTGCAGTGAAAATTGGGAAGGACCTCTCCGCACCGTTCAATACCGAACGGGGTTTCAGACAAGGTGATTCGTTATCATGCGACTTCTTCAATCTTATTATGGAGAAAATAATCCCAGCTGCTGATCTACGACATAATGGCACTATCTTCAACAAAAGTGTCATGCTGTTAGCGTATGCCGACGATATTGACATAATCGGCATGAACACGCGAGCAGTCAGTGCAGCATTCTCAGAGTTGGAAAGAGAGTCGCGTCGGAAGGGTCTCACGGTGAACGAGGGCAAGACGAAGTATCTAGTGACAAAGAGTCCCGGCGTCTTGGACAGCACGTCACTGTTGACAACTACGCTTTTGAAGTAGTAAGGGACTTTGTCTATCTTGGAACCAGCATTAACAGCAGTAATGACGTCAGCTTGGAGATCATGCGTAGGATAACTCTTGCTAACAGGTGTTACTTTGGGCTGAGTAAGCAATTGAGAAGTCGAGCCCTCTCTCGAAGAACGAAAACTACACTCTACAAGTCTCTCATCATGCCTGTCCTAACATATGGCGCTGAAGCCTGGACAATTTCCACCTCGGATGAGCGAATGCTTGGAGTTTTCGAGAGAAAAGTCCTACGCAAGATCTTTGGACCTATTTGCGTTGGTGGCGAGTACCGAATAAGGTACAACCATGAGCTGTACGAGCTGTATGCCGATATTGACATAGTAAAGCGCATCAAAATCCAGCGGCTGCGCTGGCTAGGTCATGTCGAGCGAATGGAAGTACACGCTCCAGCTAAGAAGGTGTTATATTCGGAACCCGCTGGAGGACGACGCAGAAGAGGAAGACCAAACCTCAGGTGGAAAGACCAAGTACTGGAGAACCTGACGGCGCTTGGAATTTCTAACTGGCGCCAGCTAGCGAAGAACAGAGATGGCTGGCGAAGCATGTTATTTTCGGCCTAAATCGATATTCGGTTGTTATGGCCACATAAGAAAGTAAGTAAGTGTCAATCAGTGATCGATAGCTACCACGATCTTGCTGTGGAACCATTTGTAACACTTTGCAAGCATGGGCTTTTAATGTGGCTATTAAAGCAGCTGCCTTGTCACTATCGTCCCATTGATTCTTCGAAGCTATTGTCTCGAATTGAAGCTTGAAGATGTTGAATGGTGTGGTTCCATCAAATGTTGAAGGCTTTAGTTTAATTGTACTTGAATTTTTAATCACTGATACGGCTGGTCCATTTATTTTTAGTTTATTCAGTTCGTGCTGTAATTTCTCGAACTTATCTTTCAAGTCATCTACATGTTCCTTCAGATCCGTGACTTTTTGTTTAATGGTCTCCGAAATTTCATCTAGCTGTTCGTTTAGTTCTGCAACTTTCTCATTAATAGCCCCAGAAATTCCTTGAAGTTTGTAGTTAATTATTTTCTGGAATTCTCCCATAGCGTTTTCTTGGAGAGATGCATTTTCTTGTAACTGTTGTTTCTGCTGTTGCATCATGGATTTCATAAATTGCATAAGCTGACCCCTCGAATGTATTTTGCTCTCTATCTCAGCGTGCACAACTGCATGTATATCGGCTTCCTCAAAGAATTCATGTTCTTCTACATTAATACCCTTAGCCTACATGGCTTGCCTTAGCCTCACCAGCAGTTCTGCCTTTGTACCTGATGACGATAGATTCATCTTTGACAACTTTTTTTTTAGTTCGTCCACTTTTAGTTGGTTAATTTTCACCATCTTTACAGAATCCCACTTCTGAAACTAATTGTTACGTTTTTTTTTGTGAGCGTTTAATTCTATTTGAATTAACCTTATTCGATCACTGGATTCTGTTAATAATAATTGTAACACTTATCAAACACTTTCAACACTTGTCAATTTATATACAAAGCAACAATTTATTTAATCAACTCTGTTTACTATCAACTGTTTAAAATAACTCCGTGGGCTCCGCGGTTAGTGTGTTGGCTTTCTGATCTGTAGATCGTGGATCAATACTCGGCTAATGCATAACAAATTTAATATCGAAAAGATTTTTCTTTCGAACGGTACCCACCTGTCGGTAAGCAATTGGCAATTATTCCGATAGCAACAACTTGCCATTAAAAAGCTTCTAAAAGAACTCTGTGACAAAGCTCAGAAAAAGTGATGTCGCAAGGGTTCTGCCGATTGGAACCGGCTAAAATAAGTAGGTCCCTTCTAATACTGTCCAAAATTTAACACGCACAACAGTAATGGAAGAGAAGCTCAGCCAACGAGCCCTTCGGGGCTTTCAGTGCGACACATGTATATATTGACGATAACTCTTTTAATGTACTTGCAACTTTTGCCTCTAATACTGTATAGATGATCACGTTCTGGATTTGATTGATTTACATTTGTCAACACTGGATTTATTTATACTCTGTTGGCAACAATCCAGAATCTTCCTTTATTGTAGTCGAGATTCATCTCTTTCTTTCGGGTTTGTGTGATCTAGTTATCGCCTATTTCTTTTTGTTGACATTCGTTTCGAAGCTGCCAATATACGTGTCATTCACAATAGTGTCAGTCACGATGAGTAACCAACCATCGATACTCGTTACAATATTGTTACGTTTTTATTTTGTGAACTTTTAATTCTATTTGAATCGACCTTGTTCGATAACTGGATTCTGTTAATACATAATAATTGCAACACTTATTTTGTACAATTATATACAGCAAAAATTTATTTAATCAACTCTATTTATAACCAACTATTTACAATAACACTTTAATGTACTTGCAGCTTTTGCCTCTGATATACCAATATTTGCGCAATCACGTTCGGAATTCAATTGATTTTCATTTATCAACAACTGGCTCTATTTATACTATGTGGAAACACTACAGAATCTTCCTTTATCGTTGGCTTGTTCTGGTTATCGCTTATTTCTTTCATGTCACTCACAAAAGTTGACTTACAATAGTCATGAGTAACTAACCATCGATACTCGATAAAATATTGTTACGTTTTTATTCTGTGAGCGTTTAATTCTATTTGAATTACCTTGTTCGATCACTGGATTCTGTTAATAATAACTGCAACACTTATTTTATACAACTATATACAGCAACAATTTATTTAATAGTCTCTATGTACAATCAACTCTGCTTACAATCAACTATTTACAATAACACTTAAATGTACTTGCAACTTTTACCTCTGTATCGATGTTTCCGCAATCACGTTCGGGATCAAATTGATTCTCACTCCTCAACACTGGCTCTATTTATACTCTGTTGGCAACACCCCAGAATCTTCCTTTATCGAGATTCTTCTCTTCCTTTCTCGTTGGCTTGTTCTGGTTATCGTTTATTTCTTTTTGTTGACATTCATGTCGATGCTGCCAATAGTGTCAGTCACAATAGTGATGAGTAACCAACTATCGATACTCGTTACACTGCCCTCCTCTTAACCTTGTTCTTCCCGAACAAGTTTTTATATATCCCCTCGATATGGCGCAAGTCGCTCCAAGTGCACTACTTTAAACTTTGCTCTTTTATTCCAGGCACGTTTAATACGATACACTACGTCATTTATCTTTGCTATAATCTCATATGGTCCTTCCCAATGAGTCTGTAGTTTAGGGGACAGGCCTTTCTTTCGTTGTGGATTATGAAGCATTACAAGCTCTCCTTCATAGAACCCTTTTGAATTTGCTTTCAAGTCATACCTGGCTTTCATCTTATCGCTTATCATCTGCGACCGCTCTCTGATGAACTGATGTACTTCATCCAACTGTTCCCGCTTTTCGCTAGTATCGGTTGATCTCGTTGGTGTTACAACTCCAAATTTTAAATCAGCTGGCAGTCTTAACTCGTTTCCAAAAATTGCCATTACCGGTGTAGTAGCCGTCGTATCATGTTGTGCGCATCGATATGCCATGAGGAACATTGGTATATGTATATCCCAGTCTCTTTGGTATTTATCTACGACTTTTCTCAAATATTCCTCCAAGGTACGGTTAAATCGTTCTACCATGCCATCAGATTGTGGATGCAAAGGTGTTGTACGAGTTTTGTATATACCTAGCATACGGCATATCTCTTGGAATACAACTGATTCGACCTTGGTCTGAGTGTAATTCCATCGGTACACCAAAACGAGTAATCCATTGGTTGACGAATACATCCGCAACTGTACTAGCTTCTTGATTTGGAATGGGGTATACTTCAGGCCATTTACTGAAGTAATCTATAACCACCAGAACATACTTGTTTCCTGCGTTGCTTATTGGAAATGGTCCAGCGAAGTCCATAGCAATTCGCTCAAATGGAGCACCCACGGTGTATTGGTGCATCTTACCTCGACTTTTCTTAGTGGGACCTTTGGCCATTGCACATTGCTTACACTTCCGAATCCAATCAGCGACATTGTCATGACATCTAACCCAATAAAATCGTTTCTTTATTTTCTCGACGGTTTTGGTGATTCCTAAATGCCCTCCACTGGAGGCATTGTGATACTCAGCTATCACTTTATTTATTCTTGCCTTGGGTACCACTAGAAGATTACAACTTATTTTTCCATCTTCATATCCCCATGCTCGGATTACACATATATCTGTTAAGTGCGGGCTTTGCCACTGCGCCCAGTATGCCTTTGTTATTGGACTCCTATTAGTAATTTCTTTCCAATCTTGACGTATGCTGTGCTCCTTATATTTCATAATCTTTACAAGATCTGGTCGTTCCACTGATATTCTTGCACTGGTTCGGTGGTCCATGACTCCTCCGGCAATATATTCGTAAGTAGTATGTCGACAATGTGCTCCTTGCTTTCTACTTGAGAACAACGTTTACATTCCATTTTGCAAGTACGACGAGATAGAGCATCCGCGTTGCCGTGATGTCCTCCTTTACGATGTTCGATGGTAAAATCATAACTCTGCAGCCTTTCAATACAGCGCGCCAATTGTCCTTCTGGGTTTTTAAATTGTAATAACCACCTTAGCGCTGCGTGGTCAGTTCTTAGATGAAATGACTGGCCGTACAAGTATTTATGGAAATACTTTACACATTCCAGTATTGCGAGCAACTCTCTTCGAGTGACACAGTAGTTTCTTTCTGGCTTCGACAGGATTTTACTGTAGTATGCTATTACATTTTCTTGCCCATCTATGATCTTAGAGAGCACACCACCTATTCCATAGCCACTCGCATCTGTGTCCAACACAAACTTTTGTCCAGGTATGGGATATGCTAATACTGGTGCTGAACAGAGTCTTTCTTTCAGTTGTTCGAATGTTTTCTGTTGGTCTTCGCCCCATACAAATGGTTTGTTCTTTCTTGTTAACTCTATAGTCTATAGTAGGTACATAAGCCTATGAAGCTTCTTAACTCGTGAAGATTCGATGGAATAGGCCATTCTTGTACTGCTGCTACTTTCTCCTCGTCGGTATGTACCCCTTCTGTTGGTTCATTATGACCAAGATATTTAACTTCTCGCCTGAAGAGTGAACACTTTTTCATATTTAGTTTAAGCCCTGCTGATTGTATACGCTCAAATACTTTTTTTAACTTTTCCAGGTGGTCGTTAAAATCTTTTCCCATTACGATAAAGTCATCGAGGTACACCAAGCACGTTTTCCAGTGAAGTCCTCTGAGTACACGCTCCATCAAACGTTCGAAAGTAGCTGGCGCATTGCATAAACCAAATGGCATGACTATAAATTGCCATAGACCATCGCCAATACTGAAAGCTGTTTTCTCTTTGTCTTCCTTACCAAGTTCCACTTGCCAGTAGCCACTTTGCAAATCAAGAGTTGAGAACCACTTCGCACCAGATAGCGTGTCCAGAGTGTCATCGAATCTTGGCAGTGGATAGCTGTCTTTTTTCGTAATATCATTCAGCTTTCTGTAATCCACACAGAATCGAGTACTTCCGTCCATCTTCTTTACCAGCACAGCTGGTAAACTCCATGAACTCGCTGAGTTCACGCCCCGCTGAACTGACTCGATTTAGTTTAACGATGGATTTGTGTTAGTGGAGCGATCGCTGTCCACCTTATTCTCCTTATTTGGTCTTCCTCGAGAATTGGATCTTGATCGCTTTCATCGTAGACGGCAGTCACGCGCCATGTGACCTGGTTTGTTGCAAATAAAGCACTTACCAGTAAATTTGTTTTCGCGTCGACCTGTTGTTCTTCCTTCAGGCTTCACTACGGACTTGAATTCCTGACACACTGCTTCAACCAGATCTGCTGTTTCTGTTTCTAGTTGGCGTACCCTTGGCATTGGTCGACACATCAAACTGGCGGCTTCAAACGTCAAGGCACTACTGACTGTTTCGGCATAAGTATTCCTTGGTGACATGACTAGGGCACGCTTTGTCTCTCCATCACGTATGCCATCTATGAAAGCCTCTATTTGGATTTTTTCGACGAACTCTTCTGAATTACCGGAGAACACTAGATGACATAAGCGCTCAATATCGGAAGCGAATTCCTGAAGGCTCTCATTACTCCGTTGCACTCACGATCTCAATTCCACTCGATGTAATTGACTCTTGTATTCATTTCCATATTTTCGCTGGAGTGATCAGTGATTGGTAGCTACCACGATCTTTCTCTGGAACCATCTGTAACACTTCGGAAGCATTACCTTTTAATGCGACTATTAAAGCAGCAGTCTTGTCGCTGTCATCCCATTGATTCTTCGAAGCTGTTGTCTCGAATTGAAGCTTGAAGATATTGAATGACGTGCTTCCGTCAAATGTTGGTGGATTTAATTTGATTGTACATGAATCTCTAATCACTGATGTGGCTGGTCCATTTATTTTTAGTTGATTGAGTTCGTGCTGTAATTTCTCGAACTTATCTTCCCAGTCGTCGACATGTTCCTTCAGCTTATCATCCAACTCATCCACGTGTTCTTTCAGCTCTGTGACTTTTTCATTAATAGCTCCGGAAATTTCTTGAAATCTAATCTCAATTCCCTTTTGTAGTTTTTCGATGACATGTTCTTGACGAGCCGAATGTTCTTGAAGCTTGGAGTCAATTGTTTTCTGGAATTCTCCCATAATGTTTTCTTGGCGAGACGCATTTTCTTGTAGCTGTTGTTGCTGCTGTTGCATCATGGTTTTCATGAATTCCATGAGTTGACCACTCGAATCTATTTTGCTCTCTTCCTCAGCGTGCACAACTGCTTGTATATCGGCTTCCTCAAAGAACTCATGTTCTTCTACATTAATTCCCTTAGCCTCCATAGCTTGCCTCGGCCTCACTAGCAGTTCCGCCTTTGCACCTGATGACGATAGATTCATCTCTACCAACAGCTTTTTAAGCTTGTCCAATTTAGTTGGTCAATTTTCACCATCTTTACAGAATCCCACTTCTGACACCAATTGTTACATTTTTATTCTGTGCTCTTTTAATTTTATTTGAATTACCTTGTTCGATCACTGGATTCTGTTAATAATAACTGCAACACTTATTTTATACAACTATATACAGCAACAGTTTATTTAATAATCTCTATTTACAATCAACTCTGCTTACTATCAACTATTTGCAATACACTTAAATGTACTTGCAACTTTTGCCTCTGTATCGATGTTTCCGGTATCACGTTCGGGATCAAATTGATTCTCACTTCTCAACACTGGCTCTATTTATACTCTGTTGGCAACACCCCAGAATCTTCCTTTATCGAGATTCTTCTCTTTCTTTCTCGTTGGCTTGTTCTGGTTATTGCTTATTTCTTTTTGTTGACATTCGTTTCGAAGCTGCCAATAGTGTCAGTCACAATAGTGATGAGTAACCAACTATCGATACTCGTTACAATATTGTTGTTTCAACTATCGATATTCGATAAATTACTCATACATCCCTAGTACATATAAGTATTCAACAGTGCATCATATATATTTCACATTATTCTCACGAACTTTTTCCAGAAGCTTTGGCACGAAGAATTTTGTGCGATTCAACAGAAAACGAGTAAATTAGAGAACAAAATTGAACGACTATGGATTATCATAAATAAATATTTTCTTGACAATATTGTACATCCGAAATATATATTATTTACATATTGAATTTAGAGAAAAATTATAGTACTGAATATACATGTGTGCAAGTAGTGTGCTACGTAAAAGAAGCAGAAATCGTGCACTTTGTTATAAATAAATATAGAAAAAGAAAAAATAATAATTGCAAAACACGGTCTTCATCTACTTGCTCTTCATTTTTGTGATTATAAGTTTTGTTTTTTTTTTAACGCAGAAATATATGTACATTCACATGTATACATACATACAAATGCAAATAAATTTCTAGACGTACAAAGCCTCGTAGAAAGTTTTTCTACTGTTACATAAATTGTTAACATGTCTACCGCAGTAGCTTAGAAAAAGAAAAAATAATCTAATAAGATAAACCGAAGCATTATAATTCAATCGTGGTAACTGTAGCTGCCTTCAGGCATATAAGCACAATATTACTTGTTATCAACACTTGCCAAGACGTAATAAATTGGAAATATATGGGTAAGCCAGTATTAATGAAATTGAACACATATGACTTAAATATCCATGGATAAATAGTCAATTGATATTATGAACATGAGTATATTGCTTTAATATCCGTCTTATACTAAATGTCGGTGCAAGAATAAAATACACTCGTAGTTGTATATTGCATTTACCTTTCCTTATATCATATTGTGGTATGGTACTGTATGTTTTTTTACTGTAGGACAATTGCCCTTTCAGTTAAATTCTTTGTATCATTTGTAACCTTTTTAACATAAACATCTCTGTATTTTTCTTTCCACCTACACAATCGCTCATCTTCATTAGATCTATCCAAACAAAATATTGACAACAGGTATCACAATAATAGCGAAGAATCGGATGTGAACCTGGCAGCTAAAAACGCACCACGGTCATCGTCATCAGCATCAGAATCTTCGTCATCGCCATCTTCACCCCAACATGCAAACATTAGACGTTACACAAAAGAGACACTTTGCTCTATACGTAATGATTCGCCATGTTCTCGACGACATCCTGAATGTACTCTTCGAACTGAGTTGCAAACATTGGGCGTATGGAGATTTGGAACTACTGCTGCTGGTGGACCAAATGCACAAAATAATAGTAATCATAGCTGCGTTTCTGATGTTGCAACGGCAAACGGCGGTGGTAATTCTGCAAGCAGCTCGCTGATACACACACGATCGGCTCATGTACGTTCGTCCCGTGGTGGTCTTATCCTTGCCAATTGCAACAGCACCAATGATTATGCTGCTGCAGCTACATCATCGTTTCCATCATCAACTGTGGTGGCAACGACAGCATCATCGTCGCATTACAATCATCCTACCATGCAGCAAAAAAGTTTTGTGGATCATCGCAGTATTTCATCGTCACATCTAATGCCTGCGTTTGCAAAACGTCGTATTGCGACAGTAGCAACACCGCCATCTGTCACGTCATCATCGTATGGATCCGGTTCGCCTTCGGATATACAATCTATGCGTATACAGGATCCTACTGTTGTAGACAGCAAGAATATAACGTATATAGGAAGCGGAGGTGTTCGGCATCGCAACACGGAACATCACACACAACACGATTATCGCTATGAGCGTGATCATAGCGGAGATCTTTACAGTGAAAGTGGTAGTAACGGTAACCCTGTTATGTCGCCACAACGTCAAGCAATAGGTATGTATGTTGTGGACCAATGTATTTTAATATCAATATTCCATATATCTATCTATGTACGAGTTCGGTTCTAGAACTACACCACCTAGCAAAGAAAACAACAAATTTGGGAAAACTTTTCTTTATTTCTCAACATAATCTCCTTTTATCTCTATACACTTTTCCCAGCGATATTCTATCACTTCGATACCATATTTATAGTATGAACTGGCTAGCTCATTAAAATAGCCATATACCGCAGACTACAACTCTTCATTGTTTGCAAATCTTCTACCACCAAGCCATTTTTTTCAAATTTGGAAATAAAAAATAATCGGAAGGAGCTAAATCTGGCGAATAAGGTACGTACTGAAGCAATTCGAGCTTTAACTCATTTATTTTGGCCTTCGCAATAGCGGATGTGTGAACTGGGTTTTTCCTCTATTGTGAGTAAACGCGGCAATCATTTTGCACACAGCTTTTTCATCTCCAAATTTTCGGTCAATATACGATGTATAGCTCGCCTTCAGCCGGCGATCATCCAATACCATTATGTGGATTTTTTTAACCGTTTCTGGCGTGGCCACCTCAATTGGTCGACCATTACGGTGTTCGTCTTGGCAGCTCGTACGACCTCATTTAAACTCTGCCACCCAATATTTTATGATCGTAAACGAAAGAGCAGACTCCCCCAGAGTAGAATCTATTTCGGCTTTAATATTCGTTGGACTGAGACATTTCAAATGAAAGTAGTAAATTACATAACGGTGACTAAATTTTTCCATGTTTACAAATTCACTGAGGTCGTTATCTTTCGATGGCTGCAAAAGAAATACTAATCAACTTAGCGCCTTGAAACTTAAAACATATGTTTTATAAGGTTGCCACTTTTCACCAAAGTAATTTTTTTCAAAAAATTTCCGCCATCTATATGTCAGGTCTTGTAATGGTAGTGGCACAATTTAAGAGTCGTTGTCTCGGTGGTGAATTAAACTAGTCTCCAACGATAGCACTTAACTTCAGTAACAAAAGCCCTAAACCCTTTCTGCTCCACTACGTCACAATTTTTTTTGACTGCTTTAAAGTTTGGATTTTTTGGTCAAAAGTAAAATCATGGAATTTGAATATGTAAAATTACATTTGGGATAGTTCTTGTCTTAGGAGACTTATACCAAATTTTCGTAGGATTATTTTCTCGGAACATTTTGGAATGCAGCTATCACACGATGCAATAGATGCCTAAAAATAAAGTGTTCAAATTTTTAATTCGTTTTTTACATGCTAACTGTTGGGTTAGAAGATGCTGGTGGAAGTATAGAGTTAACTTCATATAGATTTTATGGATAAATGCCACATTTTATGTAACCGCGTGTGATGTTCTCTTTCAATCTATCTTCAACTTTAACCAATAATTTTTTAAACAGTGATGGAAAAACACATTTTGTAATGGATGTATCATTTTGCCCTGCACTTTTTCCACTCTGTTAACTCATCGTCAATTGCTCTTCAAAGATGAAAATACAGCTACGTCATATAGTTGTAACAAATGTGTTGCATTACTTGGTACAAATATAAAGTGAATAGCATATATTTCACAAGTTTCGATCGTTTGGAATGATATAAGAGCCGATAAATTGTCCGCAATTATATATTTTTAACTTGCAATAAAACGAAAATTATTTTTAAAAGAAAATAAATGTGAAATAGTTTTAATAATATCTTCTAGTTGACGGAGATTTTGTACAATTATAGTTTCTATCCAATCCATAAACGTCTAATCAATCCATCCACCATCTGAATGATTGTATTTGGTTCCTTCTAGTCCACCATCCACCAATTACTGTATAAATGCGATGCCTTATACACAATGTATGGTGGCAAAAATTTACCAGCAGCATTTCATGCAAACATTATTACTGGAATTCATCACGCATTCTACATATTTTGCTGTTCTTCTACCGATGAATTTTTTTGAACCGGGATCGTCTATGCAATTTGTTTCATCATAATTAAAGATATTTTGTGGTGGAATATTTATTATTTGTAATGAAATGTCAACAAATTTTTTAACACAATCAATATCTACTGTAGCCCTCGACTTTTTAATATTGCTAGACATACGACGAGACAATTGTTCTTTATGTCGATCCAAAAATATCCTAATATAATCTATTCCTGGTATATTGTCTTTGAACAGTGACATATTTATTTCATTTAGACGCAAATATCAGCAATTATCATTTGTAATTCCTTCATTTCGATTGGATAACCGCAATCTGCGCAAGTAATTAAACGTTTGCAAAATAATGCTTCAAGCTCAGGTGATAAAGCTGGAACAGGACTAGAATGAGGAACAATATTAGGATTGACTATTTTAGACAATGCACTGCTGATATTAAATTTTTCTCCTGCTACTGTTTGTGTCATTCCTCCCTTTTATTGCAGCTAATGTCTTCTGAAGATGCTCCATATTTGCACGATTTCGGTGCTTTTTATCTTCTTTTTTCTTCCATTTTCTTGGCATCTATTGAATAAATTCATTAGAAACAAAAAATAATGTTAAAAATAATAAGTAGTAGCATAAAACAATACAAAATTGAAAAAAAAATCCCTTTTCATAAAATTTGTATTAAAAAAGTGTAAACGATTGTTTCACTAAACATATTCAAAACACAGAATTCAAATTAAAACACAATTTTTTACACAATATTTTTGATAACACCATAAACACTAAAAAAATATATATTATAAAAAAAAATAAATATGTGGCACTTAAAGCCCCAAAGGGCTCATTGACCGAGCTTCTCTTCCATTACTGTTGTGCGTCTTAAATTTGGACAGTATTAAAAGGGACCTACTAAGGTGCCGTAGCTCAGTGGTTAGTGTGTTCGCCTTCTGATCTGTAGATCGTGGTTCAATCCCCGGCTGATGCATAACAAATTTAATATCGATAAGATTTTTCTTTCGAATGGTACCCACCTGTCGGCAAGCAATTGGCAATTCTTCCGACAGTAACAACTTGCCATGAAAAAGTTTCTAAAAGAACTCTGTGACAAAGCTCAGAAAAAGTGATGTCACAAGTGTTCTGCCGTTCGGAACCGGCTAAAAAAAAAACATATATTACCAATATTTAATAGTTTTCAATCCTACCTTCAAAAACTACATATATGCACGTCTTGTTACCTTCACTCATAAACATTAAATGTCAGCTGTTATTTCTGAAAGTAGTTGTTTTACTGTGTTGCCAGAAACCTAACCTTTAAATATCAGCCATATAAATGGCAGATTAGCTAGAGTTTAAAAAATAATACATTGTTCTTAGAACCTCACCTGCTCTTTGCTCAGTTGGGATATGACGAAGCTTCTTTCTTCAGTTGCAAAAATATTGCAATAAAGACCCGTTCAGTGATTTATCACCAACCAGTGCTCTTTTAAAGCAGAACCATCTACGGTGCGCGACAATACTTCTTGCCCTAAAGTGAACCCAGTTACGGGTGCTTCGGGTAATCAACAGCGAGTCTTCTGCTCTGCCTAAGTAGTCACTTTGACCACTTAAAATCCAGGAGCAACCAGCTCGAGCGTTAGTTCCTCCTTCATTCCACTTCTTGTCTCCCTCTTGTTTGCGTAGGATACGAATAGGGTATCTTAATGATTTTATACCCTCAATTGCATAATTCTTCTATCCTTAGACTCCTCTTTTTCTTTTGCTTTTAATGTAAAAACTTCGTTTTGTATCAAATAACGAAAATACCGGAAATAATCGGATGGTATACCGCGAAAGGTATACCATCGGAGCGGAACTCTAGTACCAGTAATATTACTGTCAACTGGACAGTAAGTGTGTAATTCGGTTTCCTCCTACAACAAGAGTTTTTCTGTTGCTCTCTTGTTCACCCTGGCTGGCCGAGTGATACCCCCGCTGGAAAAACAAAGGTACGCGTTACATCCTCACGAAATCAGGTATACATATATACTAATTTTTAAAGCTATTTATGTATTCCTAATTGGGGTACTAAAATGTTAACTTCTGTTGGATTGGTAATAATATTCTCAAAACGTCATTTGAAAGTGCAGGTTGCGAAGTTTGAAAATTTACTATTTGCAAATAATAGCAGATAGAATTAAAAGTAAAAACTAAATAATTGTTAAAAAAAATAAAAAACACGCAGTAATGGGAGATAGAACTAAAGAGTAGAAAAATAATGTTTAATATAAGAGTAAAATAATTAACAGAAATTAATTAATTGATATCAAAAACCGTGGGTTGCTTTGTACTATGTTCTTATACTATATCTACTTTTAAAGAAAGATGTTAAGGTTTTTTAAAATATTATTTATTGACAATTCATTTCGAGCATCCCACACTCATTGTTTTTTAACAGAAGCCAATCGCAGTTGTCTGTGCAGTAAAACTTACGGTGGTTAACACATACATGGCACATACATTCGGCAGCCAGTACTCTCGTGAATACGATCAATGTACCACAACCCCATTACAAATGGTTCCGTAAACATGAAGCTTCCTTGGTTGTTTTACTGTGTGCGCCACTGTAATTATCTACATGAAAAAAAGCAGCAAAATTTTTGAAAAATTACTGGCGGCAGATGGAGACAGGCGGTTTTTTTCACTTTGTTTTGTATATACATATAGGCCAGTGAAAGGCATTTCGTAGCACTATTGTGCATGTTCACTTCACACGTATTTTTCCACTTTTTTATTTAGTCGTTTGCGGACAACAACGAATCCACATCGCGCATGGATATCCCGCTTTGCTTTTTGAATGTAAAGATGCCTTGCGGGAAATACCTCATGCTTGAAATTGCTTTTGATGACATGCAGTGCCGTTTGTGTTGTAAATCATTAAACAAAAACGGGTATTATACTATTAAAAGACATTTGATTATACATCCAAATAAATTTTAAGCATTTTTTTACTTTTCATTGGAATTTCCAATATATGTATTTTTATTTGAATTTACAACATTTGACGTGGATGAATCCAAATAAATTTTAAAATTTTTTATATCACATATACATGTACATATATCAAAATATTCTTTATTTGTTCTTATTGAAGCCCACAATTCCCTTCTGCTTCAATATGCGCAACAGTTCTTTTGTGCTCACCAACACAGTCAGTGATTAACTTTCGCCCATCACTGGTATGTACTATTACTCTAATGCTTTTGCTTGCGAACTTGCCTTTGCTCCTACATAAATGTGAGCTACATTGAATTCACGAAATCAAGCACATGCGTTTTGAAGCTTCAACCTTCCTCTACTAACTGTCAAAATTTCATGGCATTTGGTTGACATTTAATGTTTATTGACATTCATTTTACAAAACACGTGTTCATTTGATGTTGAAATTTTAACATAGAGCAAAGAGCGATCATTAAATTCCGCGTAAAAATTGGTAAAAGTGCATCAGAAACATTCCGAATGATTCACCAAGCGTATGGCGATGCTTGTTTACCAAGATCAAATGTTTTTATATGGCATAAACGGTTTGTGGATGTCAAAGAGTCGCTGGAAGATGAAATAAAAGAAGAAAGGCCAATTTCAGTGCGGACGCCGGAAACGATCCAGAAAGTTCGTGATTTTATTACAGAAGACCGCAATGTTTCAGTGAAAATGATGAAAGAGGCCTTAAACATCAACAGAGAAACTATCCTACTCATTCTTCACGAGGATTTGTGCAAAACAAAGGTATGCGCGAGATTTGTTCCACACACATTGACCGAGGACCAAAAATTAATGAGAGACAGTCATTCTAGACATGGTTGCCGAAGCAGAAAATGATATAAGCTTCCTGAAAACAATTGTTACGGGTGATGAAACATGGTGTTTCCAAGAGCGTCAAAGTGCGGAATGGAAATCGAAAAACTCACCACAATCCAAAAAAACAAGAAAAGTTCCATCAAAAATCAAAACAATGCTCATCACATTCTTCGATAGCAAAGGAATTATCCACAAAGAAATTGTTCCAACTGATCAAACAGTTCACCTCGAAGTTTTGAAGCGTTTGATGTCCAGAATTCAACTTGGTCTCTGTTGCACGATAACGCACCGAGTCACACAGCACTCATTTTTCATCAATTTTTGGCTCGGAATCAGGTCTGTGTGTTGAATCACCCGCCGTATTCACCTTATTTGACACCGTGCGACTTTTTTTGTTCCCAAGACATTTGAAGACATTCAGACCATACAACGGGCTTCGACGAGGGCACTGAAGGCAATTCCGAAAAATGAGCTGGAACACGGGTTTGAATCACTACTAAATCGATGTAACAAGTGTATTGAAGCAGGAGGAGAATATTTTGAATAAATATACCGAAAAATTAGCAGATATAGTGTTTTAATTGTATTTTCTAGAGGCAGTCAATACATAATTCTCGCACCGTGTATATATACATACATATATATATATACATATATATATATATATATATATATATACATATATATATATATATATATATATATACATATATATATATATATATATATATATACATATATATATATATATACATATATATACATATATATATATGTACATATATATATATATATATATATACATATATATATACATATATATATATATATACATATATATATATATATACATATATATATATATATATATATATATATATATACATATATATATATATATATATATATATATATATATACCACCTTGATCAAAAAGTTGGTACATCTGTTGTTGATATTCCCTTTGCAAAATTTATGTAGCCAAGAGTACATCTATCACTGGATGTGTTGGCGTTTTTTTACAATTTTCAATCATTAAACCTTTGCAAAGGAAATATAGCGATTATTCCAGTAGAACTATTTTAAACTTATTTAAAAATAATCTCTAATAGAATGGTACCTGAAATAATGCCGTTACTACTCTCTTATTTCGATTTACTGTTGCTATTCGTTTTAAACATGAAGTAAATGTTGGCAATGAATCTATACCTTATTGTGTGCAAGTAAAATTTATTTATTGTATTGTGATCAAAAAAGCACAGAGAATGTGCTATTTCCATCAAGCACAAGTCAGATGTTTTTTTCGAATTTGTGAATTTTAAGAAACTGATTCAAAGAAAATAAAAGTTCTACGTTCCGATAATGGAACAGAGTACACAGGGTGCAATTTAGAAAATTATTTAAAAAAGCATGGTATTTTACATAAAAAACATCACCATATACTCCTGAACAAAACGGGGTCGCCGAGCGTATTAATAACACGTTAATGGAGAAAATACGTTGCATGCTACTAGATTACGGTATTTTAGAAACATTCTAGGCAGAAGCTGATGTAACTGCGGCGTTCCATATCGAGGCAAGAATTGCAGTCCTAAGGAAATTTGGTCCAACAAAAAGTTTAAAGCATTTACGAGTTTTTGGCTGTAAAACGATGGTGAGTGTGCCAAGAGAGAAAAGCCTAGGGTATAGTACTGAATGTAAAGCGTACTGGCTACTCAATTCCACAACGAAGAAAATCGGTACTACTCGTTATGTCATCACCATAGAAACGGAGCCTGAGGTAATTAAAAATTATACAAGTGAAACTAAGAAGTCTTTTTTGCCGGTAGTTGAATTTTTGGACAAAGAAGACAATGACAGTGTCAATTCAGAGGGGATTGGTCCCGTAGAATTGTCAACTGTCAGTGCAAAGGCTGAAACAATATTAGAAGCGACCATTTATACCAGACGAAGAAATTTGAATTGAAGAAAATGATTCGATTTCGTTCCGTTTCAGGAGATTTTCGCTGATGATTGGTCAATCAAATTTCATTGGGTTAATTCATGTGGAATCCAAATATCGAGCGCCTTTGCGTAGCCTGCTCTTTTTCAATAATTCCACATTGCCACGTAGATGACGTTTAGTGTCGTCGCTATCTCCTGACAGCTTGCGTGTCGGTCTTGTTCCACCAGTTTCAAAATTTCATAAACTTTTTCAGTGATTCAGTGATTTCAGTTCACTCACAACATTCTCATCATTTACCGCATGGTAAAAAAAAAACATTGCATAAGCGTACTTCTTCAGATATTTCACTCATTTTCAAATCAATATAACTTTGTACAGTAGCATCGAATACAGAACAGTATTCACAAAAAAATGTAGCCTGAAATACACATACACATATGCATTCATATATATACACATACATATATATATATATATATATATATATATATATATATATATATATATATATATATATATATATATACATAGATATACATATATATGTGGATGGTGAGCGGATAGTATTAAATGTTGACCATGTCTGCTACAGTACCGCCTTCCTAGTTTTTCTGCGCGGTAGCTGCAGGAAGGCGACTTGTTTTCTCGCTCTGTTCGATGGCGGAGTTAGCGATGATTGAAAATTAGATGACGGAGAACAAACATCGGTCTTGTCCTCATCGAGAAGGAAATATGCTGGTTTTAAACGATCTACGGAGATAACAAACTTTTTTCCTTTTACTGTTATAGTAAAGTTCTTGTCGTTTTTCTCTGATATTTTGTACGGGCCATCATATGGCTCAGTCGGGGACGGCTGATGTGTTGATGAGAGTAAATCTTTGTTGACAAAAGGAGTATTTGGTGAATGCCAAGAAGTTTCTACAGGACGTATCTTTTGCATGTGAGCGCGCATTTTATCAATGAAAAGGTTGTGTTTGCTGTTGTGCTGCAAAAAAAACCACCTAGTGGTCGCGTAGAGTTTCCAAACAACTTTTCTGCGGCAGATGCGTTTATGTCGTCTTTTATAGCATTTCGCAATCCCAAGAGAGTGAAACCCAAATTGTCGACCCAGTCCTCCTTGCCGGTGGAAAGAATAGCATTCTTGAAAGCCCGATGCCATCTTTCGATTAACCCGTTCGTCTGAGGGTGATAGGGTGAACTGCGCTCACGCTGAATGCCTAGCGTTTGCAGTAATTCCTTAAAAATATGCGACTCAAACTGTACTCCTTGGTCCGTCAATATTTTGTGCGGAACTCCATAACGTCCTACCCATTCGTACAGAAAGGCTCTGCATACTGTTTCAGCTTGAATATCAGCTAAAGGAATGGCTTCTGGTCATCTGGAAAAACGGTCAATGAGAGTTAGGCAATAGCGAAAACCGTGATGTAGTGGAAATGGTCCCACTATGTCGATGTGTACAACTTGATCAGGCATTTCTATTCGTTTAAGTGGTGATCGGTTGTGTTATAGGATTTTGCTGCGGCCGCAAGGAACACAAGCACGTACAAAATTTCTGCAATCTTTTCGCATATTCAACCAAACGAAGTGCTGCGAAACCATTTTTAGCGTGGCATTTGTACCAGGATGTGCGAGGTCGTGAATAGAGTGTAATACCTGATAGCGGAGACAGTGCGGTACTATGGGCCTTATGTGGATCGTTGAGACGTCACACAAGAGTTCAATTAAAGTGCCTGGTAATCTGAAAAACTTTAATGAAAGGGAATGATTTCTCTTACCATCCAGCATAGCGCTGATTTCGTAATCAATCGGCTTCAGCTAATTCACGCTTGCAGTCTTCAAACGCACGAGCTGCTTCCTCATTCCACACTAATACATTCTTGTCGTTGCGCTGGTTTCCAGTAATGAGTTCTGCATGATTGCTTGGACAAGAGTTTCTTGACACTTGTAAAATTAAGTAAAATTTCTTTTTGTTGTATTTTTCTTTTCTTTTGCGTAGAACTTGCAATTTTTTTTCATGAATCTTTTATAAATACTGTAACTAATAAAAAAAATGTGTATATGGAAATAAAAGTTAATGTTTTTGGCTAAGAAAGTTGAAAATTTGAATTTTTTTTCAATGTGTAAACTCATTCTTGACATACTGTATATATATATATATATATATATATATATATATATATATATATGTATATATATATAAATCGGCCTAAATCGATATTCGGTTGTTATGACCACATAAGAAGAAGATATATATATATATATATATATATATATAGCATATATATATATATATATATATATATATATAGCATATATATATATATATAGCATATATATATATATATATATATATATATATATATATAGCATATATATATATATATATATATATATATATATATATGACTATTTTAATAAAAACATATTTTTTTATTTTTTGTTTTTTAAGAGCCGAAGCTCACCTTTATTTATGTGAGTTCAAACTTAAACTGAACAAAAATTCTTAATCTCTTTCGTTACCATAAAAACGTTGAGCATTGCATTTGCGTTGCAATGCTCCCGCTAGACTCTGTGTCAGCACACGAGCATCATTGTACCGTGGCAAACAAAAACAATTTATACAAACATGGAATTATGCAAAATTAACATTTTTTCAATTTGAAGTTTTAAATATTTGGAGACTTAACTTATATTAGGTGTAGTAAAGGAAAATCCACTACTTGTCCAATAGATGGCTTTAGTAATTTGTATATCGCGTTGTATAAGTGCGATTGGGTTGCGCTAGATGGCGTTAGAAAAATAGGATTTCGATCTAAATAAACTTTTTGTGATTGCTTAACTCAGTATTGTTTGAACACGCGTCAAAGGTGGACACCAGTAAAGAGAAAATACGCCATATTTTACAGTTTTTCTTCGGTAAAGGCGAAAACGCAAGCCATACGTCTGAAAATGTGAATAGTGTTTATGGTCCTGATACTGTAACAGCCAATCACGTGCAATTTTGGTTTCGTTTATTCCGTTCCGATAATTTTGATGTCAAAGATGCAAGGACAATTGTCGAAAATATCGATAAAATAATGGAAATTGGCGAGTGTGACCGTCATGTAAGCACAGTTTCTATTGCCCAGGAGCTAAACATTGCACAAAAAATAAAGCCTTAAATAAAGCCTTAAATTTAATGTAAAAGTAATGGATTTCCTTTTACTACACCTGATATGTATTTGGTAGTTTATTATTCCATTGTTTTATCTGGTAATACCGTCAATTTGAAGTGTCATCATTAGACTTTCTTTTTCAGTATATCATTTCTAAAATTTTTTTAGTATGAATATTATTGTATAAAGCAAGAAGGACCTAAATTCGGTGGCTTTGAACCGTGCAACAACAAAGATGGTGGGCGTCTAGCGGATATCTTCAGCACTTGATAGCATAAGAATTGAAATCTAGAATTTAACAACTAAATTTTTTGCTGATGCAGCAAATTACGCATTTCACGTTTTTTAACCTAGCCGTCAACGAAGTTTTAATAACTTCTATCTAGACTATATGCAACTAGTCCAAACCAAACGACTTTACAACTATTAGAAGTTTTACAATGACTATCCGTTTTGAGAAAATATTATGGGTCTGATCCACACGTTCACGAAACTGAATCAGTTCGAAATGAATTTTTTTTCTTTGATGAAAATTATTTTGTGGCTTTTGGATTGACCTTTTTGTGCACATTTGGGACAAGCTCGGCAAGTTATTGAGTAAAACTTTTTTTTGTAAAGTAGCCAATTTTCCATTAAAAGTAGCAGATCGTTAATTTGTCAATTGATTTATAGGTAACAGAATCACTTGCAATTTCTTCATAAATTCAGTGGTTGATTGCAATACCTACGCTGCTTCTTTTGTAAGCGAGCTGCAAAAGAACACCAACATGCTTATAATTTCCCTTTTACTGGCTTATAATTTCCCTTTAGTTCCTAAGCAACGCTGGTGGTATATATTGTTATGAGTATCGATGGTTATTGTGAATAGCACGAATAATGGTAGCATCGAAACTTCTGTTGGTCTTTTAAACGCTGCGTTCGATTATATTTTAACGAGTATCGATGATTGGTTATTCATCACAAATTGTGAATGGTACGAATAATGGTAGCATCGAAGCGAATGTCAACAAATAGAAATAGGAGATAACCTGAACAAGTCAACAAGGAAGAAAGAGAAGAAACTCGACTACGATAAAGGAAGATTCTGGAGTGTTGCCACAGAGTATAAATAGCGCTAGTTTGTTGACAAATGAATCAATTCAATTCCGAAAGTGATCGAGCAAATATTGATAGAGTATCAGAGGTAAAGTTTCGGTTAGCTGCTTTCTGCAGAGCAGTCCACAAGACTAATATCCCATATGTTAGGACAGGTCTAACTACAGCTGTATAGATGCAGTGCATGACATTTGGTTTTATAACTCATGTGTCGGCTATTGCCTTCTTGCAGGCATACAGAGCAATTGATGCCTTCTGGACTCTGTTTTTAATGTTCTGTTTCCAGTTTAGCTTCTTATGTATGACTAGTCCTAAAAATGTAGCCTCTTCTTTGAGCTCGAGGTTAGTGTTGTTGAATCTGAGTGGTGAAAAAGATTAGGTCTTGTATCTTCTGGTGAAGAGAACCACTTCCGTTTTCGAAGAGTTTACGTTTAACCCACAGATGTTGGCCCATCTGCTAATTTTGTCTAACGATTTTTGCATAAGGTCACTTATAGCGTCCGGGAATCTACCGGTTACAATAAGGACGTCCGAATACTCTACCACTGTACAACCCCCGGCCTTCAGAATTCTCAGAAGTGACGAAATTCCTGGGTGGGTGGGTGAGAGGGAGGAGCCACCCATCTCTGGGAGTAATGTTTTACTTAGTAGAAGATGTTCCATCCAGAGTACGAGGTGCTCCTCCATCCCAAGTCGCGTCAATGCTCCTGGCTTCTAACTCGACATTGCTGAAGGCACCTTCTATGTTCAGGAGGGTTGCCAACATGTAGTACCTGTAGCCCATAGCCTTCTCTATGGTATGTATTAAAGTGTGCAGGGCGGTTTCTTTCCTTGATGTGAGCGTGCTGGTACTCGGAGATGTGCCACGGTCCAATCGTTTGTCTGATGTGTTTGAAGTGAAGTGTAGCCTTTCCAATGTCTAGTAAAAAAGGAAAACGTGTGCCTCTGGAATAAAGACAACTCTCACTCTGCGCCATTCCTTAGGAATATATGAGGGCGGTCACAGAACTACCCGACCTGACATATAGATGGCGGCAGTAGTTTCAAAAAAAATTACTTTGGTAAAAGTGGAAACCTTATAAAACATTTGTATTTTTGTTTGAAGCCATCGAAAGCTTACGAACTCCGTGAATTTGTAAACATGGAAAAGATTGGTCACCGTTATGTAATTTAATACATTCATTTCAGTTCACACATCCGTTATTGCGAAGGCAAAATCAATGAGTTAAAGCTCGAATTGCTTCAGCACGCACCTTATTCGCCAGATTTAACTCCTTCCTATTATTTTCTATTTCCAAATTTGAAAAAATGGCTTGGTGGTAGAAGATTTGCAAACAATGAAGAGGTGTAGACTACGGTAGATGCCTATTTTAATGAATTAGACAGTTCATACTATAAACAGGGTATCGAAGCTATAGAATATCGCTGGGAAAAGTGTATAGAGCAACAAGGGGATTATATTGAGAAATAAAGAAAAATTTTCCCAAATTTTTTGTTTTCTTTCCTAGGTCGGGTAGTTCTGGGCAGCCGTACTTAAGGCAGCCTGTAAAGATTATTTTTAACTGCTCTATAGCCCTTCTTTCTAGATTTTGTAGTTGAGCAGGAAAAATGTCATCCGGTCCTGATGACTTGAATGGTTTGAATACCGCAATCGCACATTCGATTTTTCTCTCTGGAGACGAATGGGTAGTTATGTTGGAAAAGTTGTCTTCGTGCGTACGTGCATTGGACAGCATTCCGTATTGTCTGACTGGAAAGTGTGTGTTTTCCACGATTTTTATTTCGTCCCCCTAAAAGCCTTTTTGTATTTCCTTAAAGATTCTTTGTGCAGGTCCCAGTCTATCTCCAGCCTGGATCTTTTTGCTTTGTTGAACAATTTTCTACTCTCTGTCCTTAGCTCGCCCAATTCTTTGTTCCACCATCGGGGCTTGCATTTTTCCCTGTAGTTTCCGAATCGGGCATGTTATGTTTTGTGCCATGTTGATGGTCTTGGTCACCTGACCTACTGGGGATTCTAATGTTTCCCTACTGATTATGTCTGAGTCTATCTCTTTGAGGTGACTTAATAATATTCCTGAAGATTGACCAATTCGTTCTTCGAATACTTCGGACGATTGAAAGTTCTTTAAGATGCTCATCGAGCATAAACTCAATGTACCTGTGGTCACAAAATGAGAGTTCTTGTAATACTGTCCAATCTCTAATCCTATCTGTTATGTTAGAGGAGGCAAGAGTATTGTCTAACACTTCCTGCCTATTTCTGGTTATAAAGGTGCAACTCTTTCGAGCCACCTTCGCCGGATTTGGCTACAGTCAGTTCGTCCTTCTTGTATACTTTTAATGTTATGTGACCAAATCCGAAGACCACCACACCACCAGAGGACGCCAGAGGTCCAAGAGATTGTTGGCGATAAAAGTCGCGCAGCGAGATCCCTTGAGCTTCTCTAACTTGGCAATCTTCCAGTTGTTCGTGCGGAGCTCTGGATTGCACATCTTTATAATTTTAGGTATTCTGTCTGGGACTTTTAGATTCTTCTGGGGATGGAGTCCCTAGGCACGATTTCCAACTTCGCAGCTTGTCAGACGTCCCCTATCATGGATAGAGCAATGGAGAAAAGATCCAGAGCCCATTGGTCGCTACAAGCCACCAGCTTGACATGCATTAATGCCGGCCGCACATCCTGTGCTCTGGCACGGGTCCTGGATTCTTATCCACCACATCCAAGAAGATGTCCGCGAGGGAGTCCTCCACAATCCGCCAGTTTGACGGAGCGATGCTGCCATCCGGATCTGAGCGGTCTATGACCACCATCACTAGATTTCCCTTTACAGCATCACTGTACGAGACTGCAGGTCTGATTCCAGATCTGCTGCTTTTATTTGGTCGAGGTCCGTCATCCTTAATGATCCTGAATCATCGTCATCTGTTGGACTGAATCCCCAAGGGAGATCTGTATTCATGCTCTTTGAGCTTCAGAGTTACCCATACAAGGGACTGCTGACTGGAAGTTCTGCTTTCCTCTAGGATACTACTGATCCTGCATAATATTCGCTTTGGACTCTTGCGCTCTTTGAAGCGGAGCTTCGACTCCTTCAATTTTTCACGTTCACTGCTCTTCACGTCGCTATGCTCGCCCCCACCTGAATTGTTTCCAGCGACTGCAACCATGACGCCCCGTGAGCTGGTGTCAGCAGTAGATGTTGCGGTGCTGACAGTACTGCTGCCAGGCTTTTGCTCAACCGAGTACGTTAGCTTGGATGGAGAGTGGATTGTGGCAGTGCCTTGGCTCAACTTGAGCTTGGCCTTGGCTGCATCCAATAGAAGTAGTGGACCGTGGCTTAGATGTCTCGCCCAACCCTGGCTTTTTGAGAGTTCCAGCTTCTGTTTGTACGTTGTTTTTGCTTCGTTTGTCCATAAATGTCACACGAGATGCAGGGAAAGAGTCGTCCGTCTGCGCAGAAATCCGCAGTACGCAGGTAAAGTTAATTAATCCAGATGGCGCCAGGTATTCGGATACTCCGTTAGAGACAACTATTTTTACTGGGCCCCAGCCAGGCTGACTCGACCTTAGTTCAGCCCAGGGGATGGGAAAAGACAGGAATTTGGGATAAGGAAGGGATAGGAATGGATACCTATTTTCTATGCATAGGCTCTGCCAATCACTGTGCCACACTTTATGAGCAAACATATCTTCAAGGCTCACATATCTTTAGCTAACCGCCCCATCAGGGTTTAGGGCAGTTATTAGCGGTCAGCACCCACGGGGAGGGTTCGGAAGAGGATTTCCACTAACCAAAATACAACGTTCGGTTTGTATAATAATTACATGCGTATTTCGAACTGCACCAACAAACGTATTACAGACAATGCTTCATCTAATTCCACTGGATCTTTTCTGTATGCAATCTGCTGCCATAACCTGAGATTAAGAGCGGCACATCAGTGGTTGCAACATCAAAGTGGCCATTCCTCGATAATCAAACAACTGATATTGGGGAACTGGGCTACATCACCCCAACTTTCCAGTTCAGCAATAGATTCACCACCCATATATCTGACTGGAGGGAATGAGATGAGGGAACTCCAGAACTTCTGGATAAATACAACCTGATCTTCACTGACGGCTCCAAGCTGGCTGGGGCCGTGGGCACAGGGGTATACATGACACCTTAGGAATCAACCACTCCTTCAGGCTGTCTAACCATTGCAGTGTCTTCCAAGCGGAGGTTGAGGCAATAGACTCTCCCCTGATTTTGCAAGCATGGGCACTCCATTGAGCATCTGTTAGCTAACAATAAAGGGGACAATGACAGACAAGACAAATGACCTCTGGACACGCTCTACCACAGGTAAGACCACGCAACAGATCTGGCCACGGCTAGACTGGAACCGCACAATCAATCTAGTTAGAAGCGTGTTGAAGGCCACGACGGAGTTATTACAGCCCACTGCGTTCTTGGCACACATGCTAGAAGGATAGGATTGGGGCACAACGTTCGGCTTGTATAATTACATGCGCACGTCTTTTACAGGAGCTTCAAAAACGAGGAAGAAGAGGAATCAATCCTACATTTAGTGTGTTCATGTCCGGCACTTTGCCGCAGGTCCATGCCATATCTAGGTTTCTACAATTCAGACAGCCTCACTAGTCTTTCAACAGTAAAAATGAGGAATCTCACACGCACTATTTTAAGCTCAAAATTGTTTTAGTTAGCGAGTGAGGGATAGAAACCATGTGGTAACACACTGAGACTATGATTCGGGGCCCCTTAAAGTGTCCAAATCATTACGTCTTCCTGATGAGGCCAGTGTGTTTTAGGCAGAAATATTCTGGCCATAAAGGAGGCATGTACATTTCTTTCTAGTGGCAGAGTCTCATGGTCGAAGATAGCTATCTTTATCGTGTACAATTACACTAAAACCACCAACATTTGATGAAACTACGCCGTTCAACGACTTCAAGCTTCAGTTCGAGACAACAGCTCCGAAGAATAAAAATGAAGATAGCGGCAAGGCTGCTACTATAATAGTCGCATTAAAACGTAATGGTTCCGAAGTATTAGAAATGGTTCCAGAGAAAGACCGTGACAGCTATCAATCGTATGACACCGCCAGTTTGATGTGTCGACCAATGCCACGAGTACGCCAAGTAGAAGCAGAAACATCCCATCTGGTTGAAGCAGTGTGTCAGGCATTTCAGTCAGTAGTCAGCCTGAAGCAAGAACTACAGGTCGACGTGAAAACAAATTTACTGTTAAATGCTTCATTAGCGACAAACAAGGACACATGACGCGAGACTGCCGTCTACGACGAAAGCGATTAAGATCGACAAATCGATTCAGGAAGACAAAAGAAAAAGAATAAGGTGGACACCGATCACTCCACTAACACAAATCAATCCTTAAACTAAATCGAGTCTGTTCATGCCCCGCTGAAACTATTGACTAATGACTGTTGATGGAAAACTAGACAATATGGTGTTCGTGTTATCCCTGGATAACTGCATCACATTCTATAATCAAGAGCGATTTGGTGAAGAGGTTTGAGCCTTTAATAGGAATGAAATTGCATAGAGAAACGGGTGAGAATGCACAAATTGTGGGCAAGGGTCAAAAACAAGCATCGATTGGAAATTACACGTGGGAACATGACTTTTTTGTAGCCGACATCATCGATGATGTAATAATTGGCGCTGATTTCATGATTGATAATGGATTTACGTTAGATTTAAATCAACGGATACTACGCTATGCATATGTCGACCTACCATCGAACATCGGTCACAAACGTAGTATAACATTAAAAAATACTGACATGTCAAAGCCATGAGGATCCAACCAAATTAGAAGCGGTAATTTGGGTTCATATTAGTTGTGGGTAGGTGAAGCGGATAAAGAAATATTGCATAAAAACATCATACTTGGTAAGACGCTAGTGGAACCTGAAGAAAATGGAATGGTACCGGTGCGAATACTAAATCCAAATAATACATCTGCAGTTGAGAAGAAAGGAATGGTAATTGGTCATTTCCAGAAAATTACTGACGTAGTAGACTGCGAGAAGTGCATATCGGTGAAAAGTGGAAGATCATTAAAAGTACATGGGAAGAATGGGCAGGTGTGCTGACCAAACAGCAAAAAGAAAAAGTCATAACTATAGGAGAAATACAGTTCAATATATTCGTCAAATGGAAACGCTAATGGACGAACAGCCATCGTAATTCTGGATTCGTCAAACACCACGACGAGTTCCATTTGCCAAAAGAGATGAAGCCATTAAATTGATTACCGATATGCAGAAGCAAGTAGTTATTGCACTATCAGCGAGTCCATAGAGTTCATCAGTTCTGATGGTAAAGAAGAAGGATGGAAGTGATCGATTCTGTGTGGATTACAAAAAGCTAGATATCGCGAAAAAAAGCTATCCACTGCCGAGAACCGATGACAATCTGGACATGCTATCTGGTGCGAAGTGGTTTTCAAATCTTGATGTGCAAAGTGGCTACTGGTAAGTGGAACTTGGTGAGGTGGACAAGGTGAAAACAGCTTTCAGTTTTGGAGATGTTCTATGACAGTTCAGAGTGATGCCATTGGGCTCATGCAATCCGCCGGCTACTTTCGAACGTTTAATGGAACGTGTACTCGGAGGACCAGACTGGAAAACGTGCTTGGTGTACCTCGATGACATTATCGTGATGGAAAAAATCTTAACGACCACCTAAACCAGCTGAAAGAAGTATTTCAACGTATACAATCAGCAGTGCTTAAATTGAATCCGAAAA
The DNA here is from genome assembly GCA_963854835.1 of Megamerina dolium. Classification (NCBI taxonomy): domain Eukaryota; kingdom Metazoa; phylum Arthropoda; class Insecta; order Diptera; family Megamerinidae; genus Megamerina; species Megamerina dolium. The sequence goes on from OY978530.1 coordinate 6,570,659, forward strand.
AGTGTTCACTTTTTAGACGAGATGTTAAGTATCTTGGTCATAAAGTAACCACGGAAAGGGGTACATACCGACGAGGAGAGAATAGCAGCAGTAGAAGAATGGCATATTTCGGCGAATCTTCACGAGTTAAGAAGCTTTCTAGGCTTGTGTACCTACTATGGACGATTTGTTTCTGGATTTGCAAACATCGCCAGCATTCTGCATGAATTAATAAGAAAGTACAAACCATTTGCCGGGAACGAGGAACAACAGAAAGCATTCGATCAGCTGAAGGAATGACTCTGTTCAGCACCAGTATTAGCGTATCCAGTACCTGGTCAAATGTTTGTCTTGGACACAGATGCGAGTGGCTACCCATTAGATGGTATGCTTTCCCAGATCTTAGATGGGCAAGAAAAATTGATAGCATACTAGCGTAAAATTCTGTCAAAGCCAGAAAGAAACTACTGTGTCACTCGAAGAGAGTTCCTCGCAATACTATAATGTGTAAAGTATTTCCATTTCCATTTTCGGTGATTTGGGCACAGGTGATTGTGGTAGTGGAAGCGGATAAAGAAATCACTAATAAAAACATCATACTTGGTAGGACGTTAGTGGTGCCTAAAGAAAATGGAATGGTACCGGTGCGAATATTAAATCCAACTAAAACATCTACATTTGCGAAGAAAGAAATGGTGATTGGTCATTGCTAGGAAGTTACTGCCGTAGTAGACTGCGAAAAGTGTTCATCGATGAAAAGTCGAATATCATGAACTGTTAGAGGGGAATTAAAAGCACACATGGAAGAATGGACAGGTGTGCTTACCAAACGTCAAAAAGAAAAGACTTCACAACTATTGGAGAAGTACAGTTCAATCTTTTCTTCATATGGAAAGACAGGTGGACGAACAACCATCGTGAAATATCACATTGACACCGGTGATTCTAGACCACTTCGCCAAGCTCCACGACGAGTTCCATTGGCCAGAAGAGATGAAGCCATTAAACAGATTACCGATATGCAGAATCAAGGTGTTATTGAACCATCAGCGAGTCCATGGAGTTCACCAGTTGTGCTAGTAAAGAAGAAGGATGAAAGTACTCTATTCTGTGTGGATTAGATTAGGTTAGGTTAAAGCGGCCGCCCTCTCTAAAGAGAGAGAGCGCACATAAGCCAGAATTAGGTCGGTTTTGATACCGCCACGCGGATTTTGCCTTCACCTAGCTACTCGCTGAACCAACCGGAGCGTTGAATAAATTTTAGGAGCTTGACAATATCAATCTGGGATAGTTGGGCTAGGTCACTCAGCTGGTAGTGTCTTAGAAATTTTTTTCGATTTTCTGCAGCTTTTGCAGAAGTCATGAGTGAGGTTGCCCAAACCTAATCTCACAGCGTGAGGACCTATGAGGCAGTGACCACTCCCAGATAAGTCGAGATGTCTACCCTATTAAGATCGGCAAGCTTCCGTGAACGTTTCTTGCTGAGTAGGGGTCACAGCAATTTCGCCGTCCTACAGATGGGTGTATCCGTCCATCTTTTCTGGAAGACAGTAGTGGTGATAACCTTCAAATTAAGCTTACACGTGGCTATGGGGATCCCTAGCCGAGAATTCTCCAGGGTTAGAGACTCTTGTACTCTGTCTTGCAAGCTCATCGGCTATACAGTTACCTCGTATACCCCTGTGTCCGGGTACCCAGCACAGGAGAATATTGTGCTGCTCAGCCATCTCGTTAAGAGATGGTCAAGAATGGTCTTCGATTTCACGAGAAATGAGTCCAGGGCCTTAGTTGCAGCTTCGCTATCGCTCAAGATGCAGATGTCTCTGCGGGAGACAATGCTCTGTTTGATCCAAGTAAGTGATTGTGAATCGCTTTAACTTATAAATATTTAGGTTGAATGATTCGGAATACACACCTGCTCCCACCCTTCCATCAAGCTTAAAGCCATCAGTAAAGATGAGTTCCGCCTCCCAGGCGAACCTATCAGGGAAGGAGGTTAGAAATTTCCTTTCAAAGGCATATGTAAGCTTGATATAATCAAGTGAAGTTTCAGTATTAAAATTATCCAGTATGCTTGCATGCCTGAAGGACTTTGATGTTCATTGGTGCAAGCCGGTAACGCGTAAAGCAGAATTGGCCGCCAGCTGCTTACAAAGGAAGTCAAGCGGAGTAAGATGCAGAAGCACTTCTAGTGCTAACATTGGAGTTGTTCTCAGTGGTCCTGTTATTAAAATAAAAGCTGCTCTTTGTATTTTTTCAAGGGGCCTGACACGGGTGGATTTAGTAAGTGCAGTCCACCAGGTCAGTACCCCATACAGAAGGACTGGCCTGATAACCGCCTTGTAATTCCAACAAACAAATTTCGTTTGCATTCCCCACTTTTTTCCTATTGATTTTTTACAGGCATAGAGTGCAGTGCTGGCTTTCTCAACCCTACAAATGATGTTTTTCTTCCAGTTTAGTTTTCGGTCTATGACTATTCCTAGATAGCAAATTTCTTCTCGCAGAATTAATAGAACCCCCCTAGAGTGGGAACGTTAAAGGGTGGTGTTTTATGCTTTGTGGAGAACAAAATAAGCTCAGTTTTTTGTGGGTTCGCATTTAAGCCCCTATCCTTAGCCCATTTTGATAACATATTAAGATTGATTTGAATAATGTCCCTTAGTACTTCCGGAAATTTTCCAGTCACCAACAAGACAACGTCATCGGCATAAGCAATCACTCCGCACCCCTTTCTTTCTATTTCCCGTAGTAGTTCGTTAACTACCAAGTTCCATAGAACAGGGGAGAGTACCCCACCTTTCCTCTTCTTACACGTTTCGTGATGGTAGATCCACCCAGCTCGGATGTAATGAGTATCTTTCAATAGCCGTTCTATCCATCTGCTAAGTGTTGCCTCCACCCCGAGTCGTGGAAGAGCCTCCGTGATTGCCCTGGGTTGAACATTGTTGAAGGCACCTTCAATATCCGTGAAAGCCGCTAGTACAAATTCTTTATTATGAAGAGATTTTTCCACAGTTGAAACTAACGCATGTAACTCTGTTTCAACAGACTTTCCCTTTGTGTATGCATGTTGAGAAGGAGACAGCATCTGGCTGCTTATAGTGTGTCTTAGATGGATATCTAGCAATCTTTCCAGTGTTTTGAGTAAAAGTGACGATAGACTAATTGGTCTGAAGCCCTTTGGGCTTGTATGAAGGCCTTGTATGGCCTTAGGTATGAAGACAACTTTGACTTGTCTGCAGAGTTGAGGAATATACCCAAGGCTTATGCAGGCAATGAAAATATGCTTTAGCCATGGAAGAATCAGTTTGGCTACCTGTTGTAACTGTGCTGGAATTATTCTGTCACGTCCAGGGGATTTGTAGGGCTTGAACGTATTTATCGCCCAAGTAATCTTCTCCGATGCGACTTTTGAATAGTCTAACGGTAATGGCTTGTAATCAAGCGGGATTTCAGTTTCAGAGGTTGTGGTCCACATTCCATCTGGTTTGACCAGAACACTTGGAGTATGGGGTAATTTAGATAGGATTTTCCTAAGTCTAGAAGCCTCAGAAGCGTGTTCTATATCCCTGCAGAAGCTCTACCAGGATTCTCTTTGGCATTTCCTGAGCTTGTATTTATAAGTCCTGAGGGCCGATTTATAACCCGCCCAATCCGATTCTAGGTGAGAACTTTTAGCACAACTGGAGAGCTTGCGACAGTCTTTTCTCAAACTCTCGAGCTCGCGGTGCCACCATGGAGGTTTACCTTTCCCCCATTTTTTTCGCATCGGACAGGACAACTTGAATGCCTTGTTGAGAATTTTTGTGAGGCAGCAGACTGGCATCTATCTGATTTATGTTAGTTATAGACGAAGGAGCTACGGGTAGATTAGAACTAACTAACTCCCTGAAACGTGACCAGTTTGTGTTTTTTGGGTTTCCAAAGACCACTGGAGCTGGAGTTTTAAAATCTATGGCAAACTGTATGTATCTGTGATCAGAGTAGGAGTGCTGATCCAATACTCTCCAGTTTTGTATATGGTCTATAATGCCTTCGATGGCAAGAGTTAAGTCTAGAACTTCCTGCCTATTTTTTGTTATGAAAGTTGGGGTCTCACCCCTGTTACACACTAGAAGGTTTGTTGTAAGGATATAATTAAACAGTGACTCACCTCTGTCCACGGCTCTTGGACCAAAGCGATGTCACGTATACTTTCTAAAATAATCGTCGCAGTACGACGGTCCTTGTGGTTGGGTGCAGCCGCGAACATCGGTCAGGTAACCGATGCCATGTTCGTCGGTAGTGGCAAGCTTGCGCTCGCACTCGATCTCGGGAAGTTCTCGGCATGGCTAGGCCCTGGTCTATCCTCCAGAGCTTTCGCTGCCTCTCCTGGTTTTGATTCTCGTGTTTTTGCTTTTGTATTTGTTTTTTTCCTTGATTCCATAAAAATACTCGTGGGTATCGGAGAAGGGAAGGTCCATCTGTGCAGAGATCCGAATATACAGATAAGGATAAATAATATGGAGGGCGCCAGGTATCCATATACTCCGTTTGCAGCTGAGCTATTTTTTAACCTGGGCCCCCATCCAGGCTGATTCTCGGCACGGATTACATAAATATCGGTGTGGATTACAGAAAGCTAAATGATATCACGAAAAAAGACAGTTATCCACTGCCAAGAATCGAATACACTTTGGATACGCTATCTGGTGCGAAGTGGAACTTGGTAAGGAGTACAAGAAAAAACAGCTTTCAGTATTGGCGATGGTCTTTGGCAATTTATAGTGATACCTTATGCAATGCGCCTGCTATTTTCGAACGTTTGATGGAGCGTGTACTCAGAGGACAACACTGGAATACGTGCTTGGTGTACTTCGATGATATCGTGATGGGTGAAAATCTTAACACCTTAATGGAAAAATTGAAAGAAGTATTTAAGCGCATACAATCAGCAGGGCTCTAACTGAATATGAAAAAGTGCTCACTCTTCAGGCGAGAAGTTAAATATCTTGGTCATAAAGTAACAACAGAAGAGGTACATATCGACGAGGAGAAAGTAGCAGCAGTAATAATGGCCTATTCCGGCAAGTTCACTTAACTCTTCACGAGTTAAGAAGCTTCCTAGGCTTGCACCTGGTTGCAAGTTAGCGTTGGACACAGATGCGAGTGCGTATGGAATCTCATCATTGCAAAATGGAATGTAAACATTGTGCTCTAGTGGAAAGCAAGGAGCACATTGTGGACATATGATATTTTTAGTTGGACTAAACTACGTTAGCTACAGAGTTAAAATATATGTACAGCCTGTCCAATAGAAGTGTGATCGACACAATTTTCACATAAAGTGTCATCATAATTTCAATGCACCTAGGTAGCGACATCAGGTTTGTAGTACGCATTGCAATATCTTTCGATTTCGGGAAACATTTACAAAGTGCACGTTGTCGAAGTCATACGTAACGAAGTGGACTAATCGGTTTACAGAAGTAAAAAATGACGATTTAGTTGGGCGGGTCCCTGAAAAAAAGAAGAAGATCACTGATTTGTTTGCGACGAACAAACTGCTTTACCTATCGTTGCGTGTAGGTAAATCAGTTTTAAAGAAAAGTGGTGTTCAACTATCGAAAGAGACGATTCGAGAACGTTTAAGCGCTAACGACGTCAAATACCGGAGCTGTTTGCAAAAACCGTTGCTCTCATCACTACAGGTTGAAAAAAAAAAGTGGAAACAGTAAAATCGTGTTGAGGCGTTAGATTGTCCTTCACAGTCGCTTCATGCCAACCCGATAGAAAATGTGTGGACAATAGTAAAGCAGAAACTCAAAAGGAAAAACAATATGGACAGCAAAACATTTGTCAAGACAAATTCGGCTGATTTGGAGTCAATTGCCTCGGCAACTTGTTCAGAACTTAGCTCAAAGTATGTGTAGGAGGTGTGAGGCCATAATAGCTACTGGCGGCGACTCTACATGTTAGTTAGTATCCAAGTTATGACAATTACGGTTCTACTGGACAGACTGTATATTAGAAGAAGAAGATATTAAAATTTTCATATTGACCGCAGCATCGTGATCGCAAAGTGTAAAAGGATTGCTCAAGCGGGAAGATGGAGAGATGAAGAAATACGGAAACTTTCAATTTACATACAGTGGCTCCCAGCTTATTTCGTACAGTGACAGTTTAAAAATTGCTGCAGTCGTAATTCCTAATATAGCAAAAATTTGAACAAAATATAAATGCCATTTTTGAAAGGAAGGTTTGTTTTTCATTTTCCAAAATTTACTTTTTCAAAATTTTAGTGTTTGACACTATAAAAAAATAAAATAAGAAAAAAATAGGAAAATTCATGTCACAGCTTATTTCGTACAGTCTCTTTAAGTTCAAACTAAAAACAAAGTAAGTTGATTTTAATATTTAGTATGACATCCCTTAGCGTTAATGACAGCATGGAGTCTATTTGGCATTGAATCCACCAATTTTTGAGTGATGTCTGGTGTGATTTTTTTCCATTCTTCCATCAGTACCTTCTTTAGGTCTTGCTTATTAGAAATCTTGTGTGTTCTTATTTTATTGTCCAAAATAGACCAAAGATTTTCAATCACATCCATGTCAGGTGACTGTGGTGGTGGAGACATCAAGTGTGGGCAGTTCCAAATAAGCCAAGATTGCACAATCCCAGATTTATGTTTTGGGTCATTATCTTGGTAGTACCGAAATTCTTCCCGCAAACCCAGTTTGTCTGCACTTTGAAGTAAATTGTTTTTCAGAATCTCGAGGTACTTCATTTTGTCCATTGTTTCCTCAATAAAAACCAATTCACCTACTCCGGCTGCTGACATACAGGCCCAAACCATCACGCTACCGCCACCATGCTTCACTGTGGGCTTAAGGTTCTCCTTGTTTAGCTCGGTATTCGCTTTACGCCAAACATATGACATTCCGTCCGAGCCAAAAATATTAAACTTAGACTCATCCGCGAAAATAACGGTATTTCAGAACGCAGGAGTATTAATAATATGCTCTTTGGCGAAGTCAAGTCGGCGTTGTATATTCATTTTCGAAATGAATGGTTTCTTTCGGGCTACTCGACCGTTCAAGTCATGATTGCGCAGCACACGTCGGACAGTTTCAGCACTGGATGATTTTCCTATTTCACGCTGAACCTCTGCAGCCAACTTCGGAGCGGATAACTTTGGATTTTTCTTAATTTTTCGTACAATATAACGCTCGTCTGAAGCGTTGAAAATCTTATTAGGTTCTTCTCTGCCCTTGTTCTCCAACCGATTTTCGCGAACGAAGCGTTGAATGATGTATTGGACAGTTGAGGCACTTAAATTTGTCATTTCAGCAATTTTTCGCACACTCTGACCTTTCCTAAAATGGTTAATTACCAGTTTACGCTGTTCCATCGTTGTACGACGACCCATAACGCTAAATGTTTAATTTACAGCACTTTAACTATTTAAAATAATAATAATAAAAATTGTTATAATAGTTAAAAAGGTCCAAAAACTCATACAATTCAAAAAAACTTTGTAACTGCGCGGCAGAATGAAACTTACTTACATTGAAGTTTGTGTACGAAATAAGATGTGAGCTGAAAATCAGCTGATCAATAGTTTTTCTCTCTTGCATGACAAAAAGAACAATTTTTGGGGTTCCCCGTTTTCTTATTAGGTTTACTAAACACATACACAGACATCTACATTCAAAACTTATCGATAAGTTTTTTAGTTTCGATGTTACAGCCATTTACATAAAAATATATACACTGTACGAAATAAGCTGTGAGCCACTGTACATACCAGGTGTAGAAATGTGAAATGATCGGTAACACAGATTTGGCTCTACAGTTAAAGATTATTATGAACAAGCCCTAATTTTTTTTATTTTTTTGCTATGACATCTGTCATCTGCGCATCGAATGCTTATCGAAGCTTGCGGTGGTCATTCTCTTTCAGAAGCAATATACAGAAATTGTTTTCAACGATTCAAAAGCAATGATTTTTTTAAGAATTCACAAAAAAAAAATGGGTTACACCCAACCAACCATCAACATCGACAGCAAGACCGGATCGCTTTGGAGTGAAAAAGATGCTGTGTGTTTGGTGGGATCAGAAAGGTGTTGTGTACCATGAGCTTCTTACACCGGGTGAAACTGTTAATACTGATGGCTACTGACTACAATTAAAACCATGCATTGATCGAAAAACGACTAGAATGGGCCAGAAGGCACGGTAAGGTAATTTTGCTCCACGACAACCCACCGGCACATAAAGCAAAACTGGTTCAGGATACGATCAAATTTCTTGCCTTGGATTTCTTATCCCATCCGCTGTATTCACCCGACTTGGCTCCTACCAAGCATTTAAAGAACAGCACTTCAAAACATCTGAAGAACTGGAAAATTGGGTCTCTGAATAGTTTTCATCAAAAGACGATCAATTTTTTGGCGTTTTAGTCTGAAGGAAGCAAACGCCCAGAAGTGGCCAGCTTTGGCCAAAGGGAGAGGAATTATGTTCCATCAGGACAACGCTAGGCTACACACTTCGCTAGTGACTCGCCAGAAGCTCCGAGAGCTTGGTTGGAAGGTTCTTATGCATCCACCTTATAGTTCGGACCTGGCAAAAACTGATTACTATCTGTTCCTGTCTATGACAAATAGTTTTCCTGGTGAAAAATTCGCCTCAAGAGAAGCTTGTCAAAATCGACCGTCCCAGTTTTTTGCCAATATGGACGAGGGTTTCTAAGAGAGTGGCATTATGAAATTACCTTCTAAATGGCAACAAGTTATCAAACAAAACAGTGCATATTTCACTAAATTCGGATCATTCTAACTATGCTAAATAAAACCTTCAATTCAATGCAATAATAATGGATTTCTTTTTACTAAACCTTATATATATATATATATATATATATATATATATATATATATATATATATATATATATATATATATTAGGGATTAGCCGAATCAGACCACTTATATGGGTCCCATTTCGTCCCTTAAATCGTGTGTTAATTATTTGTTCGGTTGCAGAATTCTTCTACTTCCTTCCTCATAATAACATCACGCGTTATTTCAAGCATCTCTTTGTGGGGTATGTTCCATATTTCGAGTTTATCAATAAATTGGCGACTCAGTGTGGACATCCTCCTGCTTGCCAGTGCAGGACACTGGCACACTATGTGCGCCGCTGTCTCTGCCTCTTCCATGCATAATCTGCAAATATCAGCATCCTCCCCATCAACAAGACCCATCTTGCTGAGGTGGTACCTGAAATTGCCATGCCCAGTTATTAATGCAGTCAACCAGCTTAGAGTCATTCGTCCTAGACTGAGAGCCCTCCCCGATTCACTGCCATTTGATAGCCTCAACAAAGCCTTTGCCTGTCTACAAGTAGATAAGTTTTCCCATCTCGTGAGATGAAGTTTCTTTATCCACTCCTTTGCCTTCACCGTCCCGCTGCTGAGAGCAACTACTGGTTCCGGTCCATAAAATTCAGCTTCAGATCCTTGTCTAGCCAAGGCGTCTGCAGCTTCATTCTGTTCTATGCCAATGTGTCCCTTCACCCACATAAGAGTAATCGCATTACTACGAGCACACCCATTAAGTTTCTGAACACATTCGAGCGCCAACTTAGAAGATACCGTAGGTTGTTGCAGCCGCCTGACCACCGCCTGGTTATCGAGTGCTAGCAAGATTTTCTTACCTAGCACCTTTCCATCCAGTAGATGGTCTAGTGCATGCATTAGACCAAGTATTTCTGCTTGATAGACCGATACGTATCTTCCCAGATTCAGAGTGCATGCATTCCAGCACCCGCTCTGCCATCCATTAATGAACCATCTGTAAAAATACTGATGTCATTTTCCTCACATACATCATGTGTGAGGCCGTCTTCAATGAGTGTTCTGTGTGACTTTTCAGTCATCTTCAGCCTACCCATTCCCTCCATTGGCATCTGCGCCTCCTTTACACTGCTATATAACAGTGACAGGATGCCCCTGTGCCCCTCTTTGAGCCGAATCCATACCAATTATTGGTTGTCTTCAGACGTAATGCTGTTAATGCCGCTGACTTCATAATATGCAAGCCCAACGGCAGCAGCCCGAGAAAGACTTCCAATGCTTCTACTGGGGTCGTCCGGATAGCTCCGGTAATCCCAATACAAGCCATTCTTTGTACCCTATCTAACTTGCTTTTCGCGGTCTTTTGGGTGACCTTAGGCCACCAGACCACAGCAGCATATGTTATTAAGGGTCTGACCATCGTTGTGTAGATCCAGTGCGCTGCTCTGGGAGTGATTCCCCACATGAGACCGAACACTCTTACACTGATGCAATACCCGCTTGCCCTTCTGGATCTTGTCATCGACGTGACTATTCCAAGTCAGCTTGTTATCCAGGATGACACCTAGATACTTTACTTCCTTGGATACGTTGATGTTCGATCCGAAAAGCCTAAGAGGGTCTATTGTTAGTCCAGTCCTCCTTTTAGTAAAGAGTACTGTTTCCGACTTACTAGCATTTACAGAGAGACCTTGTTCCGTGCACCATCCTTCAACCATTTTGAGTGCACCTCTCATGGTATCATAAATAGTGTCCAGGAACTTACCGCTCACCGTTACCGCTGTCATCTGCATACCCGACGGTGTGTATGCCTTTTGAGTCCAGAAGCTGTAGTAGGGAATCGACCGTGATGTTCCAAAGGATGGGCGATAATACTCCCCCCTGTGGACACCCTTTGACTACCCTACCTCTGAGTCTGTAACTCCCATTTTGAAAGTTTACTGCCCTTTTCCTCAGCATGCTGTCCACCCACCTTATAATGGTTGGGCTAACTTCACGAGTAGCAAGGGCCATCCTTAGCTTATCGAAACGAATCTTATAGAAGGCACCTTCTATATACATAAAATTAGACATAGATATCCCTCCAAAAGACAGTTCCCTCTCCGCTACGCGATCGAGTTCGTGTAGGGCCGTTTCAGTGGATTTGCCAGCTCTGTATGCGTGCTGACACCTGCTCAGTTTTTGTTGTCCTTTCCATGTAGTCGCCAGTACTCCCTCCATACATTTAAGCAGAAAGGAGGTCAAGCTAACCGGCCGGAAAGATTTAGCCTCTGAGTAGTCCCTTTTTCCCGGCTTTGGAAGAAAGACAACCTTAGTCTCTCTCCATTGAGGTGGGATATACCCGGTAGCCAGGCAAGTAGGGAATATTTCCAAAAGCCTGTCTACCAGAGCTTCTGCACCCCACTGAAGTAGGGCTGGAAATATCCCGTCTGTGACTGCTGTTTTGAATGGAGAGAAACGCTTAATGGCGTTTATTACTCCATCTCTGGTGACTATCCTTTCAGCTTTCAATTTTTCACTCCTGTTTGCACCCTTGTGGGTGGCTTCCCAAGAATCTTCCGATCTAAAGCTTCCTGGAAAATGCACCTCCATCAGGTATTTCAGTGACTTCCGATTGTCTCTGTAAAAGATCCATTCGTTTTGCGAATTAATCCCAACTTTGACACCGGGTCCTTTGATATAATCCTCTGTAATCTACATACATCGATCATATCTTGTATATTTGAGCAGAATTCCCTCCACGTTTTCCTTTTACAGTTGCGTAGAGACTTCTTCAGCTCCCTTTTCTTTTCTCATGTAACGATTAAAAGCCTTCCTTGTCTCCTTTTTCATGGATTCCAGTTCCGCATTCCACCATGGAGTGGGATCTTCTTCGTCCACTACCGTCAGAGGACATGAAGCTTCAAATGCTTTGATCATGGCTGAGCTGATAGCCCTCACCTGATACTCAACATCTGCGGTTGTTCTAGGTCTCTTAAACCTCCTTGGCAATAATTCCTCAAGAAGTTCGCAGTACCTTGTACAATCCGTTCGTTTCGGTATCCTTACCATTCTACAGTCGTTCCTATGTCTTTTATCGGACGTAATCCCAAACTGAATGGCCCTGTGGTCCGACATGGTTAGTCTATCCACAACCCTCCAGTCCAAAATCCTATCCAACATTTTGACATTCGTCAGATTAACATCAATAACCTCGCAACGACGTGCGTCGACAAAGGTCGGTTCTGTTCCCCTATTGGCAACTTGTAGACCAAATCTTTCTATAAATTCGAGTAGACACTCTCCTCTATAGTTTTCATTGCTGCTGCCCCACACAGAACTGTGCGCATTGGCATCGCAGCCTAAGATCAGACCAACCCCCTTACCATCACAGAATCTCACTAGAGCTTCCACCTCTCTCGAAGGTGGTTCGTCTGGAGAATCGTATGGAAGGTATGTTGATGCGATCATAAATGATCCCGCGATCATAAATGATCACCTATTCTCACTACTGTGAGATCCGGTAAACACAAGTTAGACATTAGAATCGCACGTATCCCATGTCCAACTAAAGTGCATGTCCTTTACTTCCCCTCTGTTTGTGTATAAAACAAAGTGGTCTTTTGTGCAGATAGGCCTTTATCCTTCCATGAAGGATCCAGGGCTCCTGAACTAGTGCAATGTCAAGCTCTTCCTCATCGAAGCTCCGCACCATCATTGCTGATGCTGCTTTGCTGTGGTGAATATTGAGTTGACACACATTTAGTGGTTCCTGGCGCGGGACCACCTCCCCCGCCCTAATGGCTTCTTCCTTGCAGAATCTGCCACTAGCCCCACGCCAGGAGCCGCGTCGCACCCCTCATACTGCATCTTTTTGGAATTCAACGACGGCCTGTTCAAGACCGCAGGTGAGTCTCCCCCCTGCGATCCTGACGGCCTCCGCGTCCTCCTTAGGACACAGCACGGTGAGTACGACACCTGCCCTTTCTGCCTCGCCAAACCCTTCTGTGCGGATAACACTCCATTTGGAAGTGTCCTTCACACAGACGTTCTGGCGCTGCAGCCTTCTGAGGATGATGTCGCTGGCCACAGCATTGCCATGAGCAACAATCACCATCTTCCTCTTTGTCGACAAGGCAGTTAGGCTGTCACATTTGAGCTTCGCACCCTCCCACAAACCGGTTAGGTGCTCCACTGTCTTGCACAGCCATTGCTTGGATAGCTGATTTTTGCACCTTAGTACAATCAATCCGCTCTCCACCCTTGCCCTGCCGTCAAATCCAATGTCATTGACATCGTCTTCAAGGGACTCCATGTCATCCAACAAAGATACCTTGAAGGTACTCAGATGAGTATCCTCCAGACGCCCCTCTAGTGACAAGTCCATGACTCCCATAACGAGGTCAGCTTCCGCGTAAGTCTTCTTCGCCCTTTGCCTGTTCAGCCCGACGTTTAGGCGCTCTGCCAAGACCGCTCGGCCCAGGTACCGCATGCGAGGACTGTGAGTTCGCTGGGTTAACAATCTTTCCAGATTGTCCACCCCGCTCGTCAACCCCCGACGTCGAATTTCCCTGTCCCGTCGTTCCCAGAGCTACTCTACCCGTGTTAGGCTTGGGCCTCGAGCCCCTTTCGGAGCGACTGACGGCCTTTATAATTGGCCGTCCATCTCTCCGAGCATTTGCCCCTTTTGGTGTCTGCGTGGAAGAATTATCAACCTTCTCAAGAGGCGGTTGTCCATCCTTCCCAGCATCCACCTCAATTGGCCTCTCCGTCGTCTTCGGATGAGGCTCCTCAGGCGTTGAACTTTTCAAAGTGGCTCCGGAGCTATCGCCCCTGAACCTCTTCCCGAGTTCTCCACCTCCAAGGTCGACTCATCTTGCAGAAGTCCACTGAGTTGGCCCGAGAACTGCTCAATGGTCTTCTCCGACGACTTCATGGCCTTTTTACGTTGTCTCTTTCGCTTCTGTTTCTCCCGTTTCTTCAACAGGATTCACTCTGCTCTTGAGACTCCGTCCTCTTCGCTTACACCTGATAAAGCTAACGATTCCGCTCCACTAGGAGCGTCTTCGTCCACACCATCAGATGTTCGGCCAGATATTTTACGCTGCCTCCAAACCGGCTTCCCTGGTGACACCGTCCTCTTCATTCAACACCGTCGCAGCCGCCGGCTTAGGTCTTCCGAGACCCGTTCCGTCCGCCGCAACAGATGCTGCCATTGATTTTGGGCTGGCTAAAAGCTCGGCTTCTATGGAAGCTTCATTTTCCGCCATCCCCTCCACTACTTTTCCCGCCGTGGCTATCAGCACTACTTCGTATGAGGCAGTGCTGTCCGCCATTGCAGGAATTTTGTTCTGAGTTCCAGAGGTGGGAACGAGTGGTGCAGCTAACAGCTCGGCCTCTGGTGAAGCCTTATTGTCCGCCGTTCCTCCCGTTAACACCCCCGGAACCCCAGATCCAGTTTTTGGGTTTTTAGAATCAATCTTGTTCCCACGAGTTGCGAAGAAATAAATGTCCGCCTGCGCAGAGATTCGCAGTACGCAGGTAAGGCTACTTATTATGGAGGGCGCCAGGTATCCGTAAGCTCACGTTAGCGACTGGGCTATTTGAAAAAGGGGCCCCCAACCAGGCTGATTTTCGGCACGGATCGCTTAACACCTTAATCCAGCCCCTCACCTCCGACCTTGATAAGAGTACGTTGCCGAATGCTGTACTATAGAAGAGTAACAAACACTCACCAACTTACCCTTATCTTAGCTAGATACCGCCTGACATCGTACAGGCTAAACTGTGGTATCTATTTCCAGTCGGCACCCTCGAGGCGGGTTCAGTGGAGGGTTTTGCCGACCTATGTATATATATATATATATGTATATATATATATATGTATATATATATATATGTATATATATATATATATATATATATGTGTGTATATATATATATGTATATATATATATATATATATATGTATATATATATATATATGTATATATATATATATATGTATATATATATATGTATATATATATATATATATATATATATATGTATATATATATATATATATAATATATATATATATATATATATATATATATATATATATATATATATATATATACAAGCTTAAAGCTTAAATCCGCTGTTTTTCGGTAAAAACTTTTTTTTTTTCATTTGAAGCCGCCAAAAATTAATTTATTCAAAGTATTTGCCTCACTAGCTATATATTTTTCCCATCTCTCGGGCAATTTGTGTATACCATGCCAAAAGAATACTTCATTTTTTCGAGGCAAACCACTCGTCAAGCCATTTTCCGACGTCTTCATACGAATCGAAGTGCTGTTCGGCGAGCGCGTGACCCATCGACGAAAACAGGTGATAGTCAGAAGGGGCCAGGTCTGGTAAATAAGTGGGATTAGGTAGCACTTCCCAATTGAGTGTGTCCAAGTAGTTTTGGACCAGTTTTGACGTGTGTGATATGGCATTATCGTGGAGAAAAATCAGCTTCTCATGTTTTTGCTCTTAACCAGGCCTTTTTTCACCCAAAGCACGGCGCAATTTCACTAGTTGTTGGTGGTAGCGGTGAGCATTGACAGTTTCACCAGGTTTCAACAGCTCGTAGTAGATGACACCCTGCTGATACCACCAAACGCACAGCATCATCTTGCGTCCAAAGCGATTTGGTCTTGGAGAAGAAGTTGGTGGTTGGCCGGGATCGACCCATGATTTTTTTCGTTTAGGATTCTCAAAGTATATCCAGTTTCCATCGCAAGTCACGACAAGATGCAGGAACGACTTTCTTTTTTGTCTAGCAAGCAAGATTTTGCATGTGTTTTGGGTTCACTTCATGGGGTATCCATTTTCCAAATTTTTAAACCTTCCCCATGTCTAGTAAACGTATGGAAATGGCTTGTTCAGTAACACCGAACTGTTCGGCATGCATTTTTTGCGATTGGGTGTCGTCCTCATCCAAAAGAGCCTGCAAATCATTGTCCTCAACTTTTCTGGGTATATTTTCACGCTTCTTGTCACTCAAGTCAAAATGGCCTTCTTTGAACCGACCAAACCAGTCACCAGTCACTATAGGCCTCCACAAGCATTCGTTGCGACTCAGCAGCAGATTTCTTCAAATTGAAGCAAAAAAGTAAAGCTTCCCGCATATGCTCTTTTGCTGGCACGAAACTAGACATGATACGAGGAAAAATGTTCGAACTCATAGAAAAAAGGATGCACAGTCGATAATAGCTCAAGATGCTCACTAACGCCATCTACGAGCAAACAGTGGATTTAAGCTTGTACACCTGGTATATATATATATATATATATATATATATACATATATATATATATATATATATATATATATATATATATATATATATATATATATATATATAGTTATTTATATATATTTTGTTACGTTTTTATTCTGTGAGCGTTTAATTCTATTTGAATTACCTTGTTCGATCACTGGATTCTGTTAATAATAACTGCAACACTTATTTTATACAACTATATACAGCAACAATTTATTTAATAAACTCTATTTACAATCAACTCTGTTTATAATCAACTATTTACAATAAAACTTAATGTACTAGCAACTTTTGCCTCTGTATAGATGTTTGCGCAGTCACGTTCGGAATTCGATTGATTCTCACTTCTCAACACTGGCTCTATTTATACTCTGTTGGCAACACCCCAGAATCTTCCTTTATCGAGATTCTTCTCTTCCTTTCTCGTTGGCTTGTTCTGGTTATCGCTTATTTCTTTTTGTTGACATTCATGTCGATGCTGCCAATAGTGTCAGTCACAATAGTGATGAGTAACCAACTATCGATACTCGTTACACTGCCCTCCTCTTAACCTTGTTCGTCCCGAACAAGTTTTTATACTTCCCCTCGATATGGCGCAAGTCGCTCCAAGTGCTCTACTTTAAACTTTGCTCTTTTATTCCAGGCACGTTGAATACGATACACTACGTCATTTATCTTTGCTATAATCTCATATGGTCCTTCCCAATGAGTCTGTAGTTTAGGAGAAAGGCTTTCTTTCGTTGTGGATTATGAAGCATTACAAGCTCTCTTTCATAGAACCCTTTTGAATTTGCTTTCAAGTCATACCTGTCCTTCATCTTATCGCTTATCATCTGCGAGCGCTCTCTGATGAACTTATGTACTTCATCCAACTATCATGTTGTGCGCATCGATATGAGGAACATTGGTATATGTACATCCCAGTCTCTTTGGTATTTATCTACAACTTTTCTCAAATATTCCTCCAAGGTACGGTTAAATCGTTCGACCATGCCATCAGATTGTGGATGCAAAGGTGTTGTACGAGTTTTGTATATACCCAGCATACGGCATATCTCTTGGAATACCACCGGTTCGAAATTTCGACCTTGGTCTGAGTGTAACTCCATCGGTACACCAAAACGAGTAATCCATTGGTTCACGAATACATCCGCAACTGTACTATCTTCTTGATTTGGAATGGGGTATACTTCAGGCCATTTACTGAAGTAATCTATAACCACCAGAACATACTTGTTTCCTGAGTTGCTTATTGGAAATGGCCCAGCTATGTCCATAGCAATTGGCTCAAATGGAGCACCCACGGTGTATTGACGCATCTTACCTCGACTTTTCTTAGTGGGACCTTTGGCCATTGCACATTGCTTACACTTCCGAATCCAATCAGCGACATGGTCGTGCCATCCAACCCAATAAAAACGTTTCTTTATTTTCTCGACGGTTTTGGTGATTCCCAAATGCCCTCCACTGGAGGCATTGTGATACTCAGCTATCACTTCATTTATTCTTGCCTCAGGTACCACTAGAAAATCACAACTTATTTTTCCATTTTTATTTCCCCATGCTCGGATTACACATCCATCTGTTAAGTGCAGGCTTTGCCACTGCGCCCAGTATGGTTTTGCTATTGGACTCTCATTAGCCATTTCTTGCCAATCTGGACGTATGCCCTGCTCCTTGTATTCCATAATCTTTACGAGATCTGGGTCGTTCCGTGTGTCGACAATGTGCTCCTTGCTCTCCACTCGAGAACAATGTTTACATTCCATTTTGCAAGGACGACGAGATAGAGCATCCGCGTTGCCGTGCTGTCCTCCTTTACGATGTTCGATGGTAAAATCATAACTCTGCAGCCTTTCAATCCAGCGCGCCAATTGTCCTTCTGGGTTTTTAAATTGTAATAACCACCTTAGCGCTGCGTGGTCAGTTCTTAGATGAAATGACTGGCCGTACAAGTATTTATGGAAATACTTTACACATTCCAGTATTGCGAGCAACTCTCTTCGAGTGACACAGTAGTTTCTTTCTGGCTTCGACAGGATTTTACTGTAGTATGCTATTACTTTTTCTTGCCCATCTATGATCTGAGAGAGCACACCACCTATTCCATAGCCACTCGCATCTATGTCCAACACAAACTTTTGTCCGGGTACTGGATACGCTACTGGTGCTGAACAGAGTCTTTCTTTCAGCTGGTCGAATGCTTTCTGTTTTTCCTCGCCCCACACAAATGGTTTGTTCTTTCATGTTAACTCATGCAGACTGCTGGCGATGTTTGCAAATCCAGGAACAAATCGTCTATAGTAGGTACATAAGCCTAGGAAGCTTCACAACTCGTGAAGATTCGCCAGAACAGACCATTCTTGTACTGCTGCTATTTTCTCCTCGTCCGTATGTACCCCTTCTGTTGTTACTTTATGACCAAGATATTTAACTTCTCGCCTGAAGAGCGAACGCTTTTTCATATTCAGCTTAAGCCCTGCTGATTGTATACGCTCAAATTCTTCTTTCAACTTTTCCAGGTGGTCTTTAAAATCTTTTCCCATCACGATAATGTTATCGAGGTACACCAAGCACGTTTTCCAGTGTAGTCCTCTGAGTACACGCTCCATCAAACGTTGGAAAGTAGCTGGCGCATTGCATAAGCCAAATGGCATAACTGTAAATTGCCATAGACCATCGCCAATACTGAAAGCTGTTTTCTCTTTGTCCTCCTTACCAAGTTCCACTTGCCAGTAGCCACTTTGCAAATCAAGAGCTGAGAACCACTTCGCACCAGATAGTGTGTCCAGAGTGTGAATAGCTGTCTTTTTTCGTAATATCTTTCAGCTTTCTGTAATCAACACAGAATCGAGTAATTCCATCCTTCTTCTATACCAGCACAACTGGTGAACTCCATGGACTCGCTGATGGTTCAATAACACCTTGTTTCTGCATATCGGAAATCAGCTTAATGGCTTCGTCTCTTTTGGCCAATGGAACTCGTCGTGGTGTTTGACGAATTGGTCTAGAATCACCGGTCTTTTGGTGTTTGACGAATTGGTCTAGAATCACCTTTTCTTTTTGCTGGTTGGTAAGCGGACCTGCCCATTCTTCCATCTGTGCTTTTATTTCCGCTCTATCAGTTCCTGATCTTCCACTTTTTATCGACGAACCCTTTTCGCAGTCTACTACGGCAGTAACTTCCTGGCAATGACCAATCACCATTCATTTCTTCACAACTGTAGATGTATTAGTTGGATTTAATATTCGGATTTAGTATCCGTTGATTTAAATCTAACGTAAACCCATTGTCAATCATAAAATCAACACCAATTATTACGTCATCGATGATGTCGGCTACAATAAATTCATGTTCCCACTTACAATTTCCAATAGATACTCGCTTCTTTATCTTACCCAGAATTTGTGGATCCTCACCAGATGCTGTACGCAATTTTATTCCCATTAAAGGCTCAAACCTCTTTACCAAATCGCTTTTGATTATAGAATGTGATGCACCAGTATCCAGGGGTAACATAAATTCCATATTGTCCAATTTTCCATCAATAGTCAAGTTGTTTGGCACACGCTGTAGTTGTGAAATGTGAATGATGGGGCATCCCACTGTTGTTTAGTTTAACGATTTAGTTAAACTAAACAACAGTTAGTTAGTTTAGTCGATTTAGTTTATCGATGGATTTGTGTTAGTGGAGCGATCACTATCCACCTTATTCTCCTTCTTTTGTCGTAGACGGCAGTCACGCGCCATGTGTCCTGGTTTGTCGCAAATAAAGCACTTACCAGTAAATTTGTTTTCGCGTCGACCTGTTGTTGTTCCTTCAGGCTGCACTACAGATTTGAATGCCTGACACACTGCTTCAACCAGATCTGCTGTTTCTGTTTCTAGTTGGCGTACCCGTGGCATTGGTCGACACATCAAACTAGCGGCTTCAAACGTTAAGGCACTACTGACTGTTTCGGCATAAGTATTCCTTGGTGACATGACTAGGGCACGCTTTGTCTCTCCATCACGTATGCCATCTATGAAAGCCTCTATTTTGATTTTTTCGACGAACTCTTCCGAATTACCGGAGAACGCTAGATAACATAAGCGCTCAATATCGGAAGCGAATTCCTGAAGGCTCTCATTACTCCGTTGCACTCGTGATCTCAATTCAACTCGATGTAATTGACTCTTGTATTAATTTCCATATTTTCGCTGGAGTGTGTCCATCAGTGACTGATAGCTACCACGATCTTTCTCTGGAACCATCTGTAACACCTCGGAAGCATTACCTTTTAATGCGACTATTAAAGCAGCAGTCTTGTCGCTATCATCCCATTGATTCTTCGAAGCGGTTGTCTCTAATTGAAGCTTGAAGATGTTGAATGGCGTGCTTCCGTCAAATGTTGAAGAATTTAATTTGATTGTTCTTGAATCTCTAATCACTGATGTGGCTGGTCCATTTATTTTTAGTTGATTGAGTTCGTGCTGTAATTTCTCGAACTTATGTTCCCAGTCGTCGATATGTTCCTTCAGCTTATCATCCAACTCATCCACGTGTTCTTTCAGCTATGTGACTTTGTCATTAATTGCTCCGGAAATTTCCTGAAATCTAAGTTCAATTCCTTTTTGTAGATTTTCGATGAAGTATTCTTGGCGAGCCGAATGTTCTTGAAACTTGGAGTCAATGCGAGACGCTGTAACTTCGCATTAATACCTTGCAGTTGCTGCTGCTGTTGTTGCATCATGGATTTCATAAAATCCATGAGTTGACCACTCGAATCTATTTTGCGCTTTTCCTCAGCGTGCATAACTGCTTGTATATCGGCTTCCTCGAAGAACTCATGTTCTTCTACATTAATTCCCTTAGACTCCATAGCTTGCCTCAGCCTCACCAGCAGTTCCGCCTTTGCACCTGATGACTATAGATTCATCTCTACCAACAGCTTTTTAAGCTGGTCCACTTTTAGTTGGTCAATTTTCACCATCTTTACAGAATCCCACTTCTGACACCAATTGTTACGTTTTTATTCTGTATATATATATATATATAAGGTAATTCAATATATATATATATATATATATATATATATATATATATATATATATATATATATATATATATATATATATATATATATATATATATATATATATATATATTGTTTCAGCGGGGAGCAAGTGGGAATGCCGGTGGGCTTGCTGCGATGTGGTGCACTTGCCTGAATGTTGTGTTAGGGCTATGGCTGCGTCTATTGATGTGGTTGTGGTAGTGGTTAATATGAAACACACTGATATGTCACTTTCTTTTTATTGTTCAACATGCAAGTTGTTTAACACTTTATTAAAAATGATTTAAAATTAAATATATATAGTTATGCACGGGAAGGGAAAATTCGCGCACTGCTTTAGTACGGAGTTGATCAACAATATAAAAATATATAAAAATGGAAAGTGAGGAGTATAAAGTAAAAGAAAATAGAGTATGGGAGTGAGAGATAGAGAGAATTAGAGAATTAGAAATTGCGGAACGAATAGAATTATATTAGGGTTGCTAACCCTTGGAAACCTTATACGGGCAGTGCGCGACACACGTCTTCTGGCGTAGACATTCCGCCCCCCTTGCAGGAATACTGCAAAAGAGACGGAACCTCCACCCGAGACGAGGGGTTTGAGGGGGAAAAATTAAAAGGAGAAGTTAATAAAAAATCAAAATACAATATTTCATATAACTTATACTAATCTTAAATGTAATTAAAATTAACTCTAAATATTCCTATGCGTATATGTTCGATGATACACCATCAGGAAAAGCGGGAAATTGAAGTGGAAGGTTGACGTTCACACGAGTGAAAAGAGCCCTTTAGGAGGGATGACGCATGTTGATTGTTGAGGATGTTGATTGCAGATCTTTGATCGATGACAAATTGCAGCGCGGAACGGATGTTGATTGAAGAACGTGTTGATTGATGACTGTTGAGTGTAGTGTTGATTTTAAAGTGTTGTCCAATTTTGATTGGTGTGTGGATCGGGGTTGGATCACACCATCTCAGGTGAATAGATTCTCAGGGATGGTCGTAGACCAGATCAAAGGGTTTGAGAAGTCAACGTAGTAGGACAAACCTCGAGCTCGTAGAGCACTTGCAGCATTAATAATTCCAGTTTGTCGGGATTGCCAGAATATGTACCGCTCGTGACATTTTTTTAAACTCAGATAATCTGCATGTCTTGGGTTCATGACTCATCTCATGAATATGTAGCAAATAATGTGAAATTAACACATGGAATTATTCATACGCATATACACTATGCCAGTGCATAGTTCCGTTGAAGCTTCGTAGAAGTTCGGGAATTAACTCGGGTAGTTACAGTGAACAGAACCATGTGAGAGAGGGATGCGTATGACGGTCAGTATCGTATAACCTGACAAAACGTTGCTACATAATACGGGTGTGGTATCAGAGGCTTATATGTTGCTCAAGCCACAATCTTCAAATCACCTTTTACGTGACAACAATTTTGGGGGGCCAGTATTAGGCGGGATCGAATGCATTGCCATTCGAGTACAAGTCCTCTCGTTAACTGAACGAGCCTTTTTTGGGGAGTGATGCGCAAAACTCGATAATCCGTTGAATATCGCTGTTTGGGAAGTATTACGTCTGGTAAATACTTTTGACGGGAGTTGTCCTCTTCTTGGATGCGACCTGTAAGATCGATCCTTTGTATCTGGGGGGAGCATTGTATTATGGCGAACTTTCCGCTTTGCTCTCGGGTCATGCCGTGCTCTGTGAAGCAGGGAATTATGTTACTTCCCACAAAGACGGCATGAAAACTCACTGTGGCATTTTGCAAGGGTATGCGATGTTGCCAAACAGTTTATGCAAATCTTCTGCTGATGCACGAAGAGTATTCTCTCTTCAACCGTAAGTTTGGAGAACTCTGTGCATTGTCATAGGGGGTGCATGCCTCTACATAGTGGGCAGCGTATATTTGTGATCGCAGTATTCACCGAAGTAGCAGTTTTCATGGTTGATGGGGTGTTATCGGGACATTTCGGATGTTGTCGATTATTTATTTGTGTCCGATGCGTAGTGTTTCGAGCATCGTGAGACAAACAGGGGGATTTAATTAAACTTATTCCAATATGGAATGAAGGAACTGCTTTATGTAAATGTGATTTCGTGTAACGACCAGTAATTGTCCATCCAAAAACGGTGTTTTGTGCCATCAAACTTCCAAGAATATCTTTTTTCACTCCTTCGAGTACTAGTGAGGAGTATATATCAGCTCCTAATATTAAATCCACAGGGGAACTTCTGTGTAGATTTACATCTGCTAACCGTAAACCAGAGAGCTCTTTACGTAAGTTGGCAGATATCGAATGTGATGGGAGTTTTCCCGTAAGTTTCTGTAATACGAAAGTATCAACTTTCAATGAAAAACTCGGGTCAATCGGAGATCCGATCACCAATGAACACTTTTTCGTTGGATGTGCTGTAACTACCTTATTCAGGCCGGTGACTTCAGCTCGAACGTCGCAAACAGGGAGGCGCAACCTGCTACGTAAGCGTTCTGACATGAAGGTCGCTCCTGAGCTTGAGTCGATCAAGGCACGGGCTTTAAATGTCTTGTTCTGATGTCGGATATAGATCAGTGCTGTTCCAAGGAGCACTGTGGAATCTGCTTTTGTAGATTTTGAGATATTCAAAGCTGTGTTGGGATTCTTAGTAGTCACAGCTCGCAGCTGGGAGGTGAACGAATGACATGATCCTCCACACGATATTGCAGCGGAAGTTGGCACAGGGGTTACTTCACGATGACTGCTGTATGAGTTTTCTAGTCTGTGAAGGAGGGAATGATGGCGTTTTCTGCAAAATGAGCACGTGAACAAGCTCTTGCAGTTACTGTAGTCGTGGGAATTAGCGAGGCAGTTGGTACACAGTTTGTGTTTGTTAACTACGCTGTAGCGTTCATCAACCAATAACTTCAGAAAATCGGGACAATGGCGAAGAGGATGTGACTTTCGGCACAATGGACAACCGTGATTTACAACTTTAACGTGATACGTGTTAATTCTTCTGGGAGTCGTTGGAGGACTGTTCGATCGCCTGGGAGGGTCGAACCGACCGGGTTGCCGATTCGATGGCTTGCGGAATTGAATATTCTGTGGTTGGCTGGGTTGCCGGGAACCACTTCTGATATCGGAGACCGATTCCAAGGTCTGATACCGCTCTGTTAAAAACGCGTCGAAGTCAGTCCACTTAGGAATTTCGCGCTTATTCTTCAACGACTGTTCCCAAAGACACAGAGTTGTATCGGGAATCTTTGTGAAACACAAGTATACGATAATTGCATCCCAATGAGAGGCATCAATATTTAACAGCTTCAAGTTTGTGATGCTGTCATTTATAGTGCGTTGCAGTCGCTTTAAGTTGGGGCCGGTTTCTTGAGTTACCGGCTGGAGAGTGAAAAGGGATTTCAACTGTAAGTTGACCAGAATTCTCTTATTTTCATACCTCTCTAGATTATGCCAAGCTAGTGCGAAGCCATCATTAGTCAAGGGAGTAGACTGAATGATGCTATGTGCTTCACCTCGGGTTTTTTGTAGCAAGTGGTATAATTTTTCCACTGGCGACAGACGGGGATTATTACGGTATAATGCCGTAAACAAGTCCCGAAAACTTGGCCACGATATATAATCGCCTGAAAAACGTGGGGTGTCGCATGGTGGCAGCTGAATAGCGGGAAATGAATGTTCATTATTTATTTTCTCAACGGGTGGATTTGGAATTGCCGGAGAAGAGGAAACTGCGGGGGATGCCACCTCGAAACTCAGCTCGTGAAGAACAGTCGGAAATGAAGGTTGACGGGGTATGTTTTCAACGAGAGAAGAGGAAATTGCGGGGGGTACCACTTCGGATCTCAGCTTGTGAAGAACTGCAGGAAATGAATGTTGATGAGATATGTTTTCAACGAGAGAAGAGGAAATTGCGGGGGGTACCACTTCGGAACTCAGCTCGTGAAGATGAGCGTTGATTGCAGAGAGGCACCGGACATACGAGGTGTAACATTTTCTATATACCTCTTTAATTTGGCTAATATCGACATCTTCAGCAACTTCCTCTGTTAGAACATTGTGATATGCTGTTCTGCAATCACTCCACAGGGACTGGAATTGCTTTTGCTGTGCTTCCAAGACAAATTTTTTATGGTTTTCCGGGTTGATGGCATGAAAATTGCTATCAAAATCAATAATATCTTCCACGGCAGCTCTGAAGAGATCGTAACTTACCATCCTTTTAGCAATTGTAGAATTCCAGATGTAATACGGGATAAAATTTGAAAACGAAAGAGCGAATTGCTTGCGAATCTGGAGTTATGTTGCCTGTTCGCACGATTTATCAAAAAATGGGTTGTCAAAATGTGTCCGGAGAGAGATTAATCCGAAAGACGTAGTCTTCCGTAGCCAAATTGAAGGTTATACTAGTGGGCTAACTTATAGAAGGTATAACCTTGAGTTTATTTTAAATTCGTTTTCGATTCCTCTGAATTCCGGAATTGACATGTAGTGATATGTAATATAATTAATTCACAGTCAATAAAATTACTCAATTATAATGAGCCGAGGTGATATTTACGTATAGAAACTATTATCCGATGGGTATAAAAACGTTTGGGAACCACTGTATACTACTTTCTTCAACTTGTACTGTATTATCTTGCACAAAGAACTCAATTATTTGATATTCGTCAACACTGTAGCAACTTAGGGTTGAAAGTGACTCTTTTTCACACTGGGTATTTTTCAATAGAAAAGATAGTGTACAATTGTTATTGCAATTACATTTCCTTTATAAAAAACACCAGCCAATGCAATTATATTTGGTTGCTATTACAGGTATATGCAAAACACAAATTGGGAGATAGAAATTTAGCAACAATATGCACTACCGCTATATTTGTAATCAAACGCAGGTATATTTGTCGAGACAAATCAATGCGATTTATTGTTGCCTATGTATGACCAAAGACTTTTATTGCTTACTTTTGGGTGTACTTGTTGTTGATGGATTAGGGATATGGATGAAACACGGTAGGTAGTTGAAATTTAACAACAACAAGTAATCGCATGTGCGTTTGTATAATAAGGCGGTTGTTTTTGCAAATGCACAAGGTAAAGGTATTGAGAAAAAAATGCAATATGTATGAAATTGTTATTGCCAAACAAATATTTTTTAAATATTTTAATGTTGTTGCCGATATCAGTTTTCGTGAGGGAAAAAACAACTTCTATTGGGAAAGTGTAGTTGTGTTACTTATGCTTTGTTCTTCCTTGATACTAAGGTTGTTATTATTATTACATTATTGGCAATAATGTTTTTCGTAGAGGGGAGTATGCGGGGCGATACGACTGATATGATAAGACTTGGTGGTTATGTTTGAGTAAAATAACCACACAAAATGCAACAACGATATCTCGGAGAGAGATGCTTTGATGTACCTATATGATTTTACTGAGAGATGTGAAAGGGATTAGTAAACAAATTTAATATAGTTATAAAACACCAATATAAACCAAATGGGTGATCGTTCAAAGGTGTGCACTGATATGTATGTATGAAGTTCGTGTAGTCTCTCTTGAGATCACTTGATATATTTTTTCTTTCTCTCTTCTCTTATCAATATGAACTTATGTAAATGGTATGTGCAATATGTGGGATATGATTTCGGGTATTGTTTTTGCACATATACCAATTAACAACACTTTGAATAATGAGAAGAAGAACATAAGCGGGAAATAAAAACAAAATAGATCAACCAAAAGTGCGTTTTGCCGTCGGCAAAACAATATCTATGGTACCACAATATATATGTTGTAATTTCTTAATTCTTGCAACTGTATGGGATACAGAATACAATATTTAACTCAGCGAGAGATTCGCTGTAAGTTAAAGGGGAATTAAGCGGGATTTATTTTCAAGTGTACGTACGACGTACTCATCAATAATGTATCCAAAAATTAAAAAATTAACAAAAAATGTATTAAATATTTCTTGTTGATTTTATCGGGATATGACGGGATATATGTATGTGGGTACATAAAACGCACGGAATGTACGTACCTGGGGTGGCAAGATTTGCTTAGCAATCGTTGCGAGCCAATCCGGCTCGAAGGACCAATGTTTCAGCGGGGAGCAAGCGGGAATGCCGGTGGGCTTGCTGCGATGTGGTGCACTTGCCTGAATGTTGTGTTAGGGCTATGGCTGCGTCTATTGATGTGGTTGTGGTAGTGGTTAATATGAAACACAGTGATATGTCACTTTCTTTTTATTGTTCAACATGCAAGTTGTTTAACACTTTATTAAAAATGATTTAAAATTAAATATATATAGTTATGCACGGGAAGGGAAAATTCGCGCACTGCTTTAGTACGGAGTTGATCAACAATATAAAAATATATAAAAATGGAAAGTGAGGAGTATAAAGTAAAAGAAAATAGAGTATGGGAGTGAGAGATAGAGAGAATTAGAGAATTAGAAATTGCGGAACGAATAGAATTATATTAGGGTTGCTAACCCTTGGAAACCTTATACGGGCAGTGCGCGACACACGTCTTCTGGCGTAGACATATATATATATATATATATATATATATATATATATATATATATATATATATATATATATATATATTATATATATTTATATATATTTATATATATATATTTATATATATATATTTATATATATATATTTACATATATATATATATATATGTGTGTATATATATATGTATATATATATGTATATATATATGTATATATATATATGTATATATATATGTATATATATATATATGTATATATATACACTTGCCAGAAAAAGTATCCGCACACATAGGCAAAAATACATAATACTTAGAATTTCAACATAAATAAAAATCGTATGTTCAAAATTTTTATGAAACATTTTTATTCATTAATTTGTCTAACTTTTAAATATATTTTTTCTTGACTATGTCAATAAAAATAGAATATAACAAAACAAAAACAAAACACTTCAGTAATATAGAACAGAAAAAGTATTCGTACATGACAAGATTCGTTTAAATTATTCACATTTTTTTCTTAAAATATCAGGTTTTAGTAGCTTGTTGGGTAGCCTTTTCGCTTGAGGACCTCCGCAAGCCGATTCGGCATAGAATGGACCAATTTGGATGTGTCCTGCTTGCTAATTTTGGCCCATTCATCCAGGATAACGCGTTTGAGCATGTCTTTCGAAGTTATACTGTGCTGACGGATCCTGCGCTCCAGTAAGTCCCACAAATGCTCGATGGGGTTCAGGTCCGGGGATTGTTGTGGCGTTCGGAGTTGATTTTTGGTATGGTAGAGTAACCAAAGCTTCACATTGTTTGCAGAGTGCTTCGGATCATTGTCATGTTGAAACCAGAAATCCGCACCAAGCTCCAACTGCTGAACACTTTGCATCATATTTTCCTTCAAAATGTGTAGATAGCCGAACTGATCCATTGTTGACTCAATAAAAACAAGTTTACCCACTCCTTCCGCCGCCATACAACCCCAGACCATGACACCGCCTCCACCATGTTTGACAGTTGGGACTAGATTTTCTTTATCAAGGGCAGTACCGTTCTTACGCCACACAAGCTTTTTTCCTTTGATGCCAAATATACAGTATTTGCTTTCGTCAGAGGATAGGACACGTTCCCAGAATTCCGGAGGCTTATTTACATACTCATTTGCAAAGTCCATGCGCTTCTTTCTATTCACCTCGGATATGCATGGTTTCCTCCGCTCCACACGTCCACGATAACCTTCCTTCTTCAATATTTTACGGACAGTGTCTTCATGAATATCCTTATCAAACGATTCCCTTATATTTTCACTAATTTTGGAGGCAGTTATCCTAGGGTTATCCTTTATAGACTGGAATATTGTACGCTTTTCCCGTTCGGTTAACTTGCTGGGCCGGCCGGAGCGAGGTTTGGACAGAATGGAACCAGTTTTTTTAAAGGTTTGCACAACGTACTGGACAGAAGAGTGACTCCTTCCTGTAATTTGGCCTATTTCACGAAGAGATTTGCCTTCCTCTTTCAGTTTCAGGATGATTTTTCTTGCATCAGCACTAATTTCTTTGGTTTTGGGTGCCATTTAACTTTTTGTTGCACTCAATGCTCCAAAATCACTACAAAGTAATTTATTTACTTCAAAGTCCATCAAAAGCTAAAATTTAACTGTTTTTGAGTTTGAGCACACCACAAAATAGAAAGGCGAATCACCTGTTAGGAAGTGTACGGAAACTTTTTCTGGTCAAAAATGTTGCCATATGTTTTAAAATGTGCTAAAAAAAATTTACTGAATCGGCAAGAAATATAAAATATGCTGAAAATTATGAGAAATTATCTAATTTTTAAGATTTTAAAAGAAAACAGTCAAGATGTTTAGATATTTTCAATTTATTAACATTTAAAGTTTATTTGCCTATGTGTACGGATACTTTTTCTGGCAAGTGTATGTATATATATATATGTATGTAGATATATATGTATATATGTATATATATATATATATATATATATATATATATATATATATATATATTATATATATTATTATATATATTTATATTTTTTTTATATATTTATATATATTTGGCCACATTGTATCTTTAAAATTGCAAATTACAGTAGATAATGTTTTGTTGCAAACGAAGCTTTTTTTTGACTGTACAAGCGATCAGCATATGAAAAAAATTTAGCGATATTTATTGTGATGTTGCCGTTATCTATTACGGTATATGTAAATTTTCGTCAACACTTGTAACTGAAGCAAGCACGCGAGTTTCAGCAGCGGTTGCCTAAACATCAATAATTAATTCCAACAGTTTTCAATTTTTCGTGTTAGTTCAGGTAATATAAAATAAAAAATCTGAACGTTTCGACGGGACGTAGCTCAATAGAAATTGGCAACTGGGTCTGATGAGTCAAAAATTAATCGCTGGAGCTCTGATGGCCGAGTTTGGTCTTGGTACGACCCAAAAGTTGGAATAACTGAAAGGGATATACAACAAACTCTGAAATTTGGTAGAAAATCGTTGATGATCTGTGAACATTTGCAGGGAAACCAGTTAGAAGTACTGCGTCGAATCGTTGGCATCATCAAGTTTGAAGACTATAAATATTAATATCTAACCATTATTGAAAAGTTTGGATGTGAGCCAGGTGATACAACCTTCATGCAGGATAACGACCCAAAGCATATAGCGAAAATGACAACGAGGTGGCTTCGCAACCGTGGAATTTCCTGTTTGGATTGGCCTGCACAGAGCCCAGATCTTAATCTGATAGAAAATCTGTGGAATATCCTAAAAACCGATTCATAATGCGAAAGTCTGTACCCCAAGATATTGATGAGATTATGCTAAACCGCCGTCTAAAGGCGGTTTAGCATAATCCCACAAATACTAGATAATTTGATTAGTAGTACGGCTAAAAGGATGCAGCTTGTGGTTAAAGCCAAAGGTGGCCATATTTAATACTAATGAAAAATGTTTAAATATATCTAAGTCTGTAAGTCAAATCAGTTACCAAAGTGTTCAATAAAATACAAGTACTCATTGAATGTGCCAGAATCATAAAATGTTTATCTTTTTTTGTTATGTATAGCATAGTTCTTTAAGAATCACCAAAAAGAGTGGATGTGTTTTGATTCTCTCCTTTGAAAGAGTCAGAAAAATAATCGATCTCAGTTTTAAAAATGTATTAAATTGCTAAAAGGCGCTAAATAAAAACAACTTGTTATTTCTGTGTCATAGTTGAACTTATTGTGTATATAGATAAGAAAAAAGAAAACTAAAATCGAAGATAAAAAAAAATAATAGTTCGCAAACAGATTTTATTTGCGATATAATTGTTCGGCGCTCTCCTCTCTGGCAAGGGCAATCGCCTGTTAATGTGTGTGTAAATCATAATATGCAATCACCCTCGCAAACCCCGCCAGTAAGTGTATTATCAAAAAATCATTTGATACACACTGCGCTAGTGAAAGTAACAGTGTAAATCTCTTGCCAGCACATATTCCTCACTCTAACACTACATCAAATTTGGCAAAAACAAACTTATGTCAAATCCCATCAAAAGCAGGTAAACAAAATAATATGTTCTCTCTTGATGTTCTATCTCCCTCTGTAACGTGGAGTGTACAATGCGCTTCTCCTGCTGTAACATTAACAGCTACAACAAAGCAAACAAATAACGGCCTTTCTACTGAAGTGCATGACCCAGTAGTTAAAGCAACTAGTGCGATGACTAATAAAGAACCAGTTGCTGTTCAAACTGGAATTGATCGCTACATTACTGTAGTAAAGCGAAAAAGAAATCCACAAAATTCAAAACAAATGAATTCAACAAAAATTCAAAAGCAGAACACTGCCCCTATTAGTTCGGAAAATAGATACGGTTTGCTTTCAGGTGATGAAAGTGACGAAAATATTATCTCCAAGAAAAATTTCAAACCCCCACCCATTTTCTTAATAGAACGCAACTCAGATAAGTTGATTTCTAGAATTACAAGTCTTATAGGACCAAAGAATTTCCACGTTTTTCCTATTCGCAAAGGCCAAATTGAGGAAACGAAAGTACAAATCTACAGCGAAACTCATTATCGCAAAGTAATAGCGGAATTTGATGCTGTAAAAAAGAATTACTACACATATCAGCTAAAAAGTAGTAAGGGCTTAATCGTTGTACTCAAAGGCGTCGAACTCAACGTTGACATTAACGAAATCAAACTTGCCCTTCAGGAAGAAGGGTTTCAAGCCAAAACAGTATTCAACATTCTCAACAAGAGCAATATACCTCAACCGTTATATCGTATTGAGCTTCAGTCTGAAACAAAACCCTTAAAAAAAAGTGAAGTACACCCCATATATATAATTCGATATTTATTGCATCGCAAAATCACAATCGAAGAACCCCATAAGAGAACTGGACCTCCTCAGTGCAGTAACTGCCACGAATATGGACATACTAAGACATATTGTACCCTGCCAGCTGTTTGTGTGATTTGTGGAGATCTCCATAAATCAAACATATGCCCAAAATCTAAAGGCGATGCTAGCATGAAAAAATGCAGCAATTGTGGAGGTAATCACACCGCAAATTATAGAGGTTGCCCAGTGTATACAACCCTAAAGCTAAATTTCAACCTCAAAAACCAGTTGAGCAAACTCAGATAGCCAACTCAAGTAAGAGACAAAATATTGATGCAACACAATTCTTCTCTGCAATCCCAAACAAGAATCAAACCAATTCATACGCTAGCGTGTTAAAACAAAACCCACACCAACAAAGCAATGTAAATAATGAGCAGAAACACTCACTGCCCACCCAACAGCCAAGTACCCTTGAACATTTGCTTCAAACATTAATTCAGAATATGAACCAATTCATGAACTCAATGCAAACAATGATGCAAGAAATGATGAAAAATCAATCGATGTTACTCCAAACATTGCTATCCAGACCATGAGTTGTCTCAAGATATGCCACTGGAACGCCAACGGCTTAAGCCAGCACCGCTTGGAGCTAATTCAATTCCTTGAATCCAGCCAAATCGACATAATGATGATATCTGAGACCCATTTCACTGACAAAAATTGCTACCAAATACCATATTACAAACTGTACACCACAAATCATCCGCATGGTAAGGCACGCGGAGGAACTAGTAAAGTTAATGTTGCGTGTAAACAGTAAATGTGTTGATGTATGTATAACACTAATGTGTGTGCGTGTTTTTATGAATGAAATTATTAAGAAAAAACCAAAAACAAAAAACATAAAAAAGGAAATAACAAAAAACACCCAAATTCTAATGGTCAGACCGGTTATAGAACATTTTGTTTTCGATTTTTGGAATAAATTCTCAAAGCAAACAAATAACGACCCTTCTATTGAAGTGCATGACCTAGTAGTAAAGGCAACTAGTTCGATGACTATTACAGAACCAGTTGCTGTTCAAACTGGAATTGATCTCTACATTACTGTAGTAAAGCGAAAAGAAAGTCCCCAAAATTAAAACCAATGAATTCAACAAAAATTCAAAAGCAAAACACTACCCCTAGTAGTTCGTAACACATACGCACTATTATCCCCAACAAAAATTTTAAACCTCCACCCATATTCTTAAGAGAACGTAACTCAGAAAAGTTGATTTTCAGAATAACAAGGCTCATAGGACCAAAGAATATCCACGTTGTTCCTACTCGTAAAGGGCAAATTGAAGAAACGAAAGTGCAACTCTATAGCGAAGCTCATTATCACAATATAATTGCAGAATTTGATGCTGGAAAAAGAATTACTACACATATTAGCTAAAAAGTACTAAGGGCTTAATCGTTGTACTCAAAGACGTCGAACTCAACGTTGATATTAATGAACTCAAACTAGCCCTTCATGAAGAAGGGTTTCAATAATTCAGATCACCAAATCTGAAAACACACCTACAGCACTGCACTCGAAAGCTAAAGTAAGCCCTAAAAAATAACAACACCAAAGAGTTGGAAGATCACATAGACAAATTAACACCTGGTGAAGATCAGACTCCTCTTTGGGGAAATCAGCAAAATTGCTTTAGTAGCTATCTCACGAAAGGATTATACAACAAATCCATTGAATATTCTCGCTGGCGTTCTACAAGGAAGCGTTTTGGGTCCCTTACTGTATCTTTTATACACTTCAGATATGCCCAACAATAACTATACATTCATATCGACCTTTGCTGATGATACGGCAATATTGTGCTCTCGCTCTAACCCCATAGAAGCTACTAAACTCCTGCAGACTCATATCGATTCTCTCGAAATCTGGCTAGCAAAATGGCGTATAAAAGTCAATGAATCAAAGAGCGTACATGTAACCTTCACGCTAAGGCCAGATACATGTCCCCCACTTAAAATTAATGGCCAATCAGTTCTACAATGTTCCTCAACATAGTACTTGGGTATTCACTTCGACAGAAGGCTGACCTGGAAAAATCACATAGAGGCAAAGAAAACTCAGATCAAGCTTAAAATGAATCAGTTATGGTGGCTGTTACACAAAAGATCAAAGTCGAATCTCGAATACAAAGTGCTATTATATAAAGCAATCCTGAAGCCAATCTGGACTTATGGTATTCAGTTGAGGGGCATCGCATCTCCTCAAACAACGAAAAATACAATCCAAGTGCCGGCGAATTATTGTAAACGCGTCTTGGTATATGAGGAACGTTAACATCCATCGAGATTTGAATGTACCCACAATTTCTGAGGAAGTTGCAAAGTCCTGCAGAAGCTACTTTCAAAAATTACTCAACCATCTGAATCCTCTTGCTAGACAATAGTTGCTGAGCACAGGCCATCGACGATTAAAAAGAAAAGACACATTGAATACGCTGTGAATTTGCCAAACCTCGCGACCCAACAATTTGTTATGGAACATTTTAAGTTAGTTTGTAAGATTTAAATACTTATTGTAAGTTTCTCGGAATTGATTTCAATAGTAGAAAGATTCAATAAATTCATAGTATTAAAAAAAAAATGTATAGCAAGGAAGAAGCTATTTTAAGTTTACTATGTACTTACTTTTTTAGTATTGTATTACAATAAACATGTACAACCAAATACGTGAAAATGTGGTTTTTATGAAAGGGTTTGAAACTCACTGTATATAAAACAAAGTTGCGTATATAAATATTTCCCGGAAATTTGGAATTCCGTAAAAATCGATTTCCCAAACATTTTGTGCTGTGTATATATTCTATTATTTGTATAATAAAGATATGTGTATAAAATGTCATATAATATTGAGCAGACAGATCAATTAACGAATGAAATCAAATCAAACGCTCAGAATAAAAAGTGAAAATTCGCAAATTCAAGAACGAGGAAGATGTACTCATTCTTCTATTATTATACTATGATGAAGCACACACAGGCGTTGCCACTTGATTGCTTTTTTCTTGTGCCGCAACTCAGGAAACAAGAACAATAAAATGAGCAGAAACACGACTATCGGAATTTTTAAAACGAAACGTTTCTTCGTCCTGCCTCTTCATCGTCCTTCTTTTTTGATTTTGATATTTTGTAAAAGTACAATATAGTACAATAACTAAATACATTTGCAACACAACGTAATTTACATTACAGTTTGGCTAATCTGAAAAATGATCCACCTCGGTTATATGCAAAAAATTTCAACTTAAATATAAGATTTTGTTTAAGTAAAGATATTCACGATTATCGACGTCGAATAATGACTAATTGCTAATATCGCGAACAATGGCTGGCGCAAACGCTAATGTGAAATATTGAAACAAATGTCAACTAATAGCAATATGCGAAAATCAGAACAATCCAACAAGAATGAAGAAGAAAAAACTATAGCAATACAATAAGATTCTAGAGCAGTGATGGGCACACTCATTCTGTTACATTTTGCGTATGATGTAGTGCAGAAAGGTAATTGTGCGATGTGAATCTCTCTTTCTCTCCGTCATAAGAATAAGCATGCTCTAATTGGTTGTCGAACATCTTTAACAAAGCAAGCTTGAGCACAATCTCACCGCATGAATGTTTGTCACAAACTGAATGCTCTCGCCGTGTCACTAGGCTCGTGCCTGTGTGGATACCAAAACAGCTGATCTTCACGTGTGAAGGGAATCGGACATCACTGTTCTAGAGTGCTGCCACGTAGTATAAATATGTAGACTTTGTTGTCGAATGAATCAATTCTATTCCAAAACTGATAGAGTAAACAATTTCGCTAGTCGTAAGAGGAAGAAGGAGTTTTTTATTAATGCCAAAACGTATCTATATTCTTTAAAGAAAAAAGAAGTGGTTTAAATTTGTATCCTTTTTCCATCTTTCTGGCAATATATGGATTCTGCATCAGAGAAAGTCAACATGTTTTGATGCAATCCATGAATCGACCCAATTTTCGGTATTTTTAACACAATACTTACTAACTTGTAAGTGCCGTAGCTCAGTGGTTAGTATGTTCGCCTTCTGATCTGTAGGTCGTGGTTCAATACCAGGCTGACGCATAAATTTAATATCGAGAAGATTTTTCTTTCGAACGGTACCCACCTATCGACAAGCAATTGGCAATTCTTCCGACAGTAACAACTTGCCATGAAAAAGCTTCTAAAAAGAACTCTGTGACAAAGCTCAGAAAAAGTGATGTCACAAGTGTTCTGCCGTTCGGAACCGGCTAAAATAAGTAGGTCCATACTAATACTGTCCAAAATTTAAGACGCACAACAGTAATGGAAGAGAAGCTCGGCCAATGAGCCCTTTGGGGCTCTAAGTGCCACATATTTATTTTTTTTTACTTACTAATGCCGTACAGATAAGCCGTCTAGCTTTCAACAACAGTAGAATCTAGCACCCAGATTTTGGATAAATATATGAATTGGAGAATAGATCGTTTCCTTGTGAAGGAAGGTTCGATTCCTAAGCTTTTATAGCCATTTCGGAACTTCAACGCTGGCAAGCTGACAATTGAACGGGGTTAACTAAATTTACCCCTGTCTGGTATTTTTTACCAGTTCCCGACAATAGACACGATAAGGCGTTAGATTTGTTTGTCTTCTAACTTAGCTTAGAACTAAAAATAAATTTCAAAACTGAAGAAAAATAAAACACATTCACATTATGAAATTATATATATATATATATATATATATATATATATATATATATATATATATATATATATAAAAAATAAAGTAAATATGTGGCACTTAAAGCCCCAAAGGGCTCATTGGCCGAGCTTCTCTTCCATTACTGTTGTGCGTCTTAAATTTTGGACAGTATTAGTATGGACCTACTTATTTTAGCCGGTTCCGAACGGCAGAACACTTGTGACATCACTTTTTCTGAGCTTTGTCACAGAGTTCTTTAAGAAGCTTTTTCATGGCAAGTTGTTACTGTCGGAATAATTGCCAATTGCTTGCCGACAGGTGGGTACCGTTCGAAAGAAAATTCTTATCGATATTAAATTTGTTATGCATCAGCCGGGGATTGAACCACGACCTACAGATCAGAAGGCGAACACACTAACCACTGAGCTACGGCACCTACAATATATATATATATATATATATATATATATACATATATATATATATATATATATATATATATATATATATATATATATATATATATATATATATATATATATATATATATATTTACACATATATATACATGTGGCCATAACAACCGAATATCGTTTTAGGCCGAATATAACATGCTTCGCCAACCATCCCTGTTATTCGTAGCTGGCGCCAGTTAGAAATTCCAAGCGCCGTCAGGTTCTCCAGTACTTGCTCTTTCCACCGGAGGTTAGGTCTTCCTCTTCTACGTCGTCCTCCAGCGGGTTCTGAATATAACACCTTCTTAGCTGGAGCGTGTTCTTCCATTCGCCCGACATGACCTAGCCAGCGCAGCAGCTGGATTTTGATGCGCTTTACTATGTCAATATTGGCATACAGCTCGTACAGCTCATGGTTGTACCTTATTCGGTACTCGCCACCAACGCAAATATGTCCAAAGATCTTGCGTAGGACTTTTCTCTCGAAAACTCCAAGCATCGCTCATCCGAGGTGGAAATTGTCCAGGCTTCAGCGCCATATGTTAGGACAGGCATGGTGAGAGACTTGTAGAGTGTAATTTTCGTTCTTCGAGAGAGGACTCAATTTCTCAATAGCTTACTTAGCCCAAAGTAGCACTTGTTTGCAAGAGTGATCCTTCGCAATATCTCCAGATTGACGTCATTACTGCTGTTAATGCTGGTTCCAAGTTAGACAAAGTCCCTTACTACTTCAAAAGCGTAGTTGTCAACAGTGACGCCCTGTAAAAGACGCCGGGACTCTTTGTTTGTTGACCCTAGATACTTCGTCGTGCCTTCGGAACCTTCCGACGCGACTCTCTTTCTAACTCTGAGAATGCTGCACTGACTGTTAGCTCGATTATGTCAATATCGTCGGCATACGCTAACAGCATGACACTTTTGTTGAAGATAGTGCCATTATGTCGTAGATCAGCAGCTCGTATTATTTTCTCCATAATAATATTGAAAAAATCGCACGATAACGAATCACCTTGTCTGAAACCCCGTTCTGTATTAAACGGTGCGGAGAGCTCCTTCCCAATTTTCACTGCACAACGGGAGTTATGCAGTGTCACTACAAAGTCGAATGAGCTTTGTAGGAATACCGAACACAGACATTGTTGTCTAGAGATAACCCCTTACCGGACTGTTGGAAGCGGCTTTATAATCAACAAATAGGTTTTGTGTGTCGATCCTGGGTCTTCTCCAGGATTTGGCGCAGTGTGAAAATTTGGTCGATGGTAGATTTACCAGGTCTGAAGCCACATTGATAAGGTCCAATCTGGTTTTTGAGCATGGGCTTCAATCTTTCACACAACACCCTCGATAGGACCTTGTATGCGATACTCAGGAGACTTAGTCCACGGTAGTTGACGCAAATTGTGGGGTCTCCTTTTTATGTACAGCCTCCAATCATCAGGCATGCTTTCATCCGACCATATTCTGGTTATGAACTGGTGCATGCAGGCGAGCAGCTCATCGCCTCCGGTCTTAAACAACTCGGCAGGCAGGCCATCAGCACCTGCAGCTTTGTTGTTCTTTAGCCCTAAAATGGCCGTTTTAACCTCGTCATAATCGGGTGGTGGAATATCCACACCATCATCTGCAATCGGGGTTATCGGGCAATCTTTTCCACTGGCGGAATTTTTCGTAGAATCGCCATACAGTAACGTGGAGAAGTGTTCCCTCCATAGGCTCAGTACACTCTGGACATCTGTAACCAGATTCCCATTTCCATCACGACAAGAATAGGCTCCGGGGTTTAAACCGCCACTCAGGCGCTAGATCTTTTCTTGTCGGTACACATCTCTACCTCCTCACATTCGCGTCTTTCTTGTTCTCTTTTCTTGCGCCTGAAAGGACGTCTCTCCGCACTCCTTTTCTCTATGTACCGATCCTTAACAGCTCGCGTTGCGCCTGCACGCATGCATTTCCTGTAGGCGGCGTCTTCCTCTGCGGTAGAGGACGGTAATAACCGATTACCTCCTCGGCAGCAGTAGTCATGGAGTGGGATATATGTGTCCACCGTGCGCATGTATCATCAAGTGGGGGAGTGTTCTGCATAAACAGATCCGATAGTCGAGTGGCAAATGCATCTGCTGTCTCTGGTGATCGCAGCTTACTGACGTCGAGCTTTCTCTGTTTGGAACTTCTCTTGTTATTTGGGACACATAAACGTGTGCGCACCTTAGCTGCAACAAGGTAGTGATCCGAGTCGATGTTGGTACCACGGATCGATTTCACGTCCATCACACTGGAAGCATGCCTTCCGTCAATCATCACATGATCAATTTGGTTTCTTGTACGTAGATCTGGAGACAGCCATGTCGCTTTGTGGATGTCGAGATGCTGGAATCTGGTACCACCAATTACCATGTTTCGTGCTGCGGCGAAGTCGATCAGCCTCATTCCGTTATCGGAGGTGTTCTGGTGGAGGCTGAATTTTCCGACAGTTGGACCAAAGGTACCTTCCTTGCCCACCCTGGCATTAAAGTCGCCAAGCACGATTTTGATATCGTGGCGGGGACAGTGGTCATAAGCTTCTTCGAGGCGCTGAAAGAAGCTCTCCGTGGTCACATTGTCCTTCTCATCCGTCGGAGCGTGGGCACATATAAGGCTGATGTTGAAGAATTTTGCCTTGATGCGGATTGTGGCCAGCCCTTCGTTCACAAGCGTGAAATGTGAGACAAGATGTCGTAGTCTCTTGCTGACCAAGAATCCGCATCCTAATTCGTGCCTTTCAGCATAGCAACTGTAGAAAATATTACAGGATGCTCTTTTGGAGCAGCCCTGTCAAGTCCATCGCATTTCCTGGAGAGCGGTGATGTCAGCTCTGTATTTTTCGAGGACATCAACCAGCTGTATAGAGGCACCCTCCCTATAAAGGCACCGGACATTCCAGGTGCATATTTGTAAATCGTACTCCTTATTTCGTTTGCGGGGGTCATAAACAAAGGGGGTAGTCAGTTTCCTAGGCATTTTTACATTATTCACTGGGCAGGCTTTTTATGTGGCGGGTCCCAAACCCAACGCACAACCTCTAACCGAGGAGATTTTCGCCACTCACTTCAGCCGCCTCCCAGCGGGTGCCAGGAGGACGTTGCCCGGTGGTCGATAGGTGGAAGGCCCCCATTAATAATAATGAAGGCGCCATTACATAGTAAGCAGAGCATGCTACATGACTACCTCTCATTAGCAAATAGAGGTATCATCACATAACGTTTAGATCAAACTACATGACAGCCAATGAGTTGAGTTACGATGAATTCAACAAGGATTATGCTAGCCCCACCCGGTTGAGGCAGTTAGACACATTACCTTGCGAAAACACCACCAGACATATATATATATGTATATATATATATATATATATATATATATATATATATATATATATATATATATATGTATATATGTATATATGTATATATGTATATATATATATATATATATATATATATATATATATATATATATATATATATATATATATATACATATATATACATATATATACATATAAATTAATAAAATTATTATTACATTTATTATTAAATTATTATTAAATTTATGTTTGCTTTACTGCGATGTGACTCGCTTTATTACTGATTTCTTAATGATGCATTATCACTCGATTTGATTTCAAGAGACTGCTGTACTCACACGTGAGTAGGTATGTGGGGATAAGAGATAGCTTTTGGCATTCGTCATTGTTTCAAAGGTGTGAATGTTGTTGGTTTTACAAGCTATAGATTTTGGCGCCAATATCGAGCGTTACTTAGCGGGTCTAAGGTGTTGTTGCCTTTTCTTCGACAACGGTGGTTCTCAGCGTCAAAGCTGTTGCTATACGGGTGTAGTAATGCTGTAGAGCTGAGTACGTTACACACATACATATGTATGATAATAATAAGTGCAGTGAGTATCGAGTGCAATGATAACTCTTAACTCGTCGATGTGTGAATATTGAGTGCAATTATATGCTCATAACTCGTTGGTGTTGGATTCCACACATAAGCTCGGCTTTAGGCTCCACATCAGTTGTAGTGTTAGAAAGCGGTTTTAACATTACATCTTAACTATTCCCCTTGTCAAATTCGAAACGTCCTCGTTTCGATAAAGTCAATTTAGATCTCGAAAATCGATGTGATAGTTGAAACAGGTGAAAAAATTGTTTACAATTGTAGTAGCTTAAAACTAGGTTTACAAAGTTGTTTTAAAGAAATGATAATAATTCAAGATAAAAAAAGGTATTTTCTTTTAATTCCATTGACTTGTTAATTTTTATTAAACTGTTATTCTATTAATTAATTATTATTCTCTTAATTAATTAGTTATTATTCTATTAATTATTATTCTATTGTTTAAATTTCATTTCTTCAGAAAAACATTAGAGAAAACTATCGCAAATTGCTTTTGTGGATTCTTTTCCCTTCGATCATAACTGCAGTACCGAGCTCCCTTTCGATAACTTTTTCTATAAAAATTTTATCAAATTTATTACCCAATCGTTTGTTTCTTCTCAAAAAAACCTTTTCTCCAACTTCGTATGTTTTAAGTGTTTTACTTGCATTAAATCTGTTAAGGGTTTTTTCTTGAGCTTCTACTAACCTTCTTCTAACATCATTTAATTTTTCAGCTGGACAATTGTGAAACACGTCAATAGGCTTAGCGTTTATTACAGAGTGAATGTTATGATTATATTTGTGGGTTGCTAGTAAAATTAGGTCGGTAGTTTCATATATTTGCTGTTGTTCCTTAATACAACGCGCTATTTCGAGCAAGGTGGAGTGAAACCTTTCCACTTGACCGTTGCTTTCGCTGTGAAGTGTGGGTATAAAGAATTGATCAATAGAAAAGTGATCTCTTAGTATTGTTTTTATTAAATTGGAGTGAAAAGCCTTTTCGTTGTCGGATACAACGGTTTTTGTATTGTTGAACGTTAATAAAACTTGTAGAAGAGCATCTTTGACATCAACAGTGGATCTTGATGCAATTGGCTTTACTACGGCAAATTTAGAAAATTTGTCGACGCATGTCAAAAAATTTTGTTTGGTGGTAAAAAATATGTCTAGATGGAAAATTTCCCCTGGGAAGTTTGGGATAGGCGTTTTGCCAATGCCAGGGTTTGGTGGCCTGCGCTGGTACTTATTTTCCAAGCAAATCTTACAATTTGCTATTAATTTTTTTAACATTTGTTTCAAACTCGGAAAGTAATATTCTTTGGAAATTTGGTGAAAGTTTTCAGATAAGCAGCGGTGTGCTCGATTATGCTCAGTAGCGACTGTTTCCAGTTGGTCATCCATGTTTGTCAAATCAATAACGAGTAATTCGGTGTGAACAAATTTTACACCTGGAAATTTAGATAATATGGGATTCTGTATTTCCGTTAAAGTAGAGAGGTCACAATGAATTCCATTTGTGACGTTATAATTTAGTGAAGATTTTAAACAGTGTATCAATTTTTCAATAGTGTCAAAAAAATGGTGTGTCGAATAAATTTCTGAAACA
Source organism: Megamerina dolium (assembly GCA_963854835.1). Classification (NCBI taxonomy): domain Eukaryota; kingdom Metazoa; phylum Arthropoda; class Insecta; order Diptera; family Megamerinidae; genus Megamerina; species Megamerina dolium. The sequence goes on from OY978530.1 coordinate 6,613,446, forward strand.
AAATTTTAGTGTTTTTACTGAAAGTATTCGATTTAGATAAAATTAGTTGATTTTTGAATTGATTAACGGGTTGCTTTATAGTTTTTAGAGTGTTACTAGATGACTCTTCACTGTGAGCAGTTTCGTTTGATTCAGATTCTTCCAAAATATTAACGTACTGCCTAGAGAGCGCATCAGCTACCTTATTCTCTTTTCCAGGTTTATAGTGAAAGTTTGGAGAAAATTCTTCTATAAATGCGCGCCATCTCTTCATTTTACTATTTGGATTTTTTTCTGATATGGAAAAAATAAGGGGTTGGTGGTCAGTAAAAATTTTTATATTTTTTATTCCGTAAAGGTAATGTCGCTACGTTTTCAAAGCCAATACGATTGCAAGCAGTTCGCGTTCATTCGTGGCGTAATTTTGTGCTGTGGCAGAAAGAGTTCTCGAAATCATTGTAATGGGGCGACCATTTTGACACAAAACTGCATATAAAGCGCTTGACGAGGCATCCGTCGTCAGTTCGAAAGGTCGGTTGTAATTTGGATATTGAAGAAGAACGTCTTCGGAAGCTAAGACTCGCTTTACTTTTTCGAAAGCACTTAGCGCCTCACAATCGAGTGTAATTTCAACATTTTGCTCCTACATGTCCATTCTCACCACGAAGATATTTGGTTAATGGCTTTACCATATCGGCATAATTTTGTACAAAGCGACGATAGTAGCCTGATAGACCGAGGAATGATCGCAGTGCGCGCAGTGTTGTTGGAAGATTATAATTCAAAATGGCGTGGACTTTATCTGGACAAGTTCTTATACCCTTCTCTGAAACCAAAAAACCCAGAAACGCAACTTCCGTTTTGTAAAACTTCGATTTTTCTGTCGACACTCTCATTCCCGCTTTTTCTAACTTACCTACAGTGGCTCACAGCTTATTTCGTACAGTGTATATATTTTTATGTACATGGCTGTAACATCGAAACTAAAAAACTTATCGATAAGTTTTGAATGTAGATGTCTGTGTATGTGTTTAGTAAACCTAATAAGAAAACGGGGAACCCCAAAAATTGTTCTTTTTGTCATGCAAGAGAGAAAAACTATTGATCAGCTGATTTTCAGCTCACATCTTATTTCGTACACAAACTTCAATGTAAGTAAGTTTCATTCTGCCGCGCAGTTACAAAGTTTTTTTGAATTGTATGAGTTTTTGGACCTTTTTAACTATTATAACAATTTTTATTATTATTATTTTAAATAGTTAAAGTGCTGTAAATTAAACATTTAGCGTTATGGGTCGTCGTACAACGATGGAACAGCGTAAACTGGTAATTAACCATTTTAGGAAAGGTCAGAGTGTGCGAAAAATTGCTGAAATGACAAATTTAAGTGCCTCAACTGTCCAATACATCATTCAACGCTTCGTTCGCGAAAATCGGTTGGAGAACAAGGGCAGAGAAGAACCTAATAAGATTTTCAACGCTTCAGACGAGCGTTATATTGTACGAAAAATTAAGAAAAATCCAAAGTTATCCGCTCCGAAGTTGGCTGCAGAGGTTCAGCGTGAAATAGGAAAATCATCCAGTGCTGAAACTGTCCGACGTGTGCTGCGCAATCATGACTTGAACGGTCGAGTAGCCCGAAAGAAACCATTCATTTCGAAAATGAATATACAACGCCGACTTGACTTCGCCAAAGAGCATATTATTAATACTCCTGCGTTCTGAAATACCGTTATTTTCGCGGATGAGTCTAAGTTTAATATTTTTGGCTCGGACGGAATGTCATATGTTTGGCGTAAAGCGAATACCGAGCTAAACAAGGAGAACCTTAAGCCCACAGTGAAGCATGGTGGCGGTAGCGTGATGGTTTGGGCCTGTATGTCAGCAGCCGGAGTAGGTGAATTGGTTTTTATTGAGGAAACAATGGACAAAATGAAGTACCTCGAGATTCTGAAAAACAATTTACTTCAAAGTGCAGACAAACTGGGTTTGCGGGAAGAATTTCGGTACTACCAAGATAATGACCCAAAACATAAATCTGGGATTGTGCAATCTTGGCTTATTTGGAACTGCCCACACTTGATGTCTCCACCACCACAGTCACCTGACATGAATGTGATTGAAAATCTTTGGTCTATTTTGGACAATAAAATAAGAACACACAAGATTTCTAATAAGCAAGACCTAAAGAAGGTACTGATGGAAGAATGGAAAAAAATCACACCAGACATCACTCAAAAATTGGTGGATTCAATGCCAAATAGACTCCATGCTGTCATTAACGCTAAGGGATGTCATACTAAATATTAAAATCAACTTACTTTGTTTTTAGTTTGAACTTAAAGAGACTGTACGAAATAAGCTGTGACATGAATTTTCCTATTTTTTTCTTATTTTATTTTTTTATAGTGTCAAACACTAAAATTTTGAAAAAGTAAATTTTGGAAAATGAAAAACAAACCTTCCTTTCAAAAATGGCATTTATATTTTGTTCAAATTTTTGCTATATTAGGAATTACGACTGCAGCAATTTTTAAACTGTCACTGTACGAAATAAGCTGGGAGCCACTGTATGTAAATTGAAAGTTTCCGTATTTCTTCATCTCTCCATCTTCCCGCTTGAGCAATCCTTTTACACTTTGCGATCACGATGCTGCGGTCAATATGAAAATTTTAATATCTTCTTCTTCTAATATACAGTCTGTCCAGTAGAACCGTAATTGTCATAACTTGGATACTAACTAACATGTAGAGTCGCCGCCAGTAGCTATTATGGCCTCACACCTCCTACACATACTTTGAGCTAAGTTCTGAACAAGTTGCCGAGGCAATTGACTCCAAATCAGCCGAATTTGTCTTGACAAATGTTTTGCTGTCTTGACAAAACAGGAGCCACAAAAACAATTTTACTTTCGTCTATCAATATCTGTTTAAGCCATGTTAAATTATTAGAACTCACAATGAAAAATTAAATATTTTTTATGTTATTTTAAATAAATTTAAAATAAATTTATTTAAAGTACTTACTTATAAGTAAGTCACCTTTTTTTTAACACAAAGTTTTTCGAAAGGAAATAAAAAAAGAGATATATCTTTTTTTAATAACTTTTATTTCCTCCCACGATTTTTCACGAACTTTATTAACTTTTTACTTTTTGTTTAAACACAATATTACCACTTTTTATGATCTTGAATTAATACTTACAGACAAAAATTTGGTTATGTTAATTGTAGTTTATTCTGGATCTATATTTAAGTTTTTCCTCAGGATAAATGGTTCTCTCTATGTCCTTGGTGATTATGTTCCGATTTTAGGAATCCTTTAGAAGTCCTTCGGGTTGGGCGCCAATTAAAAAAATTATTATTACATTTATTATTAAATTATTAATAAATTTATGTTTGCTTTACTGCGATGTGACTCGCTATATTACTGATTTCTTAATGATGCATTATCACTCGATTTCATTTCAAGAGACTGCTGTACTCACACGTGAGTAGGTATGTGGGGATAAGAGATAGCTTTTGGCATTCGTCATTGTTTCAAAGGTGTGAATGTTGTTGGTTGTACAAGCTATAGATTTTGGCGCCGATATCGAGCGTTGCTTAGCGGGTCTAAGGTGTTATTGCCTTTTCTTCGACAACGGTGGTTCTCAGCGTCAAAGCGGGTGTAGTAATGCTGTAGAGCTGAGTACGTTACACACATACAAATGTATGATAATAATAAGTGCAGTGAGTATCGAGTGCAATGATAACTCGTAACTCGTCGATGTGTGAATATTGAGTGCAATTATATGCTCATAACTCGTTGGTATTGGATTCCACACATAAGCTCGGCTTTAGGCTCCACATCAGTTGTAGTGTTAGAAAGCGGTTTTAACATTACATCTTAACTTATATATACATATATATACATATATATACAAATATATATACATATATATATATACATATACATATATATATATATATATATATATATATATATATATATATACATATATAAATATATATATATACATATACATATATATATATACATATATAAATATATATATACATATACATATATATATATATATATATATATATATATATATATATAATATATATATATATATATATATATATAAATCATATACAATACATTCAAATTGCCTTGCCTTAAAATTTTAAGCATCATTTCTCTTTAGGCGGTTTTGACCTTAGCTTTTTATAGTTCTTGGCAAATGCGGACACTTCATCAGTTAATGTCAGCCTTATAAAGTAGTACTTTATAGTCCAGTTTGAGCTCGGACTATCTTTTTAAGAGCCGGACAATACATTTATTTTAAGCTTTATTTAGGTTGCTGTGATACGACGCTAGAGATGCATTCCGAGGTATTTTGTGTCTGAAGCCGGAGGAATCGACTTAGCACAGGAGGACATGAACTCCTGCATAGAGTAAACGTGATTGGAATACATTTGGACTCATTGACTTTTATTCTCCAGCAGTCAAGTTATTCTCGGAGAAGTTGTTCATGGAGAACTTGTGATGCCAATATCGGGTCTGGTTTGAGGGCATAATATAGCTGTATCATCTGCAAAAGTATAGGTGACTGCATTGGCGTTGGTCGGCATATCGGCGGCGTATAACGTATGGAGCAGGGGGCCCAATACGGTTCTTTGTGGTACTCTAGTGTGAATGAGTTATTCAACTGAGGTGAAGTATTCATGTCTTACCACAAATTGCCGACCTTAATGGCAGCTTTCCAGTGACATGTGGATGTTGGAAGGCAACACACTTTTTAATTTGTGCAGAAGTCCAACATTCCCGACCTTATCATACGCCTGGGTTATATCGACAAATACTGCGGGACAGTAATGCTTTCTTTCGTGAATGTTATAGTGTTTACATTACGGTGGACCTTCTCGATGGTGCTGTGCTTCTGTCAGAAACCAAACTGATCCTCAGGTATAAAGTTTTTGTGGTTGATCGCAATTCTATGCGCTTTATTATCAAAGAGTTTTGAGAAAATTGATAACAAAGTAATAGGTCTGTAGTACGCGACGTTTTTAGGATTTTTTCCAGCTTTGGGGATCATTATAATTTTGGAAGTTTTCCATGCCAGCGCAAAGCAGCCGGTGCGAATTATTGCATTAAATATATGCATGAGATCCATTGCAGCTATTCCTGGAGCTGTTAAATCATTTCTCCTGTAATCAAAATTCGTCCTGAGATTTGTTAGGGTTGAGTCTTTTGATCGAGTTTATAAGCTCTTTTTTTTCGAGATTGATATATCATTAATACTGTAGTTAGCGTGAAAGGATGGCAACGGGATATCGGATTTAGGCACGTTAGAGGTAAATACTTGCAGTAGGTGATTGGCAAAAGTACTTCACTTTTCTGCATCACTTCTTTCCCAATTACCATTGAGAAGACGAATTGGAGACTCTGCTTGTATAAGCCTTTTTAGATTTTTAGTCGCTCGCCATAGTGAAAAGTTTGAGTTTTCTGTAGGACAGAGATTTTCAACATATTCATGAACTTAAGAGATTTCGTTCTCTGATTCTTCCGGATATTTTCCAGTTACCAAAAGAACAACGTCATCTGCATAAGCAATCACTCCGCATCCCTTCCTTTCTATCTCCCTTAATAGATCATTCACTACCAAGTTCCATAGATTAGGGGAGAGTACCCCTCCTTGCGGAGTTCCTCTTCTTAGGCGTCTTGTGATTGTATATCCCCCAAGCTAGGATGTAATTAGTCTAAATTTCAGTAGCTCAGTAGCCTTTCTATCCATCTGCTAAGGGTTGTATCCACCTCAAGTCGTGCTAGAGCATCCGTGATCGCCCTGGGGTGAACATTGTTGCAGGCGCCCTCAATATCCGTGAAGGCTGCTAAGACAAATTCTTTGTTGTGAAGAGTTTTCTCTATTGTTTATACTAACGCATGAAGCGCTGATTTAACAGACTTCCCTTTAGTGTAAGCATGCCAAGAAGATGACCGCATTTCCTTATTTATGGTATGTCTCAAGTGAAGACCTAATAGTCTTTCTAGTGTTTTGAGTAGGAATGATAATAGATTGATCGGCCTAAAGTCCTTTGGGTTTGTAGGAGAGCTTTTTCCAGCTTTAGGTATGAAGCAGACCTTCACTCGTATCCACAACATTGGAATGTATCCTAGGCTGATGCAGGCCGTAAAGATCAGTTTCAGCCACAGAAGAACCTGCTTGGCCACATGGTGTAGCTGCGCTGGGATTATCTTGTCCGGTCCACGTGATTTGTTGGGTTTAAACGAGTTTATCGCCCAAGTAATCTTTTCCGTTGCGAATATAGAGTGTTCAAACGGAAGCGATCTATAATCCGTTGGTCTTTGGTTCCTTTCAGACGGTTCATCAGGAAAATGTGCATTTACTACTGCTTCTAACGTTTCGGCAGAAGTTGTGTTCTAGATTCCATTTGGTTTTACCAGAACACTTGGAGTATGGGGGGCTTTGGATAGGATTTTCCTAAGTCTAGAGGTCTCAGAGGTATCCCTTCTAATACTGTCCAAATTTAACACGCACAACAGCATGATGGTGATGATGATTCTGTTGTTGATACTGCTGAACTTGATGCTGATGCTGCTGTGTATACATTTTCGATTATTCGTAATGACTGCTGTTTGGTAGTTGAATCAGTTGTTGATTGTATTCCATCTTGTGGTTGTTGTTCTATTGCTGTTTTCACTACACGATTTCGGCCACTTTTACTCTTTCTTCGTATTTGTTGCTTATTATATTTAATTTGTTGTGGAGATGTCTGTTGTATTTGTTGCTGAATTTGCTGTTGCTCTCGTTGTTATTGTTGCCGAGTTCTGGCTATAGGTTTGTTGGCGTTGCTACTGCTTCACTCTGCTTATTTCACAGTACTAGCGTGGCAGTGGCATCAGTTGCTAAACGAGCAATTTGAAAATTGACTATCCGAGTAATCGAACGTTCGGCTGTTTCTTATTACACTGAACCGATGCACAATATATAACTTCGGTCATTTGCCCGTAATATCAATGCACAATTATCTTTAAGCCCTTTCGACCATAAACTTGTTCGCCACCGTAACACCGTTAAAGTTTGTTAACAAACAAAAATTATTTTTATGATATTTTGAAAGTTCGATTTTATCACAAAATTGATGATACATAAAGAGTTATAAACACTATTTGAAATTTTCTTCTACATATTACACCATCGCCTGCTATTGTAAATCACACTTTCTCAATGTCAATGTACAATTGGAAAGTTTTACTTAGATCGAGGTATAGTATTTTGCAAGATGTTTATATATCTTGTATATATCTATATTTGTCTGATTCTTGTTATTTGTCTTTTAAATATAAACCACATGCGATAACAATCTTCCACCCAATACCTACAGTGGCTCCCAGCTTATTTCGTACAGTGACAGTTTAAAAATTGCTGCAGTCGTAATTCCTAATATAGCAAAAATTTGAACAAAATATAAATGCCATTTTAGAAAGGAAGGTTTGTTTTTTATTTTCCAAAATTTACTTTTTCAAAATTTTAGTGTTTGACACTATAAAAAAATAAAATAAGAAAAAAATAGGAAAATTCATGTCACAGCTTATTTCGTACAGTCTCTTTAAGTTCAAACTAAAAACAAAGTAAGTTGATTTTAATATTTAGTTGACATCCCTTAGCGTTAATGACAGCCTGGAGTCTATTTGGCATTGAATCCACCAATTTTTGAGTGATGTCTGGTGTGATTTTTTTCCATTCTTCCATCAGTACCTTCTTTAGGTCTTGCTTATTAGAAATCTTGTGTGTTCTTATTTTATTGTCCAAAATAGACCAAAGATTTTCAATCACATTCATGTCAGGTGACTGTGGTGGTGGAGACATCAAGTGTGGGCAGTTCCAAATAAGCCAAGATTGCACAATCCCAGATTTATGTTTTGGGTCATTATCTTGGTAGTACCGAAATTCATCCCGCAAACCCAGTTTGTCTGCACTTTGAAGTAAATTGTTTTTCAGAATCTCGAGGTACTTCATTTTGTCCATTGTTTCCTCAATAAAAACCAATTCACCTACTCCGGCTGCTGACATACAGGCCCAAACCATCACGCTACCGCCACCATGCTTCACTGTGGGCTTAAGGTTCTCCTTGTTTAGCTCGGTATTCGCTTTACGCCAAACATATGACATTCCGTCCGAGCCAAAAATATTAAACTTAGACTCATCCGCGAAAATAACGGTATTCCAGAACGCAGGAGTCTTAATAATATGCTCTTTGGCGTAGTCAAGTCGGCGTTGTATATTCATTTTCGAAATGAATGGTTTCTTTCGGGCTACTCGACCGTTCAAGTCATGATTGCGCAGCACACGTCGGACAGTTTCAGCACTGGATGATTTTCCTATTTCACGCTGAACCTCTGCAGCCAACTTCGGAGTGGATAACTTTGGATTTTTCTTAATTTTTCGTACAATATAACGCTCGTCTGATGCGTTGAAAATCTTATTAGGTGCTTCTCTACCCTTGTTCTCCAACCGATTTTCGCGAATGAAGCGTTGAATGATGTATTGGACAGTTGAGGCACTTAAATTTGTCATTTCAGCAATTTTTCGCACACTCTGACCTTTCCTAAAATGGTTAATTACCAGTTTACGCTGTTCCATCGTTGTACGACGACCCATAACGCTAAATGTTTAATTTACAGCACTTTAACTATTTAAAATAAGAATAATAAAAATTGTTATAATAGTTAAAAAGGTCCAAAAACTCATACAATTCAAAAAAACTTTGTAACTGCGCGGCAGAATGAAACTTACTTACATTGAAGTTTGTGTACGAAATAAGATGTGAGCTGAAAATCAGCTGATCAATAGTTTTTCTCTCTTGCATGACAAAAAGAACAATTTTTGGGGTTCCCCGTTTTCTTATTAGGTTTACTAAACACATACACAGACATCTACATTCAAAACTTATCGATAAGTTTTTTAGTTTCGATGTTACAGCCATTTACATAAAAATATATACACTGTACGAAATAAGCTGTGAGCCACTGTATTTCACTGACTGTAACTCAAATGATGTATACATGAGTTTGTTATAGCTTATACACATTGGTATTTTCTATTTATTTATGTAGATGAAAATTGGTATTCATGTGAGAAAATATGTGTGTTTAGAGTTATTAGAATTCAGATTATATTCACGGTATAATCTTTATGTTTATAATTACAATAGGATTTAGTCGTATAATTTATATTTAAGCATAAATTACTTAGACTTAAGTTATTTAAGAATAATTGAATTTCAGCACAAACGATTTATAATATAAGTTACTTCAGAATAATTGAATTTCAGCACAAACGATTTAGAATTTAAGTTATTTTAGAACAATTGAACTTCAGTACAAACGACCGCCTCGTTGCAACTTTACTTCTTGACTGTACTAATTAAAACCATATTAACTCATAGTGAGCAAGGAAAAGAACATTCGATCGTTCAACGGGACTGATTTTAAGAAAAAAAAGCGGCAAAAATCGGCGCCAATTATTTTGCATATAAAAAAAAATGTCCCGGTTTAACTCTCTCCAACTCCCATTTACCATTAATTGTATCAATATCGTTAATGCCTGAATGTTAGATAATGCCATTAAAGCGCATGGCAAATGAGGACAATGGCATAAACAGATGAGAGGAAGAGAGAGAATTAAACGAACCCTGCTGCATCAGCGTTTTGTCATCTATCGCCATTGTTGTGTCCTTCTTTCGACTCTTCTCAGATAACTTAATTTCTAGGACTTACCCCTTTTATTTCTTCTTACAAACTGTAGCTCTCTAGCACGAAACAATTTGTTGTCAATATATCAATAGTGTGTATTTATTTAATCAATTCGTTTTCTTTTCACCATGTGGTTTTTATGCTTTTTCTTTCACTTTATAGGATGTTTAATCTTTCACAATGTAACTCTTATTTTGCTAGGATGTTTAATCCTGCACAATGTAACTCTTATTTTACTGTACACACTAACTCTTTGTGTTATCTTACTTAACTCACTTATCTAGATTCACTAACTCACTGACAGCCTTCATTTCGGGCCTTCTCTTAGTTTATATAGCCTAAAGTTTAACCCCATTTTAGTATAAAATAATTTCTGAAGAAATGGCAATTTTTTAAGTAGGTTAATTCATTGCAATTTCTTCAGTAGGTGGTCAATTCATTGCATTTGCTTCAGTAGGTCATATAACTTATTTTTAGTAAGTCATCATTATTATTTAGAGTTAAAACCTCTTGTTGTAAATATTGTGCATGCGTTCAATATTATGTATGCCTGGTTGTTGCTTATTTTGTTTTTCTTTTTGGCTTTTGTTTGCTTTTCACTGTGTATGGTTGTGGAATTATTTCATAATCATATAGCGAGGTACGATGATGCTGACCACGCATTGTTATAAATATACTACAACCATTTTTAGCCAATGATAATTACATTATGCATAGTGTGTTGATTATCATTAATTAATGGTTACACATACTAAAATAACATAATGATAATAATAATATTACTATAACATTTGTAGTGAGTCAAAATGCATAAATTAGATGAGCATTATTTTGACTCACATCATCCCTCCATCCATTGTGAAAAAAAAAAATTATAAATTTAAAAGATTTATAGTTTTTTTCTTTTACAAATTGAATTTACAAATTGTTTAGGTTAAATATTTTTAGTTAAATCGTATATACTGTGTATTTATATGTGTATCTTAACATTTTATACCTATTTTTATAATTTATTAACTTCTACTGGCAATCTACCACTTCGGATGCTGATTTTATTGGTTCCCTGTTTCTGTTGAGCCGCTTCTGTTGTACTGTGATTAGATGAAGTTCTTGTTAATTGCTTTATATTTTGTTCTCGAAGTTGAAACTGCTTTAACGTGTCGAAGAGGATTTATTTGGAAAGTGGAATTTCGCTCGCTGCACTGCACTCTTTTATCTGCGTTTTCAGGTGTGATGTTGATCATTGTTGTAATTGGCTGAGTTGTAGGACAAATTTTTTTTCTCTTTCATCGGTGCTACTGTTGTATACCACTTAGATTTCTTGCTCACCGTGATATACCGTGGTGTCCAACGTTTGAATGGTTATTAGATTACTCCTTTGTAGCATCAGCGTTGTTGAGGTGTTATCGTGTCTCCCTGACGATTTAATCTGCTTATTAAGTGCTTATCTTTGCAACGTTTATACTGCATGATTTACAAAACAGAAGCTCAATGCACTTGTTTTGTCTGGTATGTACATTTTCTGTCAACATACCGCATTCAATGGATGAACAACATCTTGCAGTGTAATTTTTTTGTATGCAACACTACTAAGATATATCGTTGATGTGACAGCCTGTAACCCAGCGTCAAATGCGCGACAACTGAGTCTACAATAGGCGTTCACTATCCGGATAAAAAGGTAACACATGAGTCTTGTGTATTGCTGCTGCTATATATCGAACAGTCCAAGTATTTCATGAGAATGCTGTTTATTCTGTTGATTTTATTTAACGCTGTACCATTTGGTTCAGGATATTGGAACTTATGTATCATATATGTAACCTCAACCCGATTACCTATTTGGTCTCCGCTAACATTGCTGTATAAATCTTTTCCGGTGTGTCTAAACATTGCTGGATAAGTTGTCTTTCTACTGTGTCAACGTTCCCCTCTCCTTGAGATGGTGAGATTACCAGTAATATACCTATTTAATAATTTTTCACAAACTCTAAAACTTTTACATTCATAATTATACCTACATAATTGTCGTAGCATATTCTTATAAATTATAGCCTAGACAGACGGCAGCCTAATTCCGGATTACGGGCGCACTTAATCCGAATAAAATAATAACCTGACGGACGGCAGTACTGCGGATTAACTAAACGGCTGATTGCTGTTTTATTAGGTCTGCTCACTTACATTACTATCACTATCATTTCTGTCATCTATCACTCTCGATATGAGAAAATCTACAAGAAGTACATGAACTGAAAACTATCAGAAACTTATAAATTGACATTCACAGTTCGTAATTGACAGCTGGATTTATTTGTTCGCCAACACTTTTCATGTTGAAAACTGTTAACAATTGTTGAAAGTTTTTTGTTAACGAACACACCTAATATTTTGTAAAATGGATGGGGAAAAATTCACAATAGACTATTTTCAGCAGTGTTGCCATCGCAAATTGCCCTAATCCTCTTTTATTTTGAGAATTAACTCATAGAGTTTATGCGGATTAGCTGCAGTTAATGCCCGAGTTAATTCGAATTAACTCGGTAATCCGGAATTAGGCTGCCGTGTGTCTAGGCTATTAGACTTTTGTTCTAAAAATTTATAGTCATGTTTTCACAATGTTATATAATTTTACTTTAAACGTTTTTATGTATATTGTATATAATATAAATTATATATATATTTTTTTTTTTATTTAAAAACTTGCATCGTTGTTTTGCATATTGTATAATTTAACAACAACGTTGCAATTTCTTCTGTTGCAATAACCAACTTTTCTGTATTATTCAATTGTGCTTATATTCATCTCACACCGTAGAAGACGGAATGATAACCCGTTATGTAATTTTCTCCATTTATTCTATAACGTTTGTCTCCTATTGCTATGACTTACCTATTTTTCATAATGATCTCCTAAGCCTATGTATTTCTATACTAACTCGAATTTAACTATTTGATTGCTTAAAATGCTTCATTAATTAATTCGCCCGTGCTCATGAGTATCCACACACCGAATTACAATTCAACGCGATGTATTGCAACAGATGTGGTTATACACATGACCATGGCAACTTGCCCTATTATATGTCCTGAACGTTAACTAATAGTTCTTACTTCATACTATTGTATTTTATATCCTAACTAAAAAAAAATTATTGCTCTCCTAATTTTCTACATTTTCATCTAGTTCTATCTCGTCACCAGAGCTTTCATCAGGCTCTTCTTGGCTTTCGGTTTCGTCGACTTTATTCCTCGCCATAGACTGAGTCACAACCATTGTTGACTCCTGATTCGGTTGTGGAACTCTGCTGAGCGCATCCGCGTTCAAGTTTCTTTTGCCTGGTTTATAAATTATTTCAAAGTCAAATTCAGATTGGCAATTCCGCGTAGGGGCTGATGGTCAGTGTAGACTTTGAATGGCCTACCGAGTAGATAAGCTTTATAATTCTTTACAGCCCACACGATAGCCAAGAATTCCTTTTCAGTGGTGGAATATCTTTTCTCAGTATCACTAAGTGCTTTGCTCGCAAAGGCTATTGGTCGATCTTTTCGAATTTCACCTTGCGATAGAACTGCACCCAAAGCTTCATTGCTGGCATCTGTTGTCAGCACAAAGGGTTCGGAAAAATTTGGATATGCTAAAATTGGTGGAGAGCAAATTGCATGCTTCAAATTTTCAAAAGCTTTATGGTATTTATTGGTCCATTCAAATTTTTCATCTTTTCTTAGTAATTTATTAATTGGTAACGCTATGCTTGCCATATTTTCAACAAACTTTCCATAATAGTTTACTAAACCTAAGAATGCCTGAACACCTTTCCTATTTCTTGGAACAGGAATATTTTTGACATATTCTACCTTACTGGGATCTGGCAATGCCTCTTCCTCAGTGCATCTAGGTCATAGGTAAATTATCTCTTTTCGCAAAAATTGGCACTTCTCTGTATTTAGTTTTAAGTTATGTTTACGTAAGAGTTCAAACATTATTCGCAACCGTGATTCATATTGTGCCAAATTCCGACCGTAGACAACAATGTCATCAAAATATACAAAACAATCTATTCCCTGGAGTTCAGTCAATACATGATTCATTAGTCTTTGAAAAGTAGCAGGTGCTCCCGTTAACCAAAAGGCATTCTGTTAAATTCGTAATGCCCGACGCCTGAACTAAAAGCCGTTTTTTCTCTGTCAGACTCTTCCATTAGTACTTGATGATATTCACTGGCCAGATCAAGTGTAGTAAAATATCTACTATGACCTAACTGATCCAATATCTCATCGATGCGTGGAATTGGAAAAACCTGTTTAATGGTGGCATCGTTATGTTTTCTGAAATCAACAACCAGTCTCCATTTCTTTTTTCCATCGCTTCCCGCCTTCTTTGAAACTAATATTATTGGTGAATTCCATGGAGAAGAACTGGGAACGATTATTTCATCGTCCAACATTTTATTTACCTGTCTATTAATCTCCTCCTTATGCACTTCTGGTAACCTGTACTGTCTCTGATTTATTGGTGCCTGATCTGCCTTTACTGGTATCGTATGCTTTATACCTATTGTCAGCCCCAGAGTCTACTAGTAAAATGAGTTTTCCATTTTTCGCTCTGATGAACACAATCTAAATTAGAGACTCCAAAACAATAACCACGTTTGCTATCACTGGATGGGAAAGATGGGTCAATAATCCCTGGACGCCTGACAACCAACTTCCACCATCCTATTATCTGACGTGGAGGGTGTGTCAACAATCTCTAAAGACGCATGATTGACACCTTCCATTTCAGCTGGCCTATTTTTAGCAAAATTTTGGGGATCCCTGTTTATTGGCCGTACCTGGGCCTCCCGTAGTTTCCCTGTGTCTTTTCCAGTTCTTCCTGCAAAAGAAACATTTATCTTCGGACTTACTCCGATTAGGCCCTATATGTTCCTGGCTTCCCTTATTATACCCTGGCTTTGGAGTATGATTCCATTGCGGCTTTGTATTGTTTGTTAACGACGTGCAAGATAGATTGAACTCATGCCCATATTGCTTACATTTAATACAGAAGGGCGTATTTTTCCTTTTAAAACATTCGTCCCTGGTGTGTCCCTACTTGTCGCAGAAGGAATTGGCTGTTTTGGAGATTTACTTTATTGTCTGAGTACTGACGTCTCTAGCTCATGCAGTAGCGCTTGGTCTCCTTTTCCCCCATATGAGGCTTTGATACATTGAGTTGCGGTTTTCAGTTCGTCTAGTCTTCTGGCGAATGCACGTATGCTTTTCTGTGGTCATTGCCGTGCAAACTGGTATATATATATATATAAGTGTCAGGTCTGGTGGTGTTTTCGCAAGGTAACGTGTTTAACTGCCTCAACCGGTTGAGGCTAACGCAACTAGCCTCAACTCATCGCAAGTCAACTCACTGGCTGTCATGTAGTTTGATCTGAGCGCTATGTGATGATACCTTTATTGGTTAATGAGGGGTAGTCATATAGCTTGCTCTGCTTATTATGTGATGGCGCTTTCATTACTATTAATGGGGTCCCTTCATGTGGCGACCACCGGGTGAAGTGAGTGGCGAAAATCTCCTCGGTTAGAGGTTGTGCGCTGGGTTTGGGACCCGCCACATAAAAAACCCCCCCCAATGAAAAAAACAGATATGCCTCTGATAAGGACTACCGCTTTTGTTGATGACCTCCGCAAACGAAAAAAGGACAACGATTTACGGATATGCACCTGGAATGTCCAGTCCCTTTATAGGGAGGGTGCCTCTATCCAGCTGGTTGATGTCCTCGAAAAATACAGAGCTGACATCACCGCTCTCCAGGAAATGCGTCCTGTTTCATCTACTACAGTTGCCATGCTGAAAGGCACGAATTAGGATGTGGATTTTTGGTCAGCAAGAGACTACGACATCTTGTCTCAGAGTTCACGCCTGTGAACGAACGGCTGGCCACAATCCACATCAAGGCAAAATTCTTCAATATCAGCCTTATATGTGCCCACGCTCTGACGGATGTTAACATCTTGATGTTTTGCAACATTGGTTTGCGATTCATAAGCTAATACGAGGGTTGCCTTTTATATTTTAAGTATTTTAAGTATTATATTTCAAAATTATGAAATGCATTTGGTTATCATCAAAAATAGTTTTATTGCATGCATGCAATAAAATTGAATGCATTCTTCGAGTGTGATGGACGTGAAATCGATCCGTGGTGCCAGCATCGACTCGGATCACTACCTTGTTGCAGCTAAGGTGCGCACACGTTTATGTGTCGCAAAGAACAAACAAAGTCCAAAACAGCGAAAGCTTGACGTCAATAAGCGACAATCACCTGAGACAACAAATGCTTTTACTTATACTTATGCTTATGCTTAAGCACGTCTTTTCAGGCGTAAGAAGAGAGAGCTAGAATGACGCGAGTGTAAGGTGATTGAGATATGTAGACAGGAATGAGACTCGAAAATTCTTTGAGGTCAGGCGCCTGAGTGTCGGTTTAAACCCCGGAGCTTCTTCCTATCGTGACAACAATGGGAATCTGGTTACAGAAGTCCAGAGTATACTGAGCTTATGGAGGGAACACTTCTCCACATGATTGAATGGCGACGCTTTTAACAATTCCGCCAGTGGAGGAGATTTCCCGAACTCCCAAATCACGGACGACGATGTAAATGTTCCACCACCCGACCATGACGAGATCAGAGAGATCATTTCTATGCTGAAAGACAGCAAAGCTGAAAGTGCTGATGGCCTTCCTGCCGAGTTGCTTAAGGCCGGAGGCTATGAGCTGCTAACCATCATGCACCAGCTCATAAGCAGAATATGGT
>OY978530.1:6635000-6647500 GCA_963854835.1 Megamerina dolium
TCAACTACAATTAAACTAAAGCCACCAACATTTGACGGAAGCACACCATTCAATATCTTTAAGTTTCAATTCGAGACAACAGCTTCGAAGAATCAATGGGATGATAATGACAAGACTGCTGCTTTAATAGTCGCATTAAAAGATAATGCTTCCGAAGTGTTACAGATTAATTCCAGAGAAAGATCGTGGTAGCTACCAATCACTGATGGACACACTCCAGCGGAAATATGGAAATGAATACAAGAGTCAATTACATCGAGTGGAATTGAGATCGCGAGTGCAACGGAGTAATGAGGAATTCGCTTCCGATATTGAGCGATTATGTCATCTAGCGTTCTCCGGTAATTCGGAAGAGTTCGTCGAAAAAATAAAAATAGAGGCATTCATAGATGGCATACGTGATGGAGAGACAAAGCGTACCCTAGTCATGTTACCAAGGAATACTTATGCCGAAACAATCAGTAGTGTCTTGACATTTGAAGCCGCCAGTTTGATGTGTAGACCAATGCCACGGGTACGCCAACTAGAAACAGAAACAGAAGATCTGGTTGAAGCAGTGTGTCAGGCAGTTAAGTCAGTAGTGCAGCCTGAAGGAAGAACAACAGGTCGACGTGAAAACAAATTTACTGGTAAGTGCTTTATTTGCGACAAACCAGGACACATGGCGCGTGACTGCCGTCTACGACGAAAGCGATCAAGATCGAATTCTGGAATAAATTTTCTCAGTATCTCTGAGTGCTTTGCTTGCAAAGGCTATAGGTCTATCTTTTCCAATTTCGCCAAGCGAAGGAATTACACCTACAGCCTCGTTGCTGACATCTCTTGTTAACATAAAACTTTTTAAAAAATGTGAGAACTAGCATTGATGGAAAGCAAATTGCTTATTTTAAATCTTCAAAAGCTTCCTACAATTTTTCTGTCTTTTCATATTTCATGTATTTTCTGAGTGGTTTTTTAATTGGCAGTGCCATACTAACTTTCTTACTTATGTAACCATTACAACCGAAAATCGATTTCGGCAGAATCTAGCATGCTTCGTTAGCCAGCTCTTTTCTTCGCTATTTGGCGCTAGTTAAAAATTTCAAGCGCTGACAAGTTCTCCAGTACTTGGTCTTTCCTCCGGAAGTTAGGTCTTAGTTTCTTTTTCATAGTATTGAGAACCGAACGGTTCCCTAAATTGTATCTTCCTTGGATACCATATGCATGTACCATACCCTCTTCAGATGTTAAATGTAATTCCAAATTAAAATCTTCATTCCTCTCATGTTGGACTGCTGGATTGACCCTAATGTGGTGACAGCCCCTCCGAATACACCACTAAGAATTTCCTTTGAATATCGTTTTTTGCTAACATATTCATTAACTACCGATGATTTTACACACTTTGCTATCCCCGTTTAATAGCCGCACCTGTACCCTCCGTAGTTGCCCTGAGGTTTTTCCAGCTCTGCGTTTGTAGCGGTCGATTAGGAAACCACCGGGTCTCTCGTTACTTGGTTCTTATAGTGATATTGAGGGGAACGAACTAGCAGAAGAAATGGCCAGAAGGGGATCCAGTATAGACGCTAATAAGGCCGACGACTCAGTACAAATTCCGCATTGCGAACTGTTTGGGTGTATCCAAGAAATAATTGTTAAGAAGGGTAACAGCTTGTGGACTAGCCGAGAAGATTGTGAGGTGTCCAGGACTTTATGGCCTAGGCTGGACATGAGAAGGACGAGGGTACTTCTGTCCTTAGCGAAGCCTGCAGTTAGAATTCTTACCGGGGTCCAGGACTAGAGACAAAACAACTTCAATATTTGGGATCTCGTTTCTTCACAGGACTAGACAAACTCGCGAAAGTAGACCTAAAAGAGCTTCTTAACTTCATATGGAGAACCAAATGGTTCAAGAAGTATGACACATGAACATTGGTTACCCTGATATGGTGTGCCTCCTCCGGCAATCAAGGACAATCGCAGTGGACAATAAATGCATCCGAGTGTAAGTGTGAACATATATTCACACACGCCCTTTAAATCTAACCTAACCTACCACGATTAGGCTCCTTGCTCTCTTTGCCTGTCTTACTAGGTGCAGGTGTTTGATTACCCTTTTCTTGTGGCTTGTTGCTAAACGGTGTACACTACAAATTGAACTTATCTCCATATTGTTTATATTTAATACAGTAAGTAGGGCGTAATTTTTCTCTTAAAACATTCGTGTCTGGTGTGCCCCTTTTTCTCGCAGAAGGAACAGGTAAGAAATTTCCTTTGGTTATTTTGTGGACTTACGTTATTAGACATTTGTTTTTTTTTTTCTGAGTGGCATCATATCATTTCTGTTCTGGTATAATGTCACTATATTGCTGGCCTCAGTCAGCAACCTCAGCTGGTGGGAGTGATATGGGATTAGTGTAGTACTTAGGCCTAGGTTGGTCCCTACACTACTTTTGTCCCGGGTATAAAGAACTTCTCTAATTCCTTTAGCAACGCTTGATCTCCAATTCCTCCGTATGCGTTCTTAATACACAGTGTTGCCGTGGATTTTAATTCGCCAAACCCCATGACACGTATATTTTCCTGGGGTAACTGTTGTGAGAATTGTATTTTGTGTGAAAGCGGTTCCATATGGACTGTATTCAAATACGTAATTCACGGAAGCGTATATAGCTCCTCTAAATTAGCGAATTTTTTACGCAACACCAAGTTATAAGCATTACCTGTTTTATACAAGTCACAAAGTCTTCCAACTCATCGGGTTTTATTGTGTTTCTCGCTTATTCGCATCCAGAAATGAACTGATATACTTCAGTTCTCAATTATTTAGACTCCGCACCAGTGAGTGAACCAGTGAACTTGTCTACTGACAGTCCGTGCTATTTTGTCAATACGTATTTTTAGCCTTGGTTCTGGTTGAACTTGTGGTTGTGGCTCTGATTGTGTTCGCAGTTACAGATGTATGACAACGAAGAGGTGTCTCTTCCGCCACACAGAGTTCTCTCTCGATATTCCTTACTTTTGGTTGGAGTGCACTTAGCTGCTCAGGGCCAATTGAGGTTCTGAGTCGTTTTTCTATGAATTCTTCTGAAATACCTCTTTCTTTTAACATGTCTTCAAATACCTAATTTTTTTCGAGGGTCTCAGTAATCTCTACTTCTAGCTATTCCGCAATTTGTTTTTCTGTTCGAGCTGTTTTTCAATTCGCCTCAAGATCATCTTTAATTTCAGAGCTCATTCAACCTGGCTTTTCAGTAGTTTGTCTAGTTCTGATAACGTGGCTGTTATTTCTTTGACGGAGTTTAGTACCTTTCCACCTTGTACCGTTGCTTTTATGCGCTGGAATTGTTGTAACGTTTAGTTAAGGCCCATACGAAGGTGATAACCTCGGTTATTGCAATGGTTAGTTTTTGTGATAGATATTCATTCATCTTTTAGTACAATTCCTCCAAGAACTTGGGAGGACTTGACAAGTATAATTAGATATCGTCGGCATAAGTATCCGATCGAGAATTTACCTGTATTGTTCACTTTACCCTTTGTACTCTACTCATTAAGCAACTCTTCATAACTCTAATTGCACTATTGTTAAGACCATAGAGGGCAATTAATTTCTAGTATAACAGTGAATGACTTACCCTGTCAAATGCTTTCGAGAAATCTAACAAGGAGATATGGTCATTTCGCAGAGGCTGGCTCAAGTCGCAAAGCAAGGATGCAGAAGGCTTTTTAGCTAACAGAATTATTGTTGCAATCCTAAGGTTTCTGAAAGCTAGAAGCAGTGAAACAGTGGCTTATTTTGTGAGTGAGATAGTGAGATAGATAATAGAAATACCATTCTCCCCTACAGCCTTAGACTTAATTTTCATAATACATCTAGCCACATCACATTTCTGAACTGAAGAAAGAGAGAATGAACTATACAAAGTCAAGAAATTCAAGCTGAATGGAGTGTTGTTGACATCTTCTTGATCGGATATAAGAAGTTGAGCAAATACATTTGGATTTGTA
The DNA here is from genome assembly GCA_963854835.1 of Megamerina dolium. Classification (NCBI taxonomy): domain Eukaryota; kingdom Metazoa; phylum Arthropoda; class Insecta; order Diptera; family Megamerinidae; genus Megamerina; species Megamerina dolium. The sequence continues at coordinate 6,638,991 of OY978530.1, forward strand.
TCGCATTCTGAATTTACTTTATCACGATACCAGAGGATATTCCGAGGGAGATTAACATTCCATTTCCTAGTAAAAACCGTAGCTTAGCCAGTTTTACAGTAAAAGTACTAAAGTTTCTGGAACTCCTATAGAATTCCCAATTTCAGGCAGTTGGGTGTCTTCCATTTATTGTGTAGTATGGCGCCAAATTTATCGGTTGGCTCCTGTCAAGCTTTCAAAAACTATTCTCAACCATTCCCAAATCACTTACCAGAGGCCGCCTTTTTGCTTTGTAGAAATTAGCGAATGATCTAAACATTTGGGACTACTCATAAGAAGATTGCAATTCTAAAACTATCGTTGGAGATGAATTTTTATTTTGCCAGTAATCTGAATACATCACGCGTAAGAGGAGCCTCAAAGCCAATTCCGCTACATATTTGCCGAAAGCAATGTAGCAAGTTTTCACCTTTCGCAATTTCTTCACTTTCGATGACCCCCAGTAAATTTGTCTGCATGAAATTTATGTGACACTTTTTCTTTCTAACTGCATTATTTAATAAACTTTTATGACACTTATTTTCGTGAGGGCCAAAAAGACCCATTCAGATGAGAGTTAAGGGATTAAAATGTACTAAAAAAATTGCTCATATTTTATTATAGGTCTCTGAAATAAGTGTTTTTGACCAAAATATTAACATTTTACCCCACTGTAAAAAAAAAAAATTGTGATGAGGTGGACTTAAATACTTTTGTGGTTTGAGAACCACGAATGGATACTAACGTTTGATGTTCGTTTGGCCCCTAAACAACAAACTAAAATTGTTCCACTGTGTTAATGAATAGAATTTGCATTAAATTGAAGGTTTTATTTAGCATAGTTAGAATGATCCGCTTTAGGTCAAATATGCATCGTTTTGTTCGATAACTTGTTGCCATTTTTAAGGTAATTTCATAATGCCACTCTCATAGATACCCTCGTCCCTATTGGCAAAAAACTGGGACAGTCGATTTTCAAAATCTTCTCGAGGCGAATTTTTCATCAGCAAAATCATTCGCCATAGGCAGGAACAGGTAGTAGTCACTTGGTGCCAGGTCCGGACTATAAGGTGGATGCATAAGGACCTCCCAACCAAGCTCCCGGATCTACTGGCGAGTCACTATCGATGTGTGTGGCCTGGCGTTGTCCTGATGGAACACAATTCCTCTCCTATTTGCCAACGCTGGCCGCTTCTGGGCGATTGCTTCCTTCATAGTTGACAGTACAGGTCCAACTCGTAGTTGGACATATAAAATATTTTTTATCATGATATTTCTTATTTATTATAAAGTTTGAACGTTGACATTATGTGTGAAATACTACATCATTTAAATGACCACCACGCGAATTGTTGCAAGCATCGATTCTTTTGAGGTAATTTTCGACCACTTTTTGACACATATTGGGCGGTATCTCAGCCATAACGTGACGAATGTTGGTTTTTAGGTGCTCAAGAGTTAAAGGTTTATCTGCATAAACACGGTCTTTCGCGTAGCCAAGCGGTGTCAAATCGCATGATCTTGGTGTCCACTTGATATCGCCACGACGAGAAATTACGCGGCCAGAAAATTTCTCTTGCAATAAAGCCATATTCGCTCGAGTTGTGTGGCATGTGGCACCGTCTTGTTGAAACCACATATTCTCTAAGTCGTATTCTTCTAAGTCGCAGGCAAAAAAAAGTCGGTTATTATATGACCATAACGCTCCGAATTGACGGTGACAGTCGTTCCATCGTCGTTTTCGAAGAAGTAAGGTCCAATCACACCTCCGGACCAAAGAGCGCACCAAGCAGTGACTTTTTGTGGATGTAGTGGCCTCTCTTCAATTACTTGAGGATTCTCAGAACCCCAAATACGACAATTTTGTTTGTTAACATACCCACCGAGTGAGAAATGTGCTTCGTCGCTGAAGAAAATTTTGTTCGAAAAATCGCCGTCCACCGCCTGTTGTTCAAGCACCCATTCGACGTATCTACGACGTTGTGAATGGTCAGCTGGCTTCAGTTGTTGTGTGAGCTGGATTTTATATGGATGTAGGTGTAGATCCAAATGCAAAATACGCCATAATGTGCCGTACGACAGTCCTAATTCCTGAGAACGACGAGGAATCGACACATTCGGGTCTTCGGCAACACTTTCACTTACAGCAGCGATATTTTCGAGCGAAACGATGATGCACAGGCCTTACAATATCTGTAACCGATCCAGTCTCTTCATATTTCTTCACAATTTTGCCAATTGCTTGCGTAGTTGGACGATTATGTAAACCATAATCTCCTCTTAAAGCACGATATGTGGCTGTGGCAGAATCACCATTTTTGTAGTAGGTTTTTACAATTTTAATGCGTTTTGCGATAGTTAAGCGATCCATTTTCGCAAATGTCAGACTTTGAACTGAAAAAGAAAGAAATTGTTTTAACAACTCAGTTTGACAGATGTCGAATTCTAGCCCTATACTTTTGAAACCGCGAAATGGATAACCCTTTATATGATTCCCTGCCAAGTCCCACAAAACACATAGCAAAACCTTCCTGACCGTCAATCCTGGCTTGGCCACCGATTGCGCCGGCTTACCGCGATTCGACCACTATCGTTTTCCCTTGACGTTGTTGTAAGTAACCCACTTTTCATCACCAGTAACCATTCGCTACAGAAATGAATCGATTTTGTTGCGATTCGGCAGCGATTCGCGGATGGAAATTCGGTCCATGAGGTTTTTTTTATGTTAATTCGTGTGGCGCCCATACATCGAGCTTCTTTTTGTATCCAGCCTTATTTAAATGTTTCCAAACGGTTTTTTGTGCAATGTTTAGCTACTGGACAATAGAAACAGTGCTTACATGACGGTCAAACTCGACGATTTCCATTATTTTATCGATATTTTCGACAATTGGCCTTCCATAGCGTGGTGCATCTTTGACTTCAAAATTACCGGAACGGAATCGACGTAACCATTAAATTGCACGTGGTTGACTGTTACAGTATCAGAGCCATAAACACTTTCAAAAGTTAAAGAATTTTAATTCAAAATCTTGTGCTCAACCAGAGGGTTAATAATTTTGACAATGACTGAAAATGTTGTGAAAATTTTGCAAAAACGCGCTCAAATTGGTAAGTTGGCAAAACTTCAATAAAATTTGCTGATTTTATTTAATATATTTCTTTTAACACAGAACAAACAAGCAAGGAAGGACAGACACAATGCAATATCATATTTTGGAAACAGCCAATAGCTGAAGTAAGTAAATTGCTTACAATATATTTTTGTTTTGTTATATTATAGCTATTGCGGCCTTTCGTTGAATACATTCGCAAGTTAAAATAAGAAAAGTGAAAGTGCTGTTTTTATTATCTAAATGGAAGTAAGGTTGAAATGGATTAACATTGAATCCATTGCTGTGATTTTAATGTGTTTAATTTTTTTGTTAAAATGCAACTGATGGTGAGTGCTTCAGTTAGCAGGTACACTGCAGTCGAAAATGAGCCAGCGCATAAATTCGGTAAAAGTGAATTGTGGACACATGCAGTCTTTGTTGTAGTGCTGAGAATCTTGTGTGATCATATTTGCCGAATTTATAGTCTGGAATGTTGTGTAGTATGTTGTGCACATTATAAGCTTAAAGCGGTCTTAAACTGCATTTTCTACACTTACATACACAACATATAAGCCTATTCGTGTCAGTGGCTCTCCGATTTATTATTAATTTATAATATAAATTAATTTAATATATCCATTGTTTTTATTAATTTTAATTTTAATTTTTTCATTTGCAGGTCATTGGAGTAATATATATTATTAACTCAAAAGGGGTTCGGGCCGTATAGATATGTCATTAATTAATATTATTAATATTGTTTTAATTATTATTAATGTTATAATTATTACTGTTATTATGTTATCATCATTATTTTTATTATTGTTATTATTAATAATATTAATAATTTTAAACAAAATAAAGAATTTGACATTTTAAAATTGTGTTTGAAAATTTTAAGAATATTTTAAAATGATTATTAAAAATGCAACCCTGCGCCGACTGAAGGGGGAAATTAGAGATGTATAGCTATATGTTTTCTTTATGACGTAGTTGAATGAGAGCGACAGGGATGCGTGATCACACGTACAAGGGGAAAGTAGTTAGTTTTTTCCCAGCGCCTATACAAAGTTACCCACTAGAGAATAATGATACCCACATATTAACCAGATAATTACCCAGTTCTGGCTAGCAGGGTATATATATATATATACATATATATATATAAAAAAAAAATATATATATATATATATATTTATATATATATATATATATATATATATATATATATAAATATATATATATATATATATATATATATATATATAAATATATATATATATATATATATATATATACACACACACATATATATATATATATATATATATACATATATATAAATATATATATATGTATATATATATACATATATATATATATGTATACATATATATATATATATACATATATATATATATATACATATATATATATACATATATATATATATATATATATACATATATATATATACATATATATATATACATATATATATATATATATATATATATATATATATATATATATATATATATATATATGGCACTAAAAGCCCCGAAGGGCTCATTGGCGGAGCTTCTCTTCCATTGCTGTTGTGCGTGTTACTTTTGGACAGTATTAGAAGGGACCTACTTATTTTAGCCGGATCCGAACGGTAGATCCCTTGTGACATCACTTTTTCTGGGCGTTGTCACAGAGTTCTTTTAGAAGCTTTTTTATGGCAAGTTGTTACTGTCGAAAGAATTGCCAATTGCTTGCACAGGTGGGTACCATTCGAAAGAAAAATCTTATCGATATTAAATTTGTTATGCATCAGCCGGGGATTGAACCACGACCTACAGATCAGAAGGCGAACACACTAACCACTGAGCTACGGCACCTACCCAGAAAATTCTTTTCGATTACTTTTGCGTTTACTTGTTTCCTAGTAGTACACATTTTTCTTATTTTACAGGTGCTGCTAATGATGGTCTTGCGGAAAAGCGTCAATTTAAAGAACGTTTCGCTGCTGCATCACCAATTGCACGTTCTTCCCATCATGTAGGCAGTACACATGAACGTCGTATAGGCAGTGGCCGTCTACCAGCACGTGATGTTAATTGGGATTATTGTAGCGGTAGTGGTGGTGTTGTCGTTCAAGATAAAAATAATAAAATTTCAGCCGCTAATAACACATCGGCTGTGTCCGATGATAAGGAACTACCGTCTTTGTATAGCCGTGCAGTGCAACAATGTAACGCATCTACTACCACAGGAACCGGTACTACTAATACAGCTGGTGGTAGTGGCCGTTTCTTGGAACGGCAAGATCGCAATGCTTTCACAGAGCGAAGAATATTGGATAGATCGAGGGGCAATGATGAGAATTTGAATAGCGTTAACAGCAGCAGTCATAATAGTCATGGTCGTCGTTTCACTTCCTCCGTTGACATAGCGAATACATCATCATTGCTTTCGCTGAATCAACATGATTCTCATCACTCGCATCATCATCATCATCATCAGCAGCATAAACCACTTCACCACCATCAGCATCAGCAGGTATCACATACTCGTGGCAGACGCAACCAGCAATATAACGCACGCAATGAGGAGCCTGAATGGTTCAGTAGCGGACCAACATCGCAGCATGATACTATAGAATTGCACGGCTTTGAGGAAAACTACGATAATAGTGGTGATGGTGGTACTGCAAAAGATAGACGGCGCAAAGGCTGTAACTCAACATCATCATTGTCATCAACGGGTAAATTTAGCGAAAGTTCATCATCGGTTGTCATCAATAGCTTAAATTTGTCAAGCCAAAATGCCGAAGAACAGCAACTGAATTCTATTGATATGGATGAAGGCCAAATGGAGTGTTTTGATACTCAAAATAGTAGTGACGGTGAAAACAAGCAAAACAAGAGTAACGACAAGAGTATTCCATGTGAATCAGACGATGCATCGATGCAAAACAAATTAGAATCAATAGAGAACACATTTCTAGGTGCCTCCCCAAAAGATTGCAGTGGAGGCGCTATTATTCTGGCGACAAAAAGTGATTCGGAACTTGAATTTAATTTCGACGCTTTCCTTAATTTGGATCCACTAGAACACACATTAATAGTAAGTGGTAATCCTTGAATTTCTTTTTTCACTATAAGTGATTCTCACTCTATTTTTGTAGCGTGGTAGTGAAGCGCATACAGGTAATAGTAACAGTAACCCAAGAGTTAGTAGCTCGCGCTTTAGCCGTTGGTTTTGTGGTGATGAAAACAACACCTCCAATAGCTTCACTTCTATCAATGAAAATAATTTTCAAACGTCCGACGAGAATGATAATAGGTCTGAGTTAACAAGCGGTGAGCAAAAAATTAACAATAACGACAGTAATCAGACTTCGACGACATTAACGTCAACACTAACATCAGCAAAGCCAACAAATACTTTAATGGAGTTTTTACAACGAAGTAAATTACCAGCATCTCTTCTCGCTGAAGGAGGATTCCATCCAAATGGTAAGTAACGAAGATGTGGTTAATATTGTAAATATTCCTAACCACAAATAATATGAAATTCTATTTGACTAGTTTCAGCCATGCCTAGTGTTGAAGAATTGGAAGCACACATGCGTAAGATTGATGTTAATAATGTGACTTTACTCTCGTCATTGGAGCCAAAAAGACTTAATGTTACTGCAGCTCCATTCAATTCATTCAATTCAATGCAGCAAAATGTAAGCGATGCAAATCTACTACCAACAGCAACATCCATAATGTCGCAATCCGGTGGAATTAATAAGACTGAGTCACAACCACCACCTTCGCCACCCAGCCAGGATATGGTTGCATTTAAAAAATTACTTGAACAATTGGGTTCCGCCAATGAGCAGCGACAATATCACCTACATCCACAACAGCTTTTAAATGTGCAAATGGATTTAATGTTGCCTCAGCAGCAGCAACAGGAGAGCACAATGGTATTTGATTTATCTTCGAAACCGCCACCATCAAATATAATTCCCAATGGTGGAAGCGATGATATGTTTCCTGTTGGACATTTGTTGGAGAATGAAAACATGAAAAAAAATCTTCAACAACAGCAACAGCAAGCACATCAACAACAACAAATAATGGTTGCATCCAATATTTTGATATCGCCAATACATGCAATGCCATTCTCCGCGCAAAATACCCCTGTAATTGGAAATGACCTAAAAGTTGCTGCACCCCACATAGTAACTCTGTTCTCCGGCAATACACAAAAGCGTATTGAAACGCCAAATCTATTGCAAAGTAAGACGTTGATATTTGTAATTGAGGAATTAACATTTTTAATTTGTTTTAGGTGTTACTCGTGGTGATATACCAATTAGCTACTTCGAGGACGAACAGACTAATGCGAAGATATCACCACACGAAAAGGATATCTTTGCGTCACGTAGTGTTACACCACTGACTGGCTTTGGGCAGCAGCAGCAACACCAACAACATCAAAATGCTCATTTGCATGCACAGCAGCAGCAAATGCATTCGCCCATATCAATTATGGGTGTTTCATTGCAGTCGCTGCCACAACCATCAACAACATCTGCGTCATCTTCATCAGCACCAGAGATGCTCATGAGCAGTACTGTAATGATGGGAGTTATTTCAGAACAGCAACAACGAGCGAGTGCTGGCAATATTGGAATACCGATGCAACGAGGGGATGTGCAGTTTCTCCAGCAGCAAACTGCAGCTGGTGCAATGCAAAATAATTTACTTAAAAAAAAAGTGGAAGAGCATCAGCATCAACAAGATGTTGCTTTGCGACGGCGCATCGAAATGCAACAAAAGCAACATCAACAGCAAAAGCATTCTGTTGCAATGATGTGTCCACCGCTGTCGCAGCAGCCGCCGCTTACAACAATACTTAGTGATGTTGATGGTTCATTTCATATCCAACATCAGCAGCAACAGCAAGAAAATCAATTACAGCAACACCAACTTACTTCAGTACCATATACTATACAAAAGCAGCAGCACCATCACCACCACCAGCAACAACAAACACGACATATAAACTCGCCAACACCGCTCGCATTTACGCCAACTTCCGTTTTAAGGAAAATGACTGCAGACAAAGATGGTGGCTCACAGCAACACCAGCAGCAGTTGGTTCAGAACAAACCAATTCAACAGCAACAGCTTCATGCGGCGCCAGCACAACCCCGTATGATTCTCGGCGGGGGTGGTAGTGGAGGTTTATCTGCGCAACTGCTAATACAGCAGCAACAACTCAATAATGGTTGTTCCAAAGTATCTGCAGCAACACAGGCAATTTCCACACCGCAGCAGCAGGTGCAGTTGCTACCTAAAACTGTACGTAATGTAACACAACCACCAACTCTTCATCAGCAACAGCAAC
>OY978530.1:7342853-7420353 GCA_963854835.1 Megamerina dolium
GGCCACTACATCCACAAAAAGTCACTGCTTGGTGCGCTCTTTGGTCCGGAGGTGTGATTGGACCTTACTTCTTCGAAAACGACGATGGAACGACTGTCACCGTCAATTCGGAGCGTTATGGTCATATGATAACCGACTTTTTTTTGCCTGCTATTGAAGAATACGACTTAGAGAATATGTGGTTTCAACAAGACGGTGCCACATGCCACACAACTCGAGCGAATATGGCTTTATTGCAAGAGAAATTTTCTGGACGCGTAATTTCTCGTCGTGGCGATATCAAGTGGCCACCAAGATCATGCGATTTGACACCGCTTGACTTTTTTTTGTGGGACTACGTGAAAGACCGTGTTTATGCAGATAAACCTTTAACTCTTGAGCACCTAAAAACCAACATTCGTCACGTTATGGCTGAGATACCGCCCAATATGTGTCAAAAAGTGGTCGAAAATTACCTCAAAAGAATCGATGCTTGCAACAATTCGCGTGGTAGTCATTTAAATGATGTAGTATTTCACACATAATGTCAACGTTCAAACTTTATAATAAAAAAGAAATATAATGATAAAAAATATTTTATATGTGTTTTATTTACATTTACTTTTGAAACCGCAAAATGGATAACCCTTTAGAATATATAAATTCGTTTTCCGACAGAAGGCTCGACTTCTCAATTCTTTACTGAGCCTCGTCAATGCTGGTTCCAAGATAGACAAAATGACGTGCTGTCCAAGACGCCGGGACTCTTTGATTGTTGACAGATACTTCGTCTTGCCCTCGTTTACCGTAAGACCTATTCGACGCTACTCTCTTTCTAACTCTGAGAATGCTGCACTGACTGCTCGCGTGTTCATGCCGATTATGTTAATATTATCGGCTTAAATCAATATTATGACACTTTTGTTAAAGATAGTGCCAGTAAATCATATTATTTTCTCCACAATAAGATTGAAAAGGTCGTATGATAACGGATCACCTTGCTTAAAATTGAATTTTCCTACAGTTGGTACCTACCTTGCCCACCCCAACGCCTCCAGGAACGATTTTGGTATCGTGACGAGAGCAGCGGTCATAAGCTTATTCGACGCGCTGAAAGAAGGTCTCTTTGGTAGCATCGTCATTCTCATCCGTCGGGGCACATATTAGGGTGAAATTGAAAAAGAGTGGCTTAATAAGGATTTTCTCCGGCTGCTCGTTCACAGATGTTAAATGTGAGAGAAGATGTCGCAGTCTCTTACTGACAACAAATTTACATATGAGCTTATGCCTTTCCACAAGGCAACTGTAGTAGATATCACAAGCTGCTCTTTTAGAGCAGCCCTGACTCACCCATCACACTTTCTGAAGGGCGGTGATGTCAGTCTTAAATTTGTCGAGGACATCAGCCAGCTGGATAGAGGCATCTTCCATGTGATAGGCCCCAAGCCCAACATACCACTTCTAACCGAGGTTTTCGCCTTTTCTTCTTATTTTAATGGAATACAAATTTTTTGGTGCAAATATATATTATAGATCAGGCCTTTTCGATGCTTTCTATCGATGTATAACACTGTATATAAAATTTAATTTTTTTAATCTTATAAAGAAAAATAAAATATATTTATAAAAAAAAATATTTTTATTAATTTTTACTGAAGAAATCCCTAATCAACCTATAAACAAATTAGGACCGGTTTAAAAGCCATACAATTTCCTTTACATTGGTCTACAAAACATAATAGAAAATATTTTTTTTTTATTTTTAACTTTTAATTTTATTCCTTATGTGTATACTCAATAACATTTTTTAGTATGACATATACATGTTCAAATTTAGTTTCGCTACCGGCAGTGAGGTATTTTAACATCAAAGTATCTTGTGTGTGGCTGACCTTTGGCTGGGCACTAAAAAAATAATCGTTACATGTCCAAAATCGACTTCTTGGCCAATAGTATTTTACCAGAAAAGCATCTTTCGCGTAGCCGTCCTTTGGTATGGTGCTAAAAAATAAATCTTATACACTACCGGTCAAATTCATGAAAAGCCGGAATAAAAAACAAAATTTTCGTCTTTGTCCCTACATTAAGTAGACTTAGTCAATTTATTTCATGTATCTGTATATACTTAGTGTAATTATAAAATTGTTTGACTTATTCATATGCATTTTATGAAAAATTTTTAAATTTTTATACTTTAAATGGAATTTAATCGGACACAGTCAAACCAGTGTCGAATGATGATCTACATTTACGTTTATGCTTCTACTTAAGTTCAACATACCATTTATGCTGTTTACAATATTACTTTTTTTAGTTATCGTCTTTACTGAACGCGTGATATTTCATGAACCATTTAAACCCTTCTGGCTTTTTGGGGTGTATTTAAAACCAACTTGAATTACATTTCCAAATGTGTTTTAAAATTCCATATATTATAGTTATTAATTATATATGTTAGAGATGGCAAATATTTGCGCACCTGTGATTCCGTGAAAGTCACCAATAAGAGTGGACGTGTTTAATAGAGTCGTAAAAGTGATTGTTTTCGGTAAAAAAAAAAAATTTTAATATTTTGCGAAAAAACGCTAAGAAACTCAAAGAGTTATTTCGGTGATTTTTTTTGTTTTTTTTTAGAAGAAAAAAATAAATAAAATAAACATTTTGTTTATAATATGAGTGTTCAGCGCTCTCCTCTTCGGCAACGGCAATCGCCTGTTAATGTGTGTGTAAACAATAATTTGCAATCACCCGCGCAAACCCCCCGATAAGTGCATTATCAAAAAAAACAGTTGATACACACTCCACAAGTGAAAGTAACAGTGTAAATCTTTTGCCTGTACATATTCCTCACTCTAACACTACATCAAAATTTGCAACAACAATAAATACAGACAAAAAAATAATTTGTTCTCTCGGGATATACTATCTCCCTCTATACCGTGGAGTGTACAATGCGCTTCTCCTGCTGTAACACCAACAGCTACAACATCAAAGCAAACAAATAACGGCCTTTCTACTGAAGTGCATGACCCAGTAGTTAAAGCAACTAGTGCGATGACTAATAAAGAACCAGTTGCTGTTCAAACTGGAATTGATCGCTACATTACTATAGTAAAGCGCAAAAGAAGTCCACAAAATTCAAAACAAATGAATTCAACAAAAATTCAAAAGCAGAACACTGCCCCTATTAGTTCGGAAAATAGATACGCTTTGCTTTCAGGTGATGAAAGTGCCGAAAATATTATCTCCAAGAAAAATTTCAAACCCCCACCCATTTTCATAAGAGAACGCAACTCAGATAAGTTGATTTCTAGAATTACAAGTCTTATAGGACCAAAGAATTTCCACGTTGTTCCTATTCGCAAAGGCCAAATTGAGGAAACGAAAGTACAAATCTACAGCGAAACTCATTATCGCAAAGTAATAGCGGAATTTGATGCTGTAAAAAAGAATTACTACACATATCAGCTAAAAAGTAGTAAGGGCTTAATCGTTGTACTCAAAGGCGTCGAACTCAACGTTGATATTAACGAAATCAAACTTGCCCTTCAGGAAGAAGGGTTTCAAGCCAAAACAGTATTCAACATTCTCAACAAGAGCAATATACCTCAACCGTTATATCGTATTGAGCTTCAGCCTGAAACAAAACCCCTAAAAAAAGGTGAAATACACCTTTGAAATTTATTGCATCGCAAAATCACAATCGAAGAACCCCATAAGAGAACTGGTCCTCCTCAGTACAGTAACTGCCAAGAATATGGACATACTAAGACATATTGTACCCTGCCAGCTGTTTGTGTGATTTGTGGAGATCTCCATAAATCAAACATATGCCCAAAATCTAAAGGTGATGCTAGCATGAAAATATGCAGCAATTGTGGAGGTAATCACACCGCAAATTATAGAGGTTGCCCAGTATATACAACCCTAAAGCTAAATTTTTCCGCTAGCAATCAACCACTAAAACTAGTTGAGCAAACTCAGATAGCCAACTCAAGTAAGAGACAAAATATTGATGCAACACAATTCTTCTCTGCAATCTCAAACAAGAATCATACCAATTTATACGCTAGCGTGTTAAAACAAAACCCACACCAACAAAGCAATGTAAATAATGAGCAGAAACACTCACTGCCCACCCAACAGCCAAGTACCCTTGAACATTTGCTTCAAACATTAATTCAGATAATGAACCAATTCATGAACTCAATGCAAACAATGATGCAAGAAATGATGAAAAATCAATCGATGTTACTCCAAACATTGCTATCCAGACCATGAGTTGTCTCAAGATATGCCACTGGAACGCCAACGGCTTAAGCCAGCACCGTTTGGAGCTAATTCAATTCCTTGAATCCAGCCAAATCGACATAATGATGATATCTGAGACCCATTTCACTGACAAAATTGCTACCAAATACCATATTACAAACTGTACACCGCAAATCATCCGCATGGTAAGGCACGCGGAGGAACTGCCATATTGATAAAAAGCAGAATAAAACATCATGTTCTCGAAGATTTCAGTAGCGTCTACTTGCAAGCAACATCTATATGTCTGGAAGAATACATCTCTAAGCTAGTAATATCTGCGATATACTGTCCCCCAAGATACAGTATTACCGAACAGCAATATAAAGAATTTTTCTCAACTCTTGGTAGCAAATTCTTGGTTGCTGGCGATTTCAACGCCAAACACACTCACTGGGGCTCCCGCTTAATAACTCCAAAAGGCAGAAGACTATGTTCAATCATCACTAACCATGGCTACGATGTTATTTCAAACGGTCAACCGACATATTGGCCGACGGACAAGAGGAAAATACCCGATCTCATAGACTTTGGAGTCGCCAAAGGTTTGCAGATGGAAAATATCTCCACAGAGTGTAATTATGATCTATCATCTGACCACTCACCCACGGTAATATCTATAAAATCACCAAGCCCCCAAGGTAATTGCGTTAGAAAGAAAATAGACTGGTTAAAATTCAAGAAATATATAAATTCCCATCTTCCTCTGAGTACTGTATTAAGAAATGGACACGATGTAGACTCAGCACTCGAAAAATTCAACCAGCTGCTCTCATTAGCTCTCAGCTCAGCCACCTGCACAAAGGTATGCAAGCAATCAAACTATAGCCCATACACACCAGCCGATATTGAATTGCTAGTAAGACAGAAAAGACGACTCCGAAGACAATGGCAAGAATTCAGATCACCGAATCTGAAAACACAGCTACAGCACTGCACTCGAAAGTTAAAGCAAGCCTTAAAAAATAAAAACAACAAAGAGTTAGAAGAGCAAATAGCGAAATTAACACCTGGTGAAGCGTCAGACTACTCTTTGTGGAAATCAGCAAAAAAATCAAATCGGCCAATTCTCACTGATTCCCCCATCCGTTTGAGTGACGGTAATTGGGCTAGAAGCAACTGTGAGAAGGGTTTGGCTTTTGCAAACCACCTAAAAAGTGTGTTTACACCCAATCCACCCTCTTCACAGTCCTCATTACCAATATTAACTTCTCAACCTTGCTCAATAACGCTCAAAATTAAAAAAAAGGACATATTCAAAGCAATTTATAAAGATTTAAACCCAAAAAAATCACCTGGTCCAGATAAAATTACCGGTAAAATGATAAAAGAGCTACCTCCGGCTTCAGTAATTCATCTCATGCACATTTTCAATGCTATCCTTCGTATTAAACACTATCCCAAATGCTGGAAAACTTCAAAAATTATTATGATAGCAAAACCAGGAAAAGACCCTACAAAAGTTGCATCGTACAGACCTATCAGCCTCCTGCCTCTACTTTCTAAAGTATTCGAAAAGCTACTTGTCATGAATATAACTCCATTTATTAATCTCAACCAACTGATTCCTCAACATCAGTTTGGATTTAGAAAACAGCACGGCACAATAGAACAAGTCCACCGCATTGTAACTCTGATAAGGAACACTTTTGAAGAAAAAAAGTATTGCTCAGCTGTCTTTCTTGATATCACTCAAGCTTTCGATAAAGTATGGCACGATGGCCTTATTTACAAACTCAAACTATTACTGCCTGCAAATGTCTCCTCATTGCTTAGTAGCTACCTCACGAAAAGACAATTTCTGGTACATCACAAGGATTACACAACAAATCCATTGGATATTCACGCTGGCGTTCCTCAAGGAAGCGTTTTGGGCCCCTTACTGTATCTCTTATACACTACAGATATGCCCAGCGATAACCATACATTTATATCGACCTTTGCAGATAATACGGCAATATTGTGCTCTCGCTCTAACCCCATAGAAGCTACTAAACTCCTGCAGACTCATATCGATTCTCTCGAAATCTGGCTAGCAAAATGGCGTATAAAAGTCAATGAATCAAAGAGCGTACATGTAACCTTCACGCTAAGGCCAGATACATGTCCCCCACTTAAAATTAATGGCCAATCAGTTCCACAATGTTCCTCAACAAAGTACTTGGGTATTCACCTCGACAGAAGGCTGACCTGGAAAAATCACATAGAGGCAAAGAAAACTCAGATCAAGCTTAAAATTAATCAGTTATGGTGGCTGTTACACAAAAGATCAAAGTTGAATCTCGAATACAAAGTGCTATTATATAAAGCAATCCTGAAGCCAATCTGGACTTATGGTATTCAGTTTTGGGGCACCGCATCTCCCTCAAATATCGAAAAATTGCAGCGAATACAATCCAAGTGTCTGCGAATTATTGTAAACGCGCCTTGGTATATGAGGAACGTTAACATCCATCGAGATTTAAATGTACCCACAATTTCTGAGGAAGTTGCAATGTCTTGCAGAAGCTACATTCAAAAATTACACAGTCATCCTAATCCCCTTGCTAGGCAATTGTTGCTGAGCACGGGGCATCGTCGATTAAAAAGAAAAGACACACTGAATATGCTGTGAAATTGCTATACCTCGTGACTCAACAAATTGTGATGGAACGTTGGGAATATCACATAATTTTATTTAGTTTGTAAGATTTGATTGCATATTGTTAGTTTCTAAGTAATTTTAGAAAGATCCAATAAAAAAGCTTGTTAAAAAAAAAAAAAAAAAAAAAAAACTGTGACTTTATCACTGCTTCTCAAATGTCACGAGTAATTTCAGTGACAACTTTCACCGTAACTGACTTTTTGTAGTAGGAGTCCGTCTCTAACAATAATGAAGTCACTCGCAGACACAGTCACTTCTGATGAACCGTAACAGTGACAAGTAGTATTCGCAATAAAATATAGTGACCCTCACACGATCTCACTTATATGTAAACAACAATAACAACTAACATTATTAAGAACAAGGTTGCTTTAAACATCGCAGAGTTGTAGCAAAAATAGCAACATTAAGGAAGGAAATAATAAAATAAACAAAAATTTGAAATAAGAATTAAACATATGACAACAAAATTTGGGTTAAGAATAAATAATTATTTGAAATAAAATATTATTATTATTATTAATATCATTATCATTATTTAAGAGAGGATGTCGTACAATAGGAATACATTCTTATATAAGCTGCATTCTTTTGTAAGCGATTTGCAAAAGAAAACCAACTCGCATATAACTTCCCTTTTACTTGAATATAATTTACCTTTAGTTACTTAGCAACGCTGGTGGTATATATGGTTGTTAGTGGTATTTCTAAACGAAATAAAAACAAAAAAGAAGCAATTCTGCGGAATCTGTGATAAATACATTCGGTTATTTAAAATAAATTTTTATTTGCACTTCCTTTATTTTGCTTATTTTTGTATATATATACAATAATTTGACGTGTTGTTCAAATTTCCCAAGCACATTCCAGTAGCCTATTCACAATAGCGCTGTTTTTTACTTTCCAACACTATAACTCAGGTCAATAAAAATATAAGCAAGTTCAACTGAACTCGGTTAAATTAGGCGATGTCGCTTATTTTTATATTGTTATGCATGCAGTTCGGCAAATATGCGAGTGTTCTTTTGCAACTCGCGTGCAAAAGAAAGCAACTATAGTACATCAAGAAACATAGAGAACAATTGTAATAAAAAATATTACATACTAATGAAATTTAATCAATGTTACACTAAGAAACTTAGAAAAAAATATGTGGCGCTTATAAGCTCCGACGGGCTCTTTCGCCGAGCTTCCCTTCCATTACTGTTGTGGGTGTTAAATTATGGACAGTATTAGAAAGGACCTACTTATTTTAGGCGGTTACTAACAACAGAACTCTTGCGACATCACTTTTTCTGAGCTTTGTCACAGAGTTCTTTTAGAAGCTTTTCCATGGCAAAGTAGAAGCGAATTCCATAGTCTAATGGCGTTGTCGAAGGAGAAACGACTAGAATTCAAATGACTAAACTTAGTTGAGTGGATCGTGTAAATTGCAAAAATCTCATATAGATACCCCGGTGTTTTGCAAGTCCATGAAGATAAATAATATAATACGGATTTACAAAAACTTAGCCAATCCAACTCCAACAGTAACGGTAGATTTGACAGAAGTATTATGATGTTCTCTCCTGGTTAAGTTCGCCGGTGCCAGGATTTAGTTCAAATTTCGTTTATTATTATATTATTTCATTTATTTATTATATTATTTCATGTATGTATTATTTATTTTTATATGAAGAAAATTACTAAATTACGAAAGGGGTTAACTACCGCAGGTTTTGCGCTCCGCTATTACTCGTATCCCGAACAGTTAAGCTCTCGTTGCTAAATCCTTCTCCTTACTGGATTACTAGATTGAGCATTACGCTCAGCACACGCATTCTTACGCTCTTTCAATCAGTCGTTGTTCAGACAGCTACGAAGCAACATGAGCAGCAGCTGTGTTGATTTTTTTCTTATGTACGCTGCGAGAAATTTCATATATGAATAAAAATGATCGGCGGAAAATATTTTATGATTTCAAATGCCTTTGGTGGTATGCAATATCTCTTGTACCATCAATCCATAAAGGGAACGCGGGTATATAATTTAAGTAGGTAATATAATTCTTTTCATAAAGATATTAATGGAGCAATGGATTTATCAAGTAGAGGAAAAAGATTGGAACAATGATAGACAAACACAAACTGCATTGAAAAAGATGTTGTGAAACTTAATTAGTTTGAATATTATTTAACAGGGAAGACTTTTTCAGACGGCGTTTACATTAAAACCATTTTTATACAAGTTTTGCAAAAGCTTAATTGCAAATTGGACGTTGTTATTAAAAGCATTACTCTGTCACCAAGAACCATAGCTCGACGCACAAATCAAATAGATGCACCTATTGAAACAATGATTAAAAAAATGACTTCAAGGGGATGTAAATGATCTCTGCCAATTGGTAATTTGTATTCGAAGCGTAGATTCCAACAACGTGGTTTCTGATTCAATATTTTCATTAGAAGCTTTTGATGGAAACGTGACTGGTAAGTTGGTGTTCGATGTCGGTTACGAAAAACTTCTTTCTGAAATAGACATTAGGAAGTTTGCTGGAGTATGCACGGATGGTACAAATGTAATGATTGGCAGAAACGAAGATTTTGTAGGATAACTAAAAAAGCATGGTATTGAAATCTTTTCTTTATATTGAATAATTCACCAACTATCACTCGCCTCTAAATTTTTAAGCAATCCTTCCGTCATGAAAACTGCAGAACAAATAATTAATAAAATAGGAGGCGGGCATCATTCACTTACCCACAGGAAATTTTCACATTTCTTAAAAAGTAACAATGTTGGTTATTGTTCACGGAAGTTCGGTGGCTAATCGTGGTGATTGACTGAACAGATTATTTGTTCTGAGAAATGAAGTGTTGTAGTTTTTACAATTTCAGAATTTGAATGAATTAGAAAGCTTAGTACAGGCTTTACATGATAATGAAATTATTTTGGATTTAGCTTTTCATTCTGATATAACAAATTTTTTGAGTGAGTTCAATTTGAGACTTCAGGAAAAGGAAAAGACTTTACCCAATTTGTTAAAAAAAGTTATTCATATTCAAACATCTTTGTTTTTAATTTTATTTGAAGTTCAGTAGAGCAGAATGAAACGAAGAAAAGTAGAATGTAAAAAAACGAGAACGTTGTTTGTTTGTAGTCTGAAAAACTCTTTTGCTTGACTTTTAATTACTCTTTATTTACCGGTGATCAAAAGAATACTAACTAATATAAAATGTACACCGTCCGCATAATGCTTTCAAAAACTTCGAGTGCATAACAAAAATGAGTGTACTAACGGAATGCCAAACATATATTTAGGTTGAATAAAGAAAAGACAAGAAAATAGGAATATCTCAAATTATTGAGTGACTCTTTCAATGCTGCTCTCAACATCCTCCTCCCGTTGAAAGCTCGTGCTTTCAAGAGAATCATCCAGTGGTAGGAGGCATAGCTTAGCAATGGCTCTCTTGGTAACACCTGCACTTGTCCGTAGTATTGCAACTCTTGCAACTCCGTCAGAACCAGGAATTGTATCAACCACTCTTGCTAGTGGCCATCGAAAAGGTGGCAAATTTTCGTCTTTGATGAGAACGATCGATCCAATGGATAGAGGTTGTTTAGAGGCGCGCCACTTGGAACGTTGCTGTAGCTGTGTTAGATATTCTGAAGACCACTTTTTCCAGAAAATTTGCTGCATCCGTGATATGCGTTGCCAACGGCCGATTCGGTTGACGTCTGGCTATTCTTTCGTGTGACGACAGAGCAAAAGCAGAGAAAGTAATAAATTTACAACAAGGAGCAACAACTACGTATTTACATTCTACTTTTCTGTTCCTTTACATTGAATTTCAACAAGTCATATTAAAAAAAAAAAAAAATATGTGGCACTTAAAGCCCCAAAGGGCTCATTGGTCGAGCTTCTCTTCCATTACTGTTGTGCGTCTTAAATTTTGGACAGTATTAGAATGGACCTACTTATTTTAGCCGGTTCCGAACGGCAGAACACTTGTGACATCACTTTTTCTGAGCTTTGTCACAGAGTTCTTTTTAGAAGCTTTTTCATGGCAAGTTGTTACTGTCGGAAAAATTGCCAATTGCTTGCCGACAGGTGGGTACCGTTCGAAAGAAAAATCTTTTCGATATTAAATTTGTTATGCATCAGCCGGGTATTGAACCACGACCTACAGATCAGAAGGCGAACACACTAACCACTGAGCTACGGCACCCATACAAGTCATATTACTTGCTGATATTTCTGATTGCCTGATACCAGGCATCGAGTGCTTCGATAAAACGATGCCTTATGCCTTCCTTCTTTGTCAAACTAACTGAAATTGCATCAAATTTAATATTATAAAAATGGTAAATAATATTGTGAAACACCTCATATGTTATATAGTAACAGCATATATTTATAAATATATGCATTGCGTAAAAGGAGTATACATATAAGTAAAGGAATATATATATATATATATATATATATATATATATATATATATATATATATATATATATATATATATATATATATATATAAACTTAAAACTTAACAAAAGAAATAAATTCCATTCCCACGAAAATGTAAACTGCAGTCGTTGCAGTTTACACAGCTATCCAAAAAATCCAACAATAGCAACAAAAACGATATCACCAAATTCCATAAGGAATATGATCCGCTCATTTGGTTGCGAGGCAGTAAATTTGGCTTCATTTTAATTCAGCTTAATAATTAGAGTGTAGTTTGTAATTAGACAGTGACCAATAATGTTGGCTTCGGCCTTTTTTAAAAAACACCTCAGTGCAGCAAATTCATAACTGGCGCCCGAGCAGGGACCCAAAATAACTCAGTTCAAGACGATAAAAATCTTTCGAACAACATTTAACAGCAAGTTGGAAGTCTTTCAGCGAAAATAACGTCGATGATAACGTGACTAAAAGGTGCCTAAGTATAACAGGGAAACGGAGAACACCTAATTTTCAAGATCCAACTGACGTCGCCGAAATGATTACCGTAAGTTAAGTGTTAGATGTAACAGGATGAAATTCAAAAATTGAAAGTGAATTGAATTAGAAAAATTATAAAAGAGAAAAGCGAGTTTTTAAGAAAACATATCATTAAAGTAATTGTAAATTAATAAAAGAAAATCAATTGAAAGTGAATTGAATTAGAAATATTATAAAAGAGAAAAACAAGTTTTTAAGAAAGAAATATTAAAGGAATTGTAAATTAAGAAAAGAAAGTCAATTGAAATGTTATAAATATAATAATACTTAATACCTAACAACAATACTTTTAATACTAGTACACTTTACAAAAATTTCTATTAAAAATTAAGTTTAAATTACTTTATTTAAATTTTTGCTAAATTTGCTAATATCACACTAATAACAACTAAAACTCACACTGCGAAACTGTAGCCCTTAAAGCCGGTCACACTAGTGTATAATAAGTCAATTTAAAAGTAATTAAATGACGGAAATTGTATTTGTGTAAAATGCCTAAAATTACTGCCGACGAACTGGCAAACCAGCTAAACAGACTAAGTGTTAACAAATCCAACCACTTCCAACCAGACTGCACCGACAATGAACGAAACACTACAAAGACAGATAATTGACTTAGTGGCCATAATAGTTCAAAACGTAAACAATCCCTTTGTAGACAATAAGGGTACAGATTGTCAGGTAGAACTGACCAGAGAAAATATAAACGAACTAGACAGGATTCCAGACATAGTCAAATGTCTTAGGGAATTTTCAGGGTCACCAGGAGAATTCAACTCCTGGCGAAAATCTGTGGATAGGATATTCTCGGTCTATGAAAATTTAAGGGGTGCTCCTAAATACTATGCAATCTTACACATGGTTAGGCACAAAATTGTTGGAGAAGCGGACACCGCTCTCGAATCCTATAAAACTCCATTAGACTGGGGTAAAATAAAGAAGTGTCTAATGATGCACTACTCAGACAAAAGAGACATTGGTACCCTAGACCAACTTACCACATTGGTTCAAAGAAATCATTCCATTCAAGAGTTTTACCAAAAAGAGTACCAACATTTATCATTGATACTTGATAAAATTGCTTCCCTTGATCTAAGTGAAGATTCCTTGCTCGCAATGACCAATTCCTATAGGGATAAAGCATTAGATACCTTTATACGAGGACTTAATGGAGACCTTCCTCGTTTACTCAGCATTAGGGAGCCAAATTCACTCCCACAAGCACTTAATTTATGTCAAAAACTTGATAACATGACGTTCCGCATGAACTATGCACACAATAGTTCTAATTACAAAATAGCACCACCGAGACCACCAAAAAACTGTTATCCCGAATTGGCTTATTGGCCATCCCCCCAAAGAACTAGTCCCTTCGTGCAGGATAGGACAATACCATTTGTAAATAACTCGTTGAAACCTCAGAATTACCCAAATATAAAACCATTTAATCAAAACGCATTTCCATCAAACCTATTCCGACCAAATAATCAATTTTTGCCAAATTACCAAAAACCAACTCAAGCTTTCAATAATAGACCGCAATTTCCTCCAAAACCCCCACAACCTATGGATATAAATCACTCAATGCCGACAAGGCATATAAATTACCAAAACAGACCCCATGTTCAACAAAACAATTTTGGCCAAAAACGACCACTGACAACAAACTAAACCACCAAATAAGATGCAAAGAATATTCTTCGCGAATACCGAAATCCCAGTCGGTTACGAGGAAGGATACCAATACCCAAATACCGAGGCTGATGCGTACACCGGATATCAGGAGATTATAGATGGGTACTAAAGCGGATATCGATATCCAGATATTAAGGCGAACGCCTATGCCGTCGATCAACAAAATTTCTTCCAGGAAACTTTTCAGCCTCTTTTCACAATGCAAATCCGAGCGAAATGTCCCCACCGTACACTGGTGAAACAACCAAGATATTAGAAAATTTGCCTACGAATTCCCTAACACAACAACTTGACAAAATTCATTTTTTAGGGTAAAATCATCTTCACTTCCTTACTTCGAATTTATGACCAGAAGTGGAGATGTTCTTAATTTCTTAATAGATACGGGATCAAATAAGAATTATATCTAATCCACAAAAATACAAAAGCCTATAAAGAATACAGAACCATTTTTCGCTAATTCAGTAGCGGGAAAAATCGAACCACATATTTGCAACTATTTTTGGACCACAAACAACGCAATTAACATTTTTCGTTTTACCTGGACTAAGGTCTTTCCAAGGCAACGATACTTTAAAGCAATTAGGAGCTGTTATACACACAGATAAGAATGTAATGGCAATTCTCCAAAATTTGGTTATTCCCTTAAAACAACAGGTTGCGCAAGATGTAAACAACATTAACTTGCGTACTTCACACTTGACGGCAAAACAAAAAGAAAAACTTTTAAGCTTAATTAAAAGCTGTTCACATTTGTTTTCCGACCCAAATAGAAGCTTGACGTACACTACAGCAATTAAAGGGGAAATTCGAACAACTAATGACACTCCCATTTATTGAAATCCTATCCATACCCGATGGCTTTAAAAGAAGAAGTTGAAAAACAAGTCGAAGAACTTCCAGCTGATGGCATTATTAGACCATCAAGATCCCCATATAACTCACCGGTATGGATCGTCCCCAAAAAAATAGACGCATCCGGAGGAAAAAAATACCGCATGGTAATTGATTATCGAAAACTAAATGACGTCACCGTCCCAGAAATACAGAAAGTCCTTGCCAACCTTGGCAATTTTTTTTCAATTATTGATTTAAAGAGTGGTTTCCATCAAATTCCTCTTAAAGAATGTGACATTGAAAAAAAGGCGTTCTCCGTTAATAATGGAAAATATGAGTTTCTTAGATTACCGTTAGGACTAAAAAATGCCCCGGCCATTTTCCAGAGAGCATTAGACGACATACTTCGGCAGCATATAGGTAAAAGATGCTACGTCTACATTGACGACATAATTATTTTTGGGAAAGACTTAGAGGAACATATAGAAAATTTGAGAATAGTTATGAGAACACTTGAAGCTGTGAATATGAAAGTGCAGTTGGATAAATGCGAGTTCTGAAAAAAAGAAGTAGAATTTTTAGGGTATGTCGTAGGAATAAATGGAATACAAACCAATCCTTCCAAAGTGGAATCTATAGCCAAAATGCCTTTACCGAAAACATTAAAAGAACTTCGTTCATTCCTTGGAATGTCAGGTTATTACAGGCGATTCGTTAGAGACTATGCTAAAATCGCAAAACCTCTAACAAATCTTTTAAGAGGGGAAGATGGACGAGTGTCTAAGCATGCTTCTAAAAGTAAATCAGTGAATCTTGACGAAAATGCAATTGTCTTTCAACAAAATTAAAAATGCACTAATTTCAGAGGAAGTAATTCTTTCTCACCCCAATTTCGAAAAAGAATTCGAATTAACTACAGATGCCTCCGGTTATGCAATAGGGCAATTCTGTCACAAAATGACAAACCGATAACATTCATCTCAAGATCACTTTCAAAAACCGAAGAAAGTTATGCCACAAATGAAAGAGAAATGTTGGCAATTATTTGGTCGCTAAATTCATTTAGAAATTACCTTTACGGTTGAAAAAAAATTAAAATATTTACTGATCACCAGCCACTCACCTACGCTTTGAGTTCGAAAAATGCAAACAGTATAATGAAAAGATGGAAGGCCATCTTAGAAGAATACAATTACCAGCTTCTCTATAAACCTGGTAAAGCAAACGTCGTGGCTGATACCCTATCCAGAATATTGCCTGAAATTAATTCACTAACTCCAACAATCCACAGCGACGAAAGTTCTAATCATAATCTAATACCTTGCGTGGAAACTCCAGTCAATGTTTTTAAAAATCACATTTTCCTAAAAATCGATGAAAAATCGACATACCAATTTAAATTAATTTTTCCAGGAATCCATGGACACATCATAACAGAATCACACTATTCAGAATCAAACCTTTTACACATTTTAAAACGATATCTAAACCCTTCAGTCATAAATTGCAGAATTATTATTTTGCAAACAGAACAGAAAAACATGCCCTCAACTACAAATTAATGGTCAAAAAATACCACAAAAAAACGAAGTGACCTGTCTAGGCTTTCATCTCGATAGAAGGCTAACCTGGAAGAAGTACATTGAAACAAAGCAATCGCATGCTAAATTAAAAGCAGCCAAACTTCATTGGTTGATTGGAAACGCCTCGAAATTGTCACTTCATAATAAAATGCTTATATTCAAGTCCACCATTAAACCAATTTGAAGCTACGGCATTCAGCTTTGGGGCACTTCTTCAAACTCTAATATTGAGAAAATTCAGCGTGTTCAATCTAGAATCCTTATACGTCTTTGCCGAGCTCCTTGGTACATCAGTAACACAAATATACACAAGGACCTACAGATTGACACTATTAAAATAGACATAGGGAAACATTGCCAACGAACGACTAAGTAATCATCGTAACACTTTAGCGAGAGAACTCCTTAAGCTTAAATATATTAAAAGACTAAAAAGGAAAAATATTTTAAATATATCTTTCACATAATATCTCATTACTATTATATATGTCCTTCATGACATCACATGTTACATTTGTTTGCTTTAATTTATTTGAATTATGTACACATTGGTGTAGAATCAACAAAATGTATTTTTTTTAGTATATAAGATTTGAATAATTATTGTTAGTTTCGTAAGAAAATTGAAAAGCAAATCAATAGAAGATGTAAGACGACCACTTAGAGACATTATATTTTCATTCGGTGTTCCAAAATCTATAATTATCGACAATGAACTCAACTCAGCCGCAATAAAATTTATGATGAAAGATGAGTTAGGTATTGATATCTACACATCACCCCCATACAAAAGTCAAGCTAACGGACAGGTTGAACGTTTCCATTCAATCCTAATAGAAATAATGCGATGTCTCAAGAATAGCGGAACACATAGGAACTTCGAGGAACTTTTAGAGCGCGCTGTATCAGAATACAATCATCATTCAGTGACAGAAAAAAACCAGTAGACCTATTTTTTGGATGAAATGTAGGATTTACACCAAACGGTTACGAAAAGGTTAGGAATTCAAATATTGAGATACTACAGAAGAAACAGCATAAAGACTTAGAGCACCACAATAAGGGCAAATGCGAACCTAAACAATATCTGCCTGGACAAATCATTTATGTGAAACGAAACTGACGACTAGGAACAAAACTTTCAAAACCCTATGTTAAAGAAGTAGTTACAGAAGACAGAAATAGCACACTTGTGACAGAGACCGGCAGAGTAGTACACAAAAGTCTAATAAAAAATTAATTACCCTCTCTCCCCACAGCTAATTATTTGTTTCTTGGCATTATGTAATGCCGACTCTGAGATACTGGATTATTCTAATTCGAAATTAGTAACAATAGAAACGGGAATAGCAAAACTCCAAACTGGAACATTCAAAATTATTCACATTATGGACTTAAAGAAATACGAAGACGCAACCAGTAATCTCGAGACGGTTATCAGAACCAGAATTAATACGGATCATCCCTTTTACCCATTTCTTTCAGACGAAATCGCAAAAATAAAAAATCATTTAGACCGACTCATACTGAACAAAAAAATCAAACGATCACTATAATTAATTGGTAGTGCATGGAAGTAGATAGCCGGTAATCTAGACCATTCTGATCATATAATCCTTACCGAAAGAATAA
This sequence comes from Megamerina dolium, assembly GCA_963854835.1. Taxonomy (NCBI): domain Eukaryota; kingdom Metazoa; phylum Arthropoda; class Insecta; order Diptera; family Megamerinidae; genus Megamerina; species Megamerina dolium. Next base: position 7,360,524 of record OY978530.1, read on the forward strand.
ACAATGTTCTTGAAAACAACAACAAACAATTGATTATCAATAGAATGACAGTATATAAAATTAATGAAATAACAAATAAAACAAATACAATTTTGAAGGCGATGGAATCCGAAAACAGTACCGAGGATAAATTTTTAATTCAACTGAAATACAAATTGGACCTCATAAAAGAGGAATTACTAAATATAGAATAAGCAATTCATTGGGCAAAGGCTAACATAGTTAATTCTTATATTTTATCGAACAGTGAAATTAACAATGTTAAAGAAGTTTTCAATAAAGAAAATATACCATACATTAATATAGATGAAGCGTTAGAATTTTCAGAAATTAAAATAGCTTCAAATTATGAAACGATTGTTTACATTATAAGTTTGCCAGAAACCAATTCAGAATACTGTAAAAAATGTAAAGTAAAGCCAGTAAAAATTAAAACAAAAATTAACAAAATTAATTTTAATTCAATATTACTATGTAAACAACAAATTTATGGAATAAGAAGTTAATGTAAAACCTATAATAAGTTATCTATTTGTTCAAACAAAAATGTAATAGACATAAGCAATTCATCCTGTATTCCAAATTTACTTGCAAGCCAAATGCCAACATGCTAACTGATCAACAACCAACACATACCAGAGATAGAAGAAATCTCGACTGGTCTCATATTTTTAAATCAATTCAACGGATCTGTCTATATCAATAATGAAACAGCCCCACTGGATGGGAAATTCTTAATACGATTTCACAACGAAACAATAAGGATCAGAAACATAACGTACTCTTCAAACGAAACAGTTGTCTACGCACCACTTCCCGCCTTACTACAACCAAAATCTATACCAAGTGACATTGAAGAAGTTCTATCTTTGCAAATGATGAAAGAATTGAACGTCAAAAATACGGAATACATTGAATCTTTATATATCTGTAACAAAATATCCATAACCACTGGCACGGTACTAATTATAGTCATAATAATATCAGCGACAACCATAGCAATGATTTACTTCCGTAAGAGGTCGAAGGCTCAAGAAACGAAAACCATGCCGCCAAACGACAGACACCCCCAACTTTCAGAATCGGCGATCGAAGGGTTCAATCAAATATTTAATAAGTCAACTGAGGACGCTTGAAGCTAGGAGGGGAAGAGTTAGCAACAGATAAACTTAAAATTTAATAAAAGAAATAAATTCCATTCCCACGAAAATGTAAACTGCAGTCGTTGCAGTTTACACAGCTGTCCAAAACATCCAACAATAACAACAACAACGATAACACGAAAATAACTGCAGTCGTTGCAGTTTACACAGCTATCCAAAACATCCAACAATAACAACAACAACGATATCACCAAATTCCATAAGGAATATGATCCGGTCATTTGGTTGCGAGGCAGTAAATTTGGCTTTATTTTAATTCAGCTTAATAATTAGAGTGTAGTTTGTAATTAGACAGTGCGCAATAAAGTTGGATTTTTTAAAAAACACCTCAGTGCAGCAAATTCATAACTTATATATATATAGGAAAAGACTTTACCCAATTTGTTAAAAAAAGTTCTTCATATTCAAACATCTTTGTTTTTACTTTTATTTGAAGTTCAGTAGAGCGATTATTCAAATTTCCCACGCACTTCCGTAATTATTGCCCAGACTAAAATCTTAAAAAGCACAATCATGCCAAAATATTGGAAACTCATGTTTTTAAATTTTGAGGACTGATTTAAAGACTTCAAAAAGATGCAAAATTTCATTTATCTATTTGAAAATTCCATCAATTGTGATGTAAGCTAATATATATATATATATATATATATATATATATATATATATATATATATATATATATATTCCTTCGAACGGTACCCACTTGTCTGCAATAATTGGTAGTTTTTCCGTTAGTAACAACTTGCCAAAAATGCTTCTTAAAAGAGTTCTGTGACAAAACTAAGTTAAAGTGATGTCATAAGGGCTCTGCACAACACAGAACACGCACAACAGTATTGGAAGAGAAGCTCGGTGGTATCACAATGGACCTTTCTGGACAAAGTGTGTCCTCTTAGAGAGAGAGGACAGCCACAATAACCCAACCTAACCCATTAGATATCTACTCCTCGTGAACCCAAGGACTTTAGGCCTATGAGCATTTTGCTTGCCTTGGGCAAAGTTTGGGAGCATCTATCAATCAATCCATCAAAAGAGAGCTGACGTTGAAGCATAGACTTTAAGAATAGACTTTAATATAAATTTCCAACTTTTCGATTAAAATTGTGTTTTATAAGAAACACCATTTTAACAATGTCATATTCAACTTAAAATACATTTTATCACAAAAACACAGTTTTAACTTTAAACAGGGGATGTGATTTTAAAATGTTTAAATAAGGTTCTAAGTTTATGTTTTGCTGTCAAAGTTTTAAAAAATTGAATTTAATTGACACGATCTTAAGAAATTAAAATAGTAGTGAAAAAATATGATTTCTAATCAAATAATATTGCGAGATTTTGCGACTTCGGATGATATAATACCGCCGAAAAAACGAAAATGTACTCATAGAAGCCTTCTTTTTTCCTTGCGATCATTCCAAAATTATTTGTTTTGTCTGTAATGATGCTGATGAGGCAATTTATGCATCTCCGTGGCTGCCCCCTCTCTGAGAGGACACTTACGCCAGTGATACCACCGAGTTTTTCTTCTAACACTGTTGTGCGTGTTATATTTGGACAGCATAAGAAGGGACCTACTTATATTAGCCGGTTCCGAACGGCAGAACCATTGTGACATCACTTTAACTTAGTTTTGTCACAGAACTCTTTTAAAAAGCAGTTTTGGGAAATTGTTACGGCCGGAAAAATTGCCAATTACTTTTCGATATTAAATTTTGTTATTCTTCAGGGGATTGAGCCCACGACCTACGGATCAGAAGTCCAATGCTACGGCACCCACACATTTATTTATATTATATTTATATAGTTAATTGCACAAATATTTGGTTTTGCTTACTTTTTGCTTCTCCATTTCTTAATGTAAATAAAAATCAGCGGACACAGGGTGAACTAATTAAAGTACTCATATTTCTTTATATTGCCGAGTCAATTTTTTTATTTCATATGGGTGACGCCGTTCAGTTTCATTTCAGCTGAAAACTAGTTTTAATATGTCTATGGATGACAAAATTTTTAATATTGATTTTAAGTTGGAAGTTGGTTTTAACTAAAATGTGTTTTGACGTAGCAAGGGACATTATGTTTAAATCTAACGCGTCAATAGTACCTGAAAAGCCAAGGCTCTCTAGATGTTGTAATTCAAACCCATTAGAATTTAAATTATATTAGCTCTAATGAATTCAAAAGCAAAGCAACAAAACAGATTTCTTTGACAGATATAATAACTAAAATTTATTTAAATTTCTCAATCAACTTCAACTTGTTAAATTAAAAAATCAAAGTGTTCCATCCTTCATTTTGCGGTCTTGATATAAACTTATATGAATATATGAATCTATTTATGTACATTTTTAATAGTTATAAGCATGATTATGGATTTTTATTTTATCGTTTATTATAAATAATTAAAAGCGATGCCTAAGATCTTAGAATTAGCCGTGATGGACAAAAGTTCAATCGGGATCGGCATCATTAATATACACAGACATGGTGCAACATGTTGTTTATTGAAACTAATAACAAAAATAATTTCATGTCAACAAAATATACTTCTCATGGCACATAAAAATATGTATACAAAAAAAAATATTTATGTATGCGCTCCGCATCGTCTCTGCCGTCGTTATCGTCTAGCCATTGTTTATTAAAATGTTGCATGACTAACTACCACAACACTTCATATTTAGGTAAATGTGTAAAAGAACTCACCCCGAAATAATCACACTTATTCTACATCAAAATGGAAAGACACCTGTGAATGTGATATTCCACCACTATCACCACCATCAACTATTAACTAACCATCACCATCTAATAATAATGAAAATACTACTGGTAATAGTAATAATAACATTAATAATAATAATAATTATTATTATTATTATAACAAACATTATAATGATTATTAATAATATTATTATTATTATTATTATTATTATTATTATTATTATTATTATCTTTATATAAACGTATTACCGTCAAATAAAGATAATTATAATTATTATTATATAAAGAAGCACATATGGGTGTAAGAAACAGTTAACAATCGACATCATTATATTGAGTATGTAGATTATAAAACGATTTTATATGGTACCACTATATTCTTCAAGTATTGGATATGTATAAACTTAATGCTGTTCTTATAGAATTGTTACCAGAAACAGTAAAGAAGAAGAAAGCTCAGAAAAGAAAGCCAGAGATGGAAAACAACGGTTACTAAAACATAGAATAGATATTCTATTATGTTTAAGTATAAACCCAATACTAGTGCTGCTTAACCACAAAGCTGAAAGGAAAGAGTAACACTACCTACGAGCATAGGTAGTCGAAGAGTGATCAACCTCTTAATATTACACACAAAGTAAATCACTAAAATGCGTATTTGTTTGTACAATAGAGAAAAGACCTCAGCGCTGCACAATGCGAGTATTGATGTAGAAAGAAAAAAAAACTACCCCTAAACTTTGCCTCACACAACATAATGACATGCCCCATAACTCAAGATCACTAATCTGATCATAACAACTGCAACTCAACACCACTATCGAAACAATTCAGCATATCACATCGTGATGCCCCCAACTGACTGCAACTGACTACAAGCTGTGGCAAAATGTGGTCGGTAGAATAGTTCATAGGCAACTGGTAGTTAATCGAAAGCTTTTGTGAAGTGATCTTAGTCCCTATTTATATTCTCCTGCCTATGAACATGTGCGAGCGAGATAGGCAGGAAAGTAGGCAATGAGAAAAAGATGAGAGTTACGCTCCAAAAATCCCATCCCAAATTAAAAATAAATGCAACGTACTATGTTCTATGTCCAAATTATTCCGAATTCTACAAATATGCTCAAAATTTTAAAAGCGATGACATCAGTAAGAAGCGCACCATATTACGGTTGTGAAATTAATCGTTTGATAAAAAATATTAATTAATTAAAATATTCGACTAATCAAAAATTTTGATCAATCAAAATTGAAATTATTTACAATATTTTTATTATTTCTTTTCCTTTGAAATAACAATTTTTAACGCATTCTTAATTTCGTAGCTTTGTAAAGCTTCCAGCTTACTTTGTATTGGAAAGTATAGGAGACCCCACAATTTGCGCCAACTACCGTGGAATAAGTCTCCTGAGCATCGCATACAAGGTTCTATCGAGCGTACTGTGTGAAAGGTTGAAGCCTATGCTCAGCAACCTGATTGGACCTTATCAGTGTGGCTTCAGACCTGGTAAATCCACCATCGACCAGATTTTCACACTGCGCCAAATCCTGTAGAAGCCCGAAGAAAAACAGATCGACACACACCACCTATTTGTTGATTATAAAGCCGCTTTCGACAGTCCGGTAAGGGATTACCTCTACGCAACAATGTCTGAGTTCGGTATTCCTGCAAAGCTCATTCGACTTTGTAGAATGACACTGCATAACTCCCGTTGTGCAGTGAAAATTGGGAAGGACCTCTCCGCACCGTTTAATACCGAACGGGGTTTCAGACAAGGTGATTCGTTATCGTGCGACTTCTTCAATCTTATTATAGAGAAAATAATACGAGCTGCTGATCTACGACATAATGGCACTATCTTCAACAAAAGTGTCATGCTGTTAGCGTATGCCGACGATATTGACATAATCGGCATGAACACGCGAGCAGTCAGTGCAGCATTCTCAGAGTTGGAAAGAGAGTCGCGTCGGATGGGTCTCACGGTGAACGAGGGCAAGACGAAGTATCTAGTGTCAACAAACAAAGAGTCCCGGCGTCTTGGACAGCACGTCACTGTTGACAACTACGCTTTTGAAGTAGTAAGGGGCTTTGTCTATCTTGGAACCAGCATTAACAGCAGTAATGACGTCAGCTTGGAGATCATGCGTAGGATAACTCTTGCTAACAGGTGTTACTTTGGGCTGAGTAAGCAATTGAAAAGTCGAGCCCTCTCTCGAAGAACGAAAACTACACTCTACAAGTCTCTCATCATGCCTGTCCTAACATATGGCGCTGAAGCCTGGACAATCTCCATCTCGGATGAGCGAATGCTTGGAGTTTTCGGGAGAAAAGTCCTACGCAAGATCTTTGGACCTATTTGCTTTGGTGGCGAGTACCGAATAAGGTACAACCATGAGCTGTACGAGCTATATGCCGATATTGACATAGTAAAGCGCATCAAAATCCAGCGGCTGCGCTGGCTAGGTCATGTCGAGCGAATGGAAGAACACGCTCCAGCTAAGAAGGTGTTATATTCGGAACCCGCTGGAGGACGGCGCAGAAGAGGAAGACCAAACCTCCTGTGGAAAGACCAAGTACTGGAGAACCTGACGGCGCTTGGAATTTCTAACTGGCGCCAGCTAGCGAAGAACAGAGATGGCTGGCGAAGCATGTTATTTTCGGCCTAAATCGATATTCGGTTGTTATGGCCACATAAGAAGAAGAAGAGATCGATGGTTATTGTGAATATCACGAATAATAAGGAGACAAAGGGTATTAATGTAGAAGAACATGAGTATTTTAAGGAAGCCTAGATACATGCAGATGTGCACGCCGAGAAAGAGAGCAAGATAAATTCAAGCGGTCAACACATGGATTTCACGAAAACCATGACGCAACAGCTACAAGAAAATGTATCTCTCATTGACAACAGACTTCAAAAACATTCGCGATATTAGTGAATTACAAATGGAAATTCAGGAAGGTTCGCCTCGCCAACAAAGATCTACAAAAAGGAATTAAACTCAGATTTAAGGAAATCTCCGGAGCCGAACGAATGTGGATGATTTGGATGATAAGCTGAAGGAACATGTAGACAGACATTATGATTTGAAAGAAAAGCTTGAGGAATAACCGCGTCTTAATAAACTAAATATAAATGGAGCAACCACATCAGCGATTAGAGAATCAACTGCAATTAGACTAAACCCACGCACAATCAATGAAACGATAGTGACAAGACTGCTGCTTTGATAGTGGCATTACAGTGTAATGCGTCAGAAGTCTTGCAAATGGTTCCAGAGAAGGATCGTGGTAGCTATCAATCACTGACGGACACACCACAGCATAAATATGGAAACGACTATAAGAGCCAATTACATATAGTGGAATTAAGATCGCGTATGTAGTAATGAGAGCCTTTAGCATTTCGCTTCCGATATTGAGCGCTTACGTCATATAGCGTTCTTCAGTAATTCAGAAGAATTCATCGAGAAAATATAAAAAGAGGCATTCATCGACGAAATACGTGATGGAGAGACTAAGCATTCCCTAGTCATGTCACCAAGGAGTATATATGCCGAAACAGTCAGTTGTGGCTTGACGTATGAAGCCGCCAGTTTGATGTGTATACCTATACCACGAGAACGCCAACTCGAACCAAAAACATCAGATCTGGTTGAAGCAGTGTAAGGGCATTCAAGTCAGTAGGGCAGCCTGAAGCAAAAACAACAAGTCAACGTGAAAACAAATTTACTGGTAAGTGCTTCATTTGCGACAAACCAGGATATATGGCGCGTGGCTGCCGTCTACAACGAAAGCGATCAACATCGAATTCTTCAGGAAGACAAAAGAAGGAGAATTAGGTGGACAACGATCGCTCCATTAACACGGGGCGTGAACTGACTCCAACAGTGGGTTGTACCATCATTCACACTTCACAACTACAGCGTATGCTAAGCAGCTCGAATATTGATGGAAAACTGGACAATATGGAGTTCACGATATCCTTGGATACTGGTGCATCACATTCTATAATCAAGAGCGATTTGGTAAAGAGGTTTGAGACTTTAATGCGAAGAAAATTGCGTACAGCAACGGGTGGGGATGCACAAATTCTGGGTAAGATAAATAAACGAGTATCTATTGGAAATTGTACGTGGGAACATGAATTCATTGTGGCCGACATCATCTATAACGTAATAATTGGTGTTGATTTTATGATTGATAATGGGTTTACGTTATATTTAAATCAACGGATACTACGATATGCAAATGAACATCGGTTAGAAGCGTAGTGTAAACATCAAACGAATACTGACATGTCAACGCCAAGAGGTTAACGCAAAATCAGAAGCGATGGTTTGGGCACAGATGAATGTGGATGATGGGGCTGGCAAGTTGTGGGTAGTAGAAGGGGATAGACAAATAAAAAATAAGAACGTCATACTTGGAAAAACGTTAATGGAGCCTTAAGAGAATAGAATGGTACCGGTCAGAATACTTAATCCAACTAATACCAGTTGTGAAGAAAAAGATGGTGATTGGTCATTGCCAGGAAGTTACTGACGTAGTAGATTGTGCAAGGGTTTCTTCTATGAAATGTGGAAAATCAGGAACTGTTAGAGCGGAATTAAAAGCACAGATGGAAGAATGGGTAGGTGTGATTACCAAATAGCAAAAAAAAAAAGCGTTACAACTATTGGAGAAATATGGTTCAGTCTTTTCATCAAATGAAAGTACTGTTAGATAAACAATCATCGTGATTCTAGACCAATTCATCAAGCACCAAGACGAGTTCCATTGGCCAAAAGAGATGAAGCCATTGAGCTGATTACCGATATGCACAAACAAAGTGTTATTGAGTCCATGAAGTCCATGGAGTTTACGAGTTGTGCTAGTAAAGAAGAAGGATGAAAGTACTTGATTTTGTGTGGATTATAGCAAGCTAAATGATATCACAAAAAATGACAGCTATCAAATACCAAGAATCTATGACACTCTGGACACGCTATCTGTGGTTTTCAACTCTTGATCGGTAAAGTAGCTACAGGCAAGTGGAACTAGGTAAGAAGGATAACGAAAAAGCAGCTTTGAGTATTGGCGATGGTCTATGGCAATTTACAGTGATTCCATTTGGGCTGCTTTTGAACGTTTGATGGAATGTGTACTCAGAGGACTACACTGGAAAACGTGCTTAGTGTATCTCGATGATATCATGATGGGAAAAGGTTTTAACGATCACCTGGAAAAGTTGGAAAAAGTATTTGAGCACATACAATCAGCAGGGCTTAAACTGAATCCGAAAAAGTACTCACTCTACAGGCGAGAAGTTAAATATCTTGGTCTTAAAGTATCAACTGAAGTGGTACATACCAACGAGGAGAAAGTAACAACAGTACAAGAATAGCCTACTCCGACGAATCTTCACGAGTTAAGAAGCTTCCTAGGCTTGTGTACCTACTATAGACGATTTTTTCCTGGATTTGCAAACATCGCCAACAATCTGCATAAGCTAACAAGAAAGAACAAACTATTTGTGTGGGTCGAGGAACAACAGGAAACGTTCGAGCATCCTCTGTTCAGGACCAGAGCTCTTCCAGATCACAGCTGTGCATGAAAAAGTGATAGCATACTATAGTAAGATCTAGTCGAAGCAAGAAAGAAACTACTGTGTCATTCTAAGAGAGAGTTGCTCGCAATACTGCAACGTGTAAAGTATTTCCATAAATATTTGTACGGTCAGCGATTTCATCTATGAATTAACCACGCAGCGCTCAGGTGGTTATTACAATTTAATAATCCAGAAGGACAATTGGCGCGCTGGATTGAACTGCTGCAGAGTCATGAATTTACAATCGAGCATCGTAAAGAAGGATATCATTGTAACGCAGATGTTTCATCTCGTGATCCTTGTAAAATGGGATGTTAATATTGTTCTCTAGTGAAAAGCAGGGAGCACATTGTCAACATACAACTTACGAATATCTTGCCGGAGGAGTCATTAAGGACCGAACGAGTGAAAGAAGATCAGTGGAATGACCCAGAGCTCGTAAAGATTATGGAGTACAATGAGCAAGAAGTACATCCAGATTGGCAAAAAATGGCTAATGAGAGTCCAATAGCAAAAGCATACTAGGCGCAGTGGCAAAGCCTTTACTTGAGATATGGATGTCTATTTTGAGCATGTGAAAGTGTAGGTGGAAAAACCACTAATGATCTTCTAGTGGTACCCAATGCAAGAATAAACGAAGTGATAGCTGAGTATCACAAGCTTCAAGTGGAGGGCATTTGAGCATCATCAAAACCGTCGCAGGCAATGAGAGAACAAGTATGTTCTGGTGGTTATAGATTATTTCAGTAAATAGGGACGGAACGAACAAGGTTAAAAGTAGGGCAGTGTAACGAGTTTAATCCAATAACTTCAAATTAAAATTTTGATTAGTCGATATATATACATATATATACATATATATATATATATATATATATATATATATATATATATATATATATATATATATATATATATATATATATATATATATATATATGAGAGCGCTCTCAGAGCTACCCGATCTAGCAAAGAAAGCACAACAAATTTGGGAAATTTTTTCTTTATTTTTCAACATAATCTCCAACTTAATAGCTTCGATACCCTGTGTATAGTATTAACTGTCTAGCTCTTAAAATAGCCATCTACCGCAGCCTCCACCTCTTCATTGTTTGCAAATCTTCTACCACCAAGCCTTTTTTTTAAATTTGGAAATAGAAAATAATCCGAAGGAGCTAAATCTGGCGAATAAGGAGCGTGCTGAAGCAATTCGAGCTTTAACTCATTGATTTTGGCCATCGCAATAGCGAATGTGTGTACTGGTGCATTGTCTTGATGAAACAAAAAAAAAATAAATAAATATGTGGCACTTAAAGCCCCAAAGGGCTCATTGGCCGAGCTTCTCTTCTATTACTGTTGTGCGTCTTAAATTTTGGACAGTATTAGAATGGACCTACTTATTTTAGCCGGTTCCGAACGGCAGAACACTTGTGACATCACTTTTTCTGAGCTTTGTCACAGAGTTCTTTTTAGAAGCTTTTTCATGGCAAGTTGTTACTGTCGGAAGAATTGCCAATTGCTTGCCGACAGATGGGTACCATTCGAAAGAAAAATCTTTTCGATATAAAATATGTTATGCATCAGCCGGGTATTGAACCACGACCTACAGATCAGAAGGCGAACACACTAACCACTGAGCTACGTCACCCACATGAAACAACACTTTCTTTTTCGCCAAATGTGGCCTTTTTCCTTTAATTTCACAACTTAAACACTGCAACAAATTAGCATAATACTCGCCATTGATTGTTGTTCCTTTTTGAAGATAATCAATAAAAGTTATCCCACGTGCATCCCAAAAAACAGACGCCATAACCTTGCCTGCAGATGGAACTGTTTTCGCCATTTTTGGACACGATTCTCCCCTTTCATTCCACTGTTTTGACTGCTCCTTTGTCTCAGGTATGAAGTGGTGAACCCATGTCTCATCTATGGTTACGATACGATGCAAAAACTCGGCTTTATTACTGTAAAATATCGCCAAACACTCTATAAAAACATCTTCACGACGTTGTTTTTGTTCTATTGTGAGCAAACGCGGCACCCACATTGCACACAGCTTTTACATCTCCAAATTTCCGTTCAATATACGATGAATAGCACTTTTTGAAATACATGTAATTTCACCTAGTTCACGTGCCTTCAGCCGGTGATCATCCAATATCATTTTGTGGATTTGCTTAACCGTTTCTGGCGTGGCCACCTCAATTGGTCGACCACTATGGTGTTCGTCTTGGCAGCTCGTACAATCTCGTTTAAACTTTGTCACCCAAAAATTTTATGTGGTCGTAACTTAAAATATATGTTTTATAAGTTTGCCACTTTTCAAAAAGTAATTTTTTTCAAAATACTGCCGCCATCTATGTCAGGTCGGGACCGTCCTCGTATATATATATATATATATATATATATATATATATATATATATATATTATATATATATATATATATATTATATATATATATATGTTTTGAGCGTAGAGTTGTAAAGCTGTAGAACCGAACCTCACCGCTCACGAATGTCAGTCCCGTCATTATGTTGGGTATATACGCTTCAGTACTATTATACCAAAGATAAGGTTTCTGAGATTCTACATTATATAAGAACAAGGCGCGGATATGTAGAAAAGTATACTAAATAAGTTTTTACAATAGATATGAAAAAAAAATTTTAGGTCTTGAAATGCTATTTATTATTTAGTATATTACCCCAAAAGTTCAATACATTTATTCTATCATTCCTCCAATTTGTAAATAATATCTCCAGATGAAAGAAAGTCGCATTCGAATGTGTTTTTGATCCATTTTAACGAATACAGCATCCATCGTGCACACAGCTTTTTGAAACCGAAAACATCACTTAAAATATGGCTCACACTACCTAATAAGATGTCTAGAGCATCTACTAAATCCCTCTCAGTCAATCGACGATCTTCCAAAATCATAGCTTGAATTTTGGTTATGATTTTTGGTGTTAGTGCACTTTTTGGAGATCTTTAACGTGGATCGGCTTCAAGACTCGTAAGACCACGTCTAAACTCTGCAACCCAATTTAATACTGTTGCAAATGAAACTTTTAACAATCGTTCATGAATCATTTTAGCTCTACCTCTTCCAAAAATAAAAACTCAATCACAGCACTATACTTGATTTTTTCCATATGAAAAAAGCAGTATGACACTTCTACTTTGAACTACTGTAAATATAAGACTGAGTTGACAGATCTACATGAAACTTTACACCTTTATAAAAAGTAGTATCATTTAAAAGAAACAAAATGGGGGACCTACTACGCCATCTATGAAATTCTAAAAACTTTTTGAACAACCAGTATATGTTCTTGATCAGTATCACCTAAAAGGTCAATTTTATAATGTCCGTACATTTATTAATCCGTCTGTCTATCTGTTTGTCGTCAGCATGGTTCGCACCATAACATGAGTAAATAGTAAGATATTTCAACGAAATTTGAAACGAATTACCTATGGTCGAAGGGTACGGACGCCATTGGAAACAGACTCAACTGCAGTGGCTACACGAAACCATCATAAGGACTAATCACAAAATTCTAAGCGATTTTAATCAGTTATACATAACTTACGTAATATTTCATTTACGACAACAACATTTGGCACTAATATTCATATTTTAGTAAGTTTCTGCCTACCTATTACACAAGAAATGAGGAAACCATGTCCAGTTTTCATTGTATTTTCTATACAAAGACACTACGACAATCCCATCTATAAGACATTAACAATATATGTGAGACAATCATATAATTAAAGTGAACACCTCGTATGTATGTACATTTTTGTAGTTTCATTTATGATGATTATTTTTATTTTTATTATAGTTTCTTTTTTATTTTGAACTTTTCTCTATTTTAGTATTACGTCCATTTCTTTATCTATGTATTTTCTAAGCAGTTATCATAGAACTAACTTCTATTCCTCTCTCTATTGCACAATAATAGGGTTCTCAAGCAAAACATCTGTTAATCTGTTATCTTATATTTGAAAAGCATCAATAATATTTTTTTCTTATCCTATTTTCAATTATTAATTACTACTATTCAACAGCTTGTGTACGCAATCTATCTATTCAATATCCCAACAACTGCCACCACCGCTATCATCTACACTATCATCGTATCACAATCATTAACGTAAGGGAAACACCTGTTTCTGTTTTTAACGAAAACATTCACCGCATCGCTGATGTTTTAGTTTTTATTGCATCACTACTGTTTTGTAGCGACGCGTGTGATCATCTTTCTCTTCATGATCATCAAGATGATTACCTGTTCTCCTCATCATGTTGAGCCTGTTATGTCAATTCATTAAGAAACTAATAAAAGTTCACTTCTTATAGCACAAAATTAAGGAAGCGAGTAAGTAAATGAGTAATAGAAGACGACAAACAGCGATAAGTTGAATGTTGAATGAATATGGGCGCGCAATCGCATGTCAAGGCTGGTGTTGGTGTTCATACATATATTTTCCCTCCTTTTTGTTCTTTTCTTTGTTCCCGTATTAATTTTTTTTTTACAGTTGCGACCTAATTTCCCTTCTTTGTTTTAGCTACATTTAAATGGTATCGGCAAAGATCATAGTAATAACGTAACGTAGTGTTTGATGGCTTCTGTAGTTGATTGATGGTGGTTATTTTCCTGTTCTACTTCAAATTTTTAGGACAAATTTCATGTAGAAAATTTCCCTTTTCTTCTTCTTCATCTTCTTGTGAGTTTTGAAAACTTTCATTGGTCGCAAATTTCTTTTTATATAGCAACTGTTGTTAGGCATGAACTTCTATGTTGAACAATTAACAATGCGAATTCTGCAGACTATACAAGTATCTACTCTAAGATACTTTTCATACAGTCCTTATTCACGAACCAACCTAATCCCTACATCGACTTAAAGGAATTTTTAATACATGTAATGGAATGTAATGGAATGTCTTGATTATTCCATTAATAAATATTGCCATTGGCTGTAAGATGTGATTTTACTTTAAAATAGATCCTTCTTAGATAGATTTATATGAGTAAATAGTTGAATACATTGGACGAATCCGTATTAATACATTTACGCCAAAAATTGACTCTATATTTTATCGTGTGATATCACTTATCTTATCTTAAATTAGAAGTATAATGTAAAGCGGATTGCTCGCTTTGTATAGCCCTTTCGTACCATGCCTCTGCGGTTTCAAATTTCTTATGCGCTAACTTCGATTGCAAAAAGTTTTGAATACTCCGTTCGGAAATAATATAACCCTCTTCTACTCAAGCAAGTACTCTTATTATAATTTTAGAATTTATAAAAATTGCAATAGTGGGCTATTGTGGCGTGAGCGTGAAGATAAGCGAGGCTGCAATAAAATTTATACAGACCTTTATAAATATTTAATAATAGTATACCAAAGGCTGACAGATAATGATATAAGTTTATTACCGCAGCAACGCCGTATTACCTATGCTGGCATATTAAAAAAAAAAATTAAACTTCATAGAAAAAATTAAAATTACATATTTTCTTCCCTTTCATACCATGATGCCAGTTCATTCTGTGCACAATTGAATCTTTTGTACGAAGTCGCACCATTTGGGCGGCCAGTGAATGGCCAAGAATTATTCGCAATGCTCGGACTAACGCATATTGATACGACAGGAAGTATTTTGCAAATTTTTTACTAAACTTCGCCTATCTTCATTCGAAAAAAAAAAATCAAAATCAATTGAACTCGACTCCTCCTTTAGTGCTAATGTATAAATAAACCATGGTAGGCCTTTTATTTTCGGTATTTAAAGATCCTTCTTCGTTGCAAGAAGACAATATGAAAACAATTTTATTCGCTTTCGGCTTGTAAAAAAAGAGTGAGCTCGTTATCGTAACAGAAGATAAAAGTATCGCATTTTCGGCCCTTTGTATTTCCCAATTCAAGCTAAATGGATGTGACCCAGGTATCGATGAATATGTTTCGGTTCGTTCCATGGATATGCTCGAAATACCTGAAATTCATTCAAAAGGTAAACTTCGTCATTTCGCTCACTCCACTTTATGTCTGCACAACTTTAAAGCACATCTAAGGTAATTGTTAAAGAGAAGTTGTGAAAAATGGAAGAACAGCATCAGTGTTCGTCGAATCGACGAAGGTTACCTCCTCAGGGTTAAAGAACTTCCATTCCTTCAAGGCGTAAAACCTTTAAATCCCCATTTACATTAAAGTCACATAATGGCACTAATATAATAACCAAAAAGTGCATTAACAACCTTAACCTTAAATGTAACACGCACTACAGTATTGGAAGAGAAGCTCATAATGGACCTTTCTGCCCAAAGTGTGTCCTCCCAGAGAGAGGGCAGCCACATAACCTCACCTAACCTGGATTACTCATCGAAAAAATTGTATTAACATCGAGGAAATGGTGAGGAGGTTTTTAAAAACAAAAAGTTTGCCATTTGATCTATCGATACTTCATGGGTGATTATGTTCTCTGAATGTCTGCTCCCCTTTTTCAAATTGTCGACAAGAAAGTGGTAAGCTCGAACAGAAAGCGAGAAACTAGTTGAATTTAAGGATAAAATAGGTTTGATTGTTAACCAACCAAAACCTGCATTCGGGAATTCTAGCAATGGCAATACTTCCAGGCGCTTCCTTCAAAATCCCGAGATGCCTAGATACTAAAGTGATCTAGGCCTAGATGCCGAGATCACTAAAGTTGACATATATAAGTTTAATTAAAAAGATGTATACATAACTCGCAGTTGCTTCTAGTGGCCACGATACTGAGATAGACAGGACACTGGCACACTATGTGCGCCGCTATCTCTGCCTCTTCCATGCATAATCTGCAAATGTCAGCATCCTCCTCATCAACAAGACCCACCTTGCTGATGTGGTACCTGAAATTACCATGCCCAGTTATTAATGCACTCAACCAGCTTAGAGTCATTCGTCCTAGACTGAGAGCCCTTCCCGATTCACTGCCCTTTGATAGCCTCAACGAAGCCTTTGCCTGTCTACAAGTAGATAAGTTCTCCCATCTCGTGAGATGAAGTTTCTTTATCCACTCTTCGACCTTTGCCTTCACCGTCCCGCTGCTGAGAGCAACTACTGGATCCGGTCCATAAAATTCAGCTTCAGATCCTTGTCTAGCCAAGGCGTCTGCAGATTCATTCTGTTCTACAACAATGTGTCCCCTCACTCACATAAGAGTAATCGCATTACTACGAGCACAGCCATTAAGTTTCTGAACACATTCGAGCGCCTACTTAGAAGATACCGTAGGTTGTTGCAGCCGCCTGACCACCGCCTGGTTACCGAGTGCTAGCAAGATCTTCTTACTTTGCACCTTTGCATCCAGTATATGGTCTAGCGCATGCATTAGACCAAGCGTTTCTGCTTGATAGACTGATACGTAGCGTACGATACGTTGTGGGTGCCGTAGCTCAGTGGTTAGTGTGTTCGCCTTCTGATCTGTAGGTCGTGGTTCAATCCCCGGCCGATGCAAAACAAATTTAATATCGATAAGATTTTTCTTTCGAATGGTACCCACCTGTCGGCAAGCAATTGGCAATTCTTCCGACAGTAACAACTTGCCAAGAAAAAGCCTCTAAAAGAACTCTGTGACAAAGCTCGGAAAAAGTGATGTCGCAAGTGTTCTGCCGTTCGGAACCGGCTAAAATAAGTAGGTCCCTTCTAATACTGTCCAAATTTAAGACGCACAACAGTAACGGAAGAGAAGCTCGGCCAATGAGCCCTTTGGGGCTTTAAGTGCCACATATATATTTATTTATAGACCGATACGTATCTTCCCAGCTTCAGAGTGCATGCTAGTCCCAAGTCTTTAGAGAAGATTCCAGCACCCGCTCTGCCAGCCATTAATGAACCATCTGCAAAAATACTGATGTCATTTTCCTCACATACATCATGTGTGAGGCCGTCTTCAATGAGTGTTCTGTGTGACTTTTCAGTCATCTTCAGCCTACCCATTCCCTCCATTGGCATTTGCGCCTCCTTTACACTGCTATATAACAGTGACAGGATGCCCCTGTGCCCTATCTCCATGCAGAATCCATACCAATTATTGGTTGTCTTCAGACGTAATGCTGTTAATGCTGTCATAATATGCAAGTCCAACGACAGCAGCCCGAGAAAGACTTCCAATGCTTCTACTGGGGTCGTTCGGATAGCTCCGGTAATCCCAATACAAGCCATTCTTTGCACCCTATCTAATTTGCTTTTCGCGGTCCAGTGCGCTGCTCTGGGAGTAATTCCCCACATGAGACCGAACACTCTCTTACACTGATGCAATACCCGCTTGCCCTTCTGGGTCTTCTCATCGACGTGACTATTCCAAGTCAGCTTGTTATCCAGGGTGACACCTAGATACTTTACTTCCTTGGAGACGTTGATGTTCCATCCAAAAAGGTTAAGAGGGTATATTGTTAGTCCAGTCCTCCTTTTGGTAAAGAATACTGTTTCCGACTTACTTGCATTTACAGAGAGACCTTGTTCCGTGCACCATCCTTCAACCATTTTGAGTGCGCCTCTCATGGTATCATACATAGTGTCCAGGAACTTACCGCTCACCGTTACCGCTATGTCATCTGCATACCCGACGGTGTGTATGCCTTTTGAGTCCAGAAGCTGAAGTAGGGAATCGACCGTGATGTTCCAAATGATGGGCGATAATACTCCTCCCTGTGGACACCCTTTGACTACCCTACCTCTGAGTCTGTAACTCCCATTTTGAAAGTTTATTGCCCTTTTCCTCAGCATGCTGTCCACCCACCTTATAATGGTTGGGCTGACTTCACGAATAGCAAGGGCCATCCTTATATAAACCAATCTTGTCGAAGGCACTTTCTATACCCATAAAAGTAGACATAGATATCCCTCCACAAGACAGTTCCCTCTCCGCTACGCGAACGAGTTCGTGCAGGGCCGTTTCAGTGGATTTGCCAGCTCTGTATGCGTGCTGACACCTGCTCAGTGGTTTTTTCAGAAGCGTTGTCCTTTCCATGTAGTCCGTCAATACTCCCTCCATACATTTAAGCAGAAAGGAGGTCAAGCAAACCGGCCGGAAAGATTTAGCCTCTGAGTAGTCCGTTTTTCCCGGCTTTGGAAGAAAGACAAACTTTGATACCGGGTTCTTTGATATGATCCTCTGTAATCTACATACATCGGTAATATCTTGCATATTTGAGCAGAATTCCCTCCACGTTTTCCTTTTACGGTTGCGTAGAGTCTTCTGCAGCTCCCTTTTCTTTGACTTGTAGTCGTCCCATGCGTTGGGGTCCCCTCTCATGTGACGATTAAAAGCCTTCCTTGTCTCCTTTTTCATGGATTCCAGTTCCCCATTCCACCATGGAGTGGGATCTCCTTCGTCCACTACCGTCAGAGGACATGAAGCTTCAAATGTTTTGAAGCTGAGCTGATAGCCCTCACCTGATACTCAACATCTGCGGTTGTTCTTGGTTTTTCAAACCACCTTGGCAATAATTCCTCAAGAACTTCGCAGTACCTTTTACAATCCGTTTGTTTCGGATCCTTGCCATTCTACAGTCGTTCCTATGTCTTTTATCGGACGTAACCCTAAACTGAATGGCCCTGTGGTCCGACATGGTTAGTCTATCTACAACCCTCCAATCCAAAATCCTATCCAACATTTTGACATTCGTCAGAGTAACATCAATGACCTCGCAACGACGTGAGTCGACAAAGGTCGGATGTGTTCCCCTAGTGACACCTTGTAGACCAAATCTTTCTATAAATTCGAGTAGACACTCTCCTCTATAGTTTTCAATGCTGCTGCTCCACACAGAACTATGCGTATTAGCATCGCAGCCTAAGATCAGACCAATTTCGTTTCCATCACAGAATCTCACTAGAGCTTCCACCTCTCTTGGAGGTGGTCCTTCTGGAGAATCATATGGAAGGTATGCTGATGCGATTATAAATGATCTCGCACCGTCACCTATACTCACTACTGTGAGATCCGGTGAGCACAAGTTAGACATTAGATTCGCACGTATCCCATGTCTAACTAAAATGCATGTCCTCAACTTCCCCTCCGTTTGTTTATAAAACAAGGTGGTCTTTTGTGCAGATAGGCTTTTGATCTTTCCATGAAGGATGCAGGGCGCCTGCACCAGTGCAGTGTCAAGTTCATCTTCATCGAAGCTCCGCACCATCATTGCTGATGCTGCTTTGCTGTGGTAAATATTGAGTTGGCACACATTTAGTGGTTCCTGGTCTTATGCCTAATGGCTTCTTCCTTGCAGAATTTGCCACTAGCCCCACGCCAGGAGCCGCGTCGCACCCTTTATATTTCATCTTTCTGGAATCGAACGATGGCCTGTACAAGATCGCAGTTGAGTCTAACCCCTGCGATCTTGATAGTCCTTGTCCTCCTTGGGACACAGCATGGTGAGTACGAAACCTGCACTTTCTGCCTCACCAAATTTTTCTGTGCGCATAATACTCCATTTGAAAGTGTCCTTCATACAGGCGTTCTGGCGCTGCAACCTTCTGAGAATGATGCCGCTGGCCACAGCATTGCCGTTAGCCACAATCACCACCTTCTTCTTTGCCGACAAGGCAGTTAGGCTGTCACATTTGAGCTTTGCACCCTCCCACAAACCAGTTAGATGTTCCACCGTCTTGCACAGCCATTGCTTGGATAGCTGATTTTTGCACCTTAGTACAATCAATCCTTGCCCTGCCGACAAATCCAATGTCATTGACATCGTCTTCAAGGGATTCCATGGCATCCAACAGAAGATACCTTGAAAGTACTCAGATGATTATCCCCCAGGCGCCCCTCTAGTGACAAGTCCATGACTCCCGTAACGAAGTCGGCTTCCGCTACTTGAGAGTAAGTCTTCCTCGCCCTGGTAGGCTTGCCCTTTGCCTGCTCAGCCCGACGTTTAGGAGCTCTGCCAAGACCGCTCGTCCCTGGTTAACATTCTTATCAAATTGTCCGCCCCACTCATCACTCCCCGATGTCGAGTTTCCCTGCTCACTCGTTCCCAGAGCTACCCTACCCGAGTTATGCTTGGGCTTCGAGCCTCGTTTGGAACTACTGAAGACCTTTGTAGTTGGCCGTCCATCTCCCCGAGCGCTTGCCCCTTTCGGTGTCTGCGTGGAAGGATTATCAACCTCCTCGAGGGCCGGTTGTCCATACTTCCCAGCATTAACTGGACCTTCCGTCGTCTTCGAATGAGGCTCCTCAGACGTTGAACTTTTCAAAGTGGTTCTGGAGCTATCGCCCCTGAACCTCCTCCCCAAGTTTTCCACCTCCAAGGTCGAAGCATCTTGCAGAAGTCTACTGAGTTGGCCTGAGAGCTGTTCAATGGTCTACTCCGACTCAGAGATTCGCAATACGCAGGTAAAGCTACTTATTACGGAGGGCGCCAGGTATCCGTAAGCTCACATTAGCGACTGGGCCCCAAGCCAGGCTGATTTTCAAAATTACTGAGATTTTATCAAATTTAATATTATAAAAATGGTAAATAATATTGTGAAACACCTCATATGTTATATAGTAAGTGCATATATTTATAAATATATGCATTGCGTGAAAGTAGTATTCCTATAAGTACTCCATACGCATGTACATACATATATATTGAACAATAGTAGAAATTATCTTCTATTCACATACATATATAAAATTCATTCATAAAAATATTTACTATTATGTGATCTTATTTCAATATATGTTAATTTGCTATGTTAATTTACAGAATTTTTCTCTTGGTCATGGCATTGCTCTCTTCAAAATCTCTGTATTCTACAACTCTCTAAAGTGACCCTGATATTTTTAATCAGAAATAAGCTCAAAAGCCAAAGTAGGACTTCTCTGGTATTAAACGTTCTCTGTTTGTAATCAGAAAAAAGCTCAAAAGTCAAAGTAGGTCTTCTCTGGTATTAAGCTTTCTCTGGAGAAACGTTGATAAAAGTGATATAAATAATGATGTGTTGAGTAAGTAAGCTTTAATTGGAGTAGAGCTTTAACAAGCGCGGCAAATAAAAAATGTTTTGGATTCAAAAAATAAAGAAGGGTGACAAGTATTGTATATGCAAGGGTGGTTGGAAATGTTTTAAGATTATTCAAGTTGATGTTGTTCAGGAACACTTAAAAATCTTTTGACTCCTGAAAATGAGATTAGTACATTTTCGTTTACTATGACAAGAGGAGGACAGAGACCTGAAGCCGTACTTAATACAAGTTTAATGTTTACTATAAAGGAACATGTAAAAATTGAAGTGATTGGCGGATCGATTACATTGATGAGAATTTCACATCCAGGCGTAGAACGATTTACATATGATTCACAATTTAGACCAATTTAAACAGCACAAGTCAAAAAATCAATGAGGCTGAGAAGATATGAGCCAGATATCAGATCCCTTAGGTTGGAGGACAAAACTCAGAAAATATTAATATATAATAGTTTTGTTAATTGTACGAATTTAAATTTTTATCTTAAAATCAATTTTATAATTATGATAACATATACGAGGGCGGATTGATAATGAAGCTACCTAAGTAGGAAAAAAACTTTTTTTTTTTTTCAAAAACCATTTATTTCTCAACATAGTCTCCTTTTACTTCGACACACTTAGTAAGACGATATTCCAATTTTTTTATACCATCTGAATAATACGATTTCGGGAACCCCTCAAAATACGCGTTAATTTCGGTAATCACTTCTTCGTTTGAGCTGAATTTTTCCTGCGAGCCATTTTTTTTAGGTTGTAAACAGGAAAAAGTCACTAGGAGCTAAATCTGGACTACAAGTTGGATGATCAACCAATTCGAAGTGTATTTCACGTAATTTTAGCATCGTATCTAATGCTGTGTGAACCGGTGCGTTGTCTTGAAGAAAGAGCACTTTTTTCTTCTTTAAATGTGGTCGTTTTTTCTTGATTGCATCATTCAATTAATCCCATAATGCACGATAATACTTTTCTGTGATTGTAGATCCTTTTTCAAGATAATCGATAAGTAATATTCCGAGTGCATCTTAAAATACAGTGGCCAAAACCTTGCTAGCCGATTTCACTGCCTTAGCCTTCTTCGGAGCATTTCCAACAGCTTCCACCCATTGTTTTAATTGATTTTTGGTTTCAGGTGTGTAGTGGACCCATTATTGCTCCAAGGAATCCTCCAAGGAATGCTCCATGAATCCCACTTTTTAAACATTGGATGTAAGTTCTAATATACTTTGTATTTTTAACCAATGCGACTTTGTTATAATATCATCATATTCTTGAATGAACTCTTTAATTTTTAATGGTAACATATTCGAATGATCTTTAAAATACAACTGATATAAAATACATGTATTTAACAAAAATTACGCCTGTAAAAATTCAAACAGAAAATGATTGTGGTTTTACTAATAAGAATTACCAGTTGGTAAAATAACATTCAAATGATCTTGAAAATACAACTGATAAGAAATATATGTATTTCACAATAATTAGGCGTGGGAAAAATTGAAACAGGAAATGATTGAGGTTTTGTTGATGAGAACTTCCTGTTGATAAACCGTTTATATTATGGTGATAAGGTGTTTGGAGGAACAGGCTTAAAAAAGTCGTATGAAGTTGACTACTCCTCAGTACGCATCAAACTAACCACATTCGTGCATCAACATGAAAGAATTCATTTGCAATATTTCTGAAAGGAGTTTTAGCGCTCAAAAAAGATTGAAAAAGCATGTGTTAAGTAAGCATGAAAGCCGCAAGTTCAATTATACCCAGTGTACAAAAAGTTGTACACAGAATTGTTATTTAAAAAATCAAGTTTAAAAAAATCATGCGAAAGAGGAACATGTTAATAACACATAATCCATCAGCAAATCAATTGAAAGAGAACATAATGATGATCAACCGTCAACTAGTTTTAAATTTTGCGATGAATGTGAAAAGAGAATTCCGAGTAGTTGTTAGTAGTTTCGATCAAAGTCTAGATAAATTTGTAATTTAATCGGGCGAAGATTGGGCAAAAATATTTGTAAGTAATTTGGTAAGCAATGCCACAAATATTTATGAAAATTTTTTAAGTATAGTTAGACCAATGAACTCCCTCACACCAGAAGAATTAGAGCTACATACATATGTCAGCAAAAATATGCCATATTTATGAAAAGGAAATGAAAGAAGATAGAGTTTTCGATCATTGTTATATCGTGGACCTGCTCATTCAAACCTGTTATTTGAATTTTCAAGTTGTAAAGTTTAATCCAATTTTTTCCCACAATTTTTCGGGATATGATTGTCATCTTATTGTTAAAGAATTAGAAGCATTTCCCGGTGCTATTAAAATTATTCCTCTAAACAAAGAATTATATTATATATATCACTTTCAAAATATATAAATGTAAGAGAGAGAAAATATGTAGAGTTACGGTTTCTGGATTCATTCAGATTTATGTCCTCTGGTTTGAAAAGTTAAGCTAAAAATTTAAATAGCGAAGATTTTCATGTTTTAAAATCAGCATATCCATCTAGTATAGAATATAACTTATTAAAACGTAAAGGAGTATTTCCATACGAATATTTAAATTCAGTTCATCCTTTGAAGGAAAATAATCTCCCTTTTCGAAAACAATTCTTCTCCACTTTAAATAATGCAGAATATTCTGTTGTTGATTATGAATATTCTTTAAGTGTTTGGACTACATTTAAATGTAAAACTTTGCTCGACTACATGCTCTTGTATTTGAAAACAGATGTTTTTTTTTGCTGCGAAAGTAAATACTAAATATCTACCAAATCATCTGAATATCTGATGTATTTAGATGGCAATAATTTATATGGTTATATGTAGGATTTATTCTAGAACGATTATCATAATGAATTACTGTTCTGTGCTGAAATAAAAAGTCGCCAATTGGTAAATCAAAGAAATTAATTCCCGACTTAAATAACAAAAAAAAAAAAAAACTACGTTATTCATTACCGCAATCTTAAACAATGTATAATGAATGTTTTAAAACTTGTTAAAATTCATCGTATTTTGAAATTGGCACAATCAAATTGGCTAAAGATTTTCTTTGATACTCGGGATTTTGTGTTCTAAAATTATCAAAATATAAAATGTATTTACGACTACAGGCACATGAAACCAAAATTTAATAATAATTTGGTACTGAATTATATGGATGCAGATTCATTTATTTACTCTATTAAAACATCTGATTTCTATAGTGATATTTGTAATGATATTGACTCTAATTTTGACACGTCGGAATACTCAAGCGATAATCAATTTAAATTTCCATTAAAAAATAAAAAAGTGTTAAGTATGATGAAAAACGAAAACAATGGTTTGATTGTGAGGGAGTTTATTGGTCTACGATCAAAAATGTATTCAATAGATACATTTGAGGGTAGGGAAATAAAAAAAGCAAAATGGGTTAAAAATGTGCTTTAGCTAAGTTAAGCATAGATTATTATAAAAAGTGTTTATTCCAAATTAGAGTGTATCATGATAAGATGTATTTTTCAAATCTAAAGTCCATACATACAGTGAGCGACAAAAGTCTACATACGGCGACCATTTCGGCTATCTGACATGTCCAAAAGCATAATGAAAAGAAGTAATGATGCAATTTTGTTTTAAATATGTTTTTATCATAACATAGCAAAAATTATCTTATTTCATTAAAAACTTAACAAGTTATTAACATAAAACGAAACGCGCATTCCACGCATCTTTTTTGTTGTGTGTTGCGGCGCAATAACGGGAAAGTACCGCTAGTTACATTTTACTGTTTTGCTTGGTAATAGACATACTTGGATTGCATTTAGTTGTATTTTGGTTGTTTCCAGAAGTTCGTGGTTGTGACAATGGCTTCCCGTAAAGAAATATCAATTGATTTGCGAAACTTAGTAGTAAAGTATAGAAATGAAAACAAATCGTAAGGTGAAATATCAAGCTTATTAAATTTAACAAAATCAACAGTTCAAACAATATTCAATAACTACAAAAAAACGAATAGTCTTGAAAATAAACCGCGTAGTGGTCGCCCAAAGAAGCTGAGTCGCAGAGATGTATCGTTCATTTTGAAAGAAGTGGATCAAAATCCGAAAGTGGCAGGCACTAAGTTGGCCGCAGAGCTAGCAACTAGGTCAAATACAAATGTGCATCCACGAACAGTTCAAAGAGCCTTGAATAATAATGGGTTTCACAGCAGAACTCCGCGTAGGAAACCGTATATAAGTGAAAAATATCGCAAACTTCGTTTGGAATTCGCGCAAAAGCATTTAGACAAGGGAATTGATTTCTGGAAACGAGTATTATTTACAGATGAGTCAAAATACAATTTATTTGGAAGTGACGGTAGAGCCAAAATTTGGAGAAAACCAAATACCGCAATGAACCCGAAACACTTAGTTCCTACGGTGAAGCATGGCGGTGGGAGTGTAATGGTTTGGGGCGCTGTCGCTGCTTCTGGAGTTGGAAATTTGGTATTTGTGGAGGGTAACATGGATCGCTTTCAATATAAATCTATTTTGAAACAAAACTTAAAAGCATCGGTTCATAAACTATGCCTTGGTGAGAGTTGGATCTTCCAACAGGATAGCGATCTAAAACATACCGCCCACATCGTGAGGGACTGGCTGCTTTACTACGCTCTACGACAACTGTATTCACCTCCTCAAAGCCCAGACTTAAATATTATTGAACACGTTTGGGAGCTTTTGGAGCGGAAGATACGGAAACATCACATTACTAGTGCCCTAGTACTAAAAGAGAAGCTACAACAGGAATGGCAACAAATAACGGCCCTTGAAATCGAAAATTTAGTCGTTTCAATGCCCCGACGTTTGCAAGCAGTTATAGATGCTCAACCAAATATTAAACGACGACTTATTTTAACTTTTAGTGCCTTATCAAAGTATTTCCTTTTGATTTTCAAATCGTACGTAGACTTTTAATGAAATAAGATAATTTTTGCTATGTAATAATAAAAACATATTTAAAACAAAATTGCATCATTACTTCTTTTCATTATGCTTTTGGACATGTCAGATAGCAGAAATCGCCGTACGTAGACTTTTGTCGCTCACTGTATATACACAACACTGGACAAAAGTAATATTAAACAATAATGATGATATTATATTAGAGAAGATGGGGCACATACTTATGCTTGGGGTCACTTTAGAATAAGTGATAAGAATTAATAATATCTTTGTATATATGTATGTAAATAAGGAAAAAATTGTGATATACATATATTTACTGAAATAAAATACAAATGAAAATCTTAATCTTTTCTTTCATTTCTATAAATAATTTGGGTTATTAAAAACCACAGTGTTCCTCTTTTTATTAAAAATATATGAAGATAATTGTGTATGCATGCGTGCGTTAATGTGTATGTGTGTGTAAAAACTCTATAGTGAAACGATTTGGGAATAAATATTGTATTGCTATTCCTGCAGAAGTCTGATAAAAATGATGCAAAAAGTAATTGCGCGTGTGAAAAATTATATTAGCGAATGTTTGACTGGGGAATAAATACTGTATTGTCATTGTGGTTGAGGAGATAAGAATGTTGTGATAATAGTAATTTCGTTGGAATATATTATTGGACAGCACTTGACTGATGAATATGAATCGTTTCGACGCATATAAAAAGCATGACGGATTGAGATACTGTATCAAACCCAATTGTAAACCTAAAGAAGTTAATTTAATATATACATATATATTAAATTTGTGTTATTTTAAATTTTTATTTTTTCTTTTTATTTTCAAAATTAAAAACAATTGCCACAGCAACAACAACACAATTCAACAAAGTTAGATAGGAGTTTGTAAATAAGAATACAAACTGTCTTTGGGCATCAACAAGATACCCAATGATAAACTATTTAAGGTGCTGGGGATAAAGGTCTCCAGCACCAAATATGTAAGAAGGTTGGCTTGAGATCTGGAAGATCACAATCTCTTCCAGCCGGAGAGGTTTACAAACCTCTCCGGAGATACATAAATGATCCTTCCAAAAAGCTTTTCATTATAAAGAGATCGTTGGAGGGAACGCAGATTTGGATTGATCTCCAGAACCACGAAGGGGAGACAATTGTTCTCCCGGATGAAGATGATGAGGTCCTGTACGGAGAATTGGCTTATAACTCCGAATTAATTTAAGAAATTAATCTAAGTACAAATACATATTATATTTAAATAAAAAAATTAAAAATATTTAAAATATTTAAAATATAAAAGAAATTCAGTCCTGTAGGTAAATATAGTGGCTCTTGTATGAGAGGTGGACGTGGTTTTCAAACGATTACACTCATTTCCTAATACTCGTATTTCAATTTCATAGTAAGATTAGATATCTTCAGTTACATAGCTTTATAATTTTGCACAAGGAAACTTCCTACAAACATTCTAAACAGTTCAAGATATGCCTACCAATAGAGTTAGTTCATAGAATAAAGGATAAAACAGATATCTTCAAATTTTATTTTCTATTTTATTGATGAAATTTTCTTTTGTTTTTATTCTAAATTAACATATTTACTTAGTACTAGTACATTTTATACAGCACAGATTTGTATCTAATTAACAGTAACATAATGTATTGGATATATTATATATATATATATATATATATATATATATATATATATATATATATATATATATATATATATATATATATATATATATATATATATATATATATAAAGGGTTATCCATTTTGCGGTTTCAAAAGTAAATGTAAATAAAACACATATAAAATATTTTTTATCATGATATTTCTTTTTTATTATATTATTATTATTACGTTGACATTATGTGTGAAATACTACATCATTTAAATGACCACCACGCGAATTGCTGCAAGCATCGATTCTTTTGAGGTAATTTTCGACCACTTTTTGACACATATTGGGCGGTATCTCAGCCATAACGTGACGAATGTTGGTTTTTAGGTGCTCAAGAGTTAAAGGTTTATCTGCATAAACACGGTCTTTCGCGTAGCCCCACAAAAAAAAGTCAAGCGGTGTCAAATCGCATGATCTTGGTGGCCACTTGATATCGCCACGACGAGAAATTACGCGGCCAGAAAATTTCTCTTGCAATAAAGCCATATTCGCTCGAGTTGTGTGGCATGTGGCACCGTCTTGTTGAAACCACATATTCTCTAAGTCGTATTCTTCAATAGCAGGCAAAAAAAAGTCGGTTATCATATGACCATAACGCTCCGAATTGACGGTGACAGTCGTTCCATCGTCGTTTTCGAAGAAGTAAGGTCCAATCACACCTCCGGACCAAGCAGTGACTTTTTGTGGATGTAGTGGCCTCTCTTCAATTACTTGAGGATTCTCAGAACCCCAAATACGACAATTTTGTTTGTTAACATACCCACCGAGTGAGAAATGTGCTTCGTCGCTGAAGAAAATTTTGTTCGAAAAATCGCCGTCCACCGCCTGTTGTTCAAGCACCCATTCGACGTATCTACGACGTTTTGAATGGTCAGCTGGCTTCAGTTGTTGTGTGAGCTGGATTTTATATGCATGTAGGATGTAGGTGTAGATCCAAATGCAAAATACGCCATAATGTGCCGTAAGACAGTCCTAATTCCTGAGAACGACGAGGAATCGACACATTCGGGTCTTCGGCAACACTTTCACTTACAGCAGCGATATTTTCGGTGGTACGAGCGAAACGATGATGCACAGGCCTTACAATATCTGTAACCGATCCAGTCTCTTCATATTTCTTCACAATTTTGCCAATTGCTTGCGTAGTTGGACGATTATGTAAACCATAATCTCATCTTAAAGCACGATATGTGGCTGTGGCAGAATCACCATTTTTGTAGTAGGTTTTTACAATTTTAATGCGTTGTGCGATAGTTAAGCGATACATTTTCGCAAATGTCAGACTTTGAACTGAAAAAGAAAGAAATTGTTTTAACAACTCAGTTTGACAGATGTCGAATTCTAGCCCTATGCTTTTGAAACCGCGAAATGTATAACCCTTTATATATATATATATATATATATATATATATATATATATACATATATATATATATATATATATATATATATATATATATATATATATATATATATATATATATATATATATATATATATATATATATATATATCTTTCACAATCTTTCACAATAAATTTGTTGTTGATGCTTTTGAACCCTTGCACATTGATTATTGCAGTTGTGATCATCGTAAGTGCTGTGATTGTTTTGTTTGTATGCAACAATCAAACTTCTCTTCTCACTTCTCCCGTTAACGGTGTATACTTGATAACACGATCATGTATTAGAACACAATATGCCGATGTATCCTTGAGAATATTTTTTGATATGTTGAATTCGATATGAATATCTAACGGACCTGTTTTGATTTTGATGTGTTACGTCAATAACGAAAAATGAAAATTATTTTTTATTCATGATGCTCTAATAGCGGCTGCGGATCTCGTATATAATAACTTTGTTGAAATTTGCAATACATATCATAGAGGAAGGCCAATCTATTGTTCTCGAAGATGATATCTAAGTCATCATAAGGATATGTTTCAGAATTAAGATGCACCTTGATACAGGTAACATCACAGTGTTGGAATGAATTATTTCTCTTAAGAGCTAACAATATAAATCCTGGTCTCTCGTGTTGAGGTGCTAATTTTACATTCCATAAATGATAGTAATATTAATTATTAGATTATAATAACAACCCCAACTGCGGAATAATAGTGTTATAGGAGTACCCCCGCGCCAGGAACCACTAAATGTGTGTCAACTCAATATTCACCACAGCAAAGCAGCATCAGCAATGATGGTGCGGAGCTTCGATGAGGATGAGCTTGACATTGCACTAGTTCAGGAGCCCTGGATTCTTCATGGAAGGATCAAAGGCCTATCTGCACAAAAGACCACTTTGTTTTATCCACAAACAGAGGGGAAGTTGAGGACATGCATTTTAGTTAGACATGGGATACGTGCGATTCTAATGTCTAACTTGTGTTCACCGGATCTCACAGTAGTGAGAATAGGTGACGGTGCGGGATCATTTATGATCGCATCAGCATACCTTCCATACGATTCTCCAGACGAACCACCTTCGAGAGAGGTGGAAGCTCTAGTGAGATTCTGTGATGGTAAGGGGGTTGGTCTGATCTTAGGCTGCGATGCCAATGCGCACAGTTCTGTGTGGGGCAGCAGCAATGAAAACTATAGAGGAGAGTGTCTACTCGAATTTATAGAAAGATTTGGTCTACAAGTTGCCAACAGGGGAACAGAACCGACCTTTGTCGACGCACGTCGTTGCGGGGTTATTGATGTTACTCTGACGAATGTCAAAATGTTGGATAGGATTTTGGACTGGAGGGTTGTGGATAGACTAACCATGTCGGACCACAGGGCCATTCAGTTTGGGATTACGTCCGATAAAAGACATAGGAACGACTGTAGAATGGTAAGGATACCGAAACGAACGGATTGTACAAGGTACTGCGAAGTTCTTGAGGAATTATTGCCAAGGAGGTTTAAGAGACCTAGAACAACTGCAGATGTTGAGTATCAGGTGAGAGCTATCAGCTCAGCCATGATCAAAGCATTTGAAGCTTCATGTCCTCTGACGGTAGTGGACGAAGGAGATCCCACTCCATGGTGGAATGGGGAACTGGAATCCATGAAAAAGGAGACAAGGAAGGCTTTTAATCGTCACATGAGAGGGGACCCCAACGCATGGGACGACTACAAGTCAAAGAAAAGGGAGCTGAAGAAGACTCTACGCAACCGTAAAAGGAAAACGTGGAGGGAATTTTGCTCAAATATGCAAGATATGACCGATGTATGTAGATTACAGAGGATCATATCAAAGGACCCGGTGTCAAAGTTGGGATTAATTCGCAAAACGAATGGATCCTTTACAGAGACAATCGGAGAGTCACTGAAATACCTGATGGAGGTGCATTTTCCAGGAAGCTTTAGATCGGAAGATCCTTGGGAAGCCACCCGCAAGGGTGCAAACAGGAATGAAAGATTGGAAGCTGAAAGGATAGTCACCAGAGATGGAGTGATAAACGCCATTAAGCGTTTCTCTCCATTCAAAACAGCGGGTACAGATGGGATATTTCCAGCCCTACTTCAGTGGGGAGCAGAAGCTCTGGTAGACAGGCTTCTGGGAATATTTATTACTTGCCTGGCTACAGGATATATCCCGACTCAATGGAGAGAGACTAAGGTTGTCTTTCTTCCAAAGCCGGGAAAAAGGGACTACTCAGAGGCTAAATCTTTCCGGCCGGTTAGCTTGACCTCCTTTCTGCTTAAATGTATGGAAGGAGTACTGGCGGACTACATGGAAAGGACAACGCTTCTGACAAAACCACTGAGCAGGTGTCAGCACGCGTACAGAGCTGGCAAATCCACTGAAACGGCCCTGCACGAACTCGTTCGCGTAGCGGAGAGGGAACTGTCTTGTGGAGGGATATCTATGTCTACTTTTATGGATATAGAAGGTGCCTTCGATAAGATTGGTTTCGATAAGCTAAGGATGGCCCTTGCTTCTCGTGAAGTCAGCCCAACCATTATAAGGTGGGTGGACAGCATGCTGAGGAAAAGGGCAATAAACTTTCAAAATGGGAGTTACAGACTCAGAGGTAGGGTAGTCAAAGGGTGTCCACAGGGGGGAGTATTATCGCCCATCCTTTGGAACATCACGGTCGATTCCCTACTTCAGCTCCTGGACTCAAAAGGCATACACACCGTCGGGTATGCAGATGACATAGCGGTAACGGTGAGCGGTAAGTTCCTGGACACTATTTATGATACCATGAGAGGTGCACTCAAAATGGTTGAAGGATGGTGCACGGAACAAGGTCTCTCTGTAAATGCTAGTAAGTCGGAAACAGTACTCTTTACTAAAAGGAGGACTGGACTAACAATAGACCCTCTTAGGCTTTTTGGATCGAACATCAACGTATCCAAGGAAGTAAAGTATCTAGGTGTCATCCTGGATAACAAGCTGACTTGGAATAGTCACGTCGATGACAAGATTCAGAAGGGCAAGCGGGTATTGCATCAGTGTAAGAGAGTGTTCGGTCTCATGTGGGGAATCACTCCCAGAGCAGCGCACTGGATCTACACAACGATGGTCAGACCCTTAATAACATATGCTGCTGTGGTCTGGTGGCCTAAGGTCACCCAAAAGACCGCGAAAAGCAAGTTAGATAGGGTACAAAGAATGGCTTGTATTGGGATTACCGGAGCTATCCGGACGACCCCGGTAGAAGCATTGGAAGTCTTTCTCGGGCTGCTGCCGTTGGACTTGCATATTATGAAGTCAGCGGCATTAACAGCATTACGTCTGAAGACAACCAATAATTGGTATGGATTCGGCACAGAGAGGGGGCACAGGGGCATCCTGTCACTGCTATATAGCAGTGTAAAGGAGGCGCAGATGCCAATGGAGGGAATGGGTAGGCTGAAGATGACTGAAAAGTCACACAGAACACTCATTGAAGACGGCCTCACACATGATGTATGTGAGGAAAATGACATCAGTATTTTTACAGATGGTTCATTAATGGATGGCAGAGCGGGTGCTGGAATCTTCTCTAAAGAGTTGGGACTGGCATGCACTCTGAATCTGGGAAGATACGTATCGGTATACCAAGCAGAAATGCTAGGTCTAATGCATGCGCTGGACCATCTACTGGATGGAAAGGTGCAAGGTAAGAAAATCTTGCTAGCACTCGATAACCAGGCGGTGGTCAGGCGGCTGCAACAACCTACGGTATCTTCTAAGTTGGCGCTCGAATGTGTTCAGAAACTTAATGGGTGTGCTCGTAGTAATGCGATTACTCTTATGTGGGTGAAGGGACACATTGGTATAGAACAGAATGAAGCTGCAGACTCCTTGGCTAGACAAGGATCTAAAGCTGAATTTTATGGACCGGAACCAGTAGTTGCTCTCAGCAGCGGAACGGTGAAGGCAAAGGTCGAAGAGTGGATAAAGAAACTTCATCTCACGAGATGGGAGAACTTATCTACTTGTAGACAGGCAAAGGCTTCGTTGAGGCTATCAAAGGGCAGTGAATCGGGGAGGGCTCTCAGTCTAAGCTGGTTGACTGCATTAATAACTGGGCATGGCAATTTCAGGTACCACCTCAGCAAGATGGGTCTTGTTGATGGGGAGGATGCTGATATTTGCAGATTATGCATGGAAGAGGCAGAGACAGCGGCGCACATAGTGTGCCAGTGTCCTGCATTGGCAAGCAGGAGGATGTCCACACTGGGTCGCCAATTTATTGATGAACTCGAAATGTGGAACATACCCCACAAGGAGATGCTTGAAATAACGCGTGATGTTATTATGAGGAAGGAAGTAGAAGAATTCTGCAACCGAACAAATAATTAACACACGATTTGAGGGACGAAAAGGGACCCATATAAGTGGTCTGATTCGGCTAATCCCTAAAAATTTATATAGGACTACCGCTTTTAATTATTAACAGACATTCATGTACTGCGACTAGACTTGATCTATTGTGCAGACCTCTTTTAATTACTTTAAATATTTATAATTTTGCAGAGTCTGCTAACTGTATGTGTGCTACTTTCTAAGCTAAGTTAGTAAATTTTACTTTCAGTACATCGTTCTTTTTTTCAACAGTAGAACGTGCAACATTCTCATCAGATTTATAACGAAATAAAATTAGTTCGTGTTTAGAATTTAGAGCACTTTAATTAAGTCTTCTGCAAATTACAACAACATTTTAAGTAGAACACAGATGCTAAAATGTGAGTTGGTTGTTTCGAGCCCATCCAATGGTATTCAACGATACAAAGTTCTTCCTTGTTGATGTTATCCTCAAATGACGTGTTCGATCGATTTCTATACCATTAATTTCATAGCGAATTTCATCAAATAAATAGCCCACATAATTGTTTTGAAAGTTACTATTGTGGGAAACAGTGTTCTCATTTAAAACTACATTTCCCTCAATGTACAGCAAACTCTCACTGGGCAAGATAAATGCTTGTAAATATGGAACATAGCTGTGATATTCTTTCTTTGTAAAGTTCTCATCGTAAATTGGTTTTTGTAAAACATTAATTATTTCACTCATCCTTCAAAATTTTTTATTTCACTTTGAATCCCAACAGCTTTAAATAAATGCTCTCTATTTTCAGTCGTAGCTTTTTATAAAATGATCTTTTTTGATGATCTTGATTATTTTTCGGTCTATATTCATCATGCTTCTACTGACGGTGGATTCTCATTTAATATATTTTTATTGTAAATAATCATTTTCGTTCAATATTTTGTAATTCTTGAGATTTTAAATGTAATCTTAATGTGATTGTTTCGTCATTAAAATTTATTAGTTGACCTTCCTTATTAACGATTTTAACAGTAATTGAACTTATTTCTCTGGTGTTTAGCATCAAATAAATGGGATTTTCTGGGATCTCATCTATACCCATTTATACCCAGGCTCAACGTTGATGGGAAAATTGATGTAATATGTGTGCTGTTATGTTGCGTGGGGCTCGAAGGAAATATAAGTATCTGCACATGTCAGATGATAATCATACGAAAAATGATTTATGCCCATCACGGGTTGGTGTCCTTGCTTAAATGTGTGTTCTATGTTTAGTGACGTAATAATCGTTAACGAATGTAATCTGTGTTAATATTAGTGACGGTAGTTATATTACGGTGTAAGTTAAGAGAAATTAAACGAAAGTTATGTGTTGCCGCTTGAACTGTTGCAGCTGTAAATGTCCAGATTTAGGAAAAAACATACAGTTCATGTCGGTCCGTTCTAGAACTTAATTTTCATTCGTTTGAGCTATAGTCAAGAAGTACATTAGTAATTTTTTAAAAAAGTTAAGTTTGGTACTGGTCAGTGTTTGTGTGTTTGTGTATCTCATATTGTTCTATGTAAATATATATCCGATGGATTAATTCAAGTGTGGGATAGAACCTTAACTGTTATTTTATGTTTATCAGTGCATTGTGTTTTGGTAGAAGGGATACCACAGGCTGGTTGGAGGAGTCATTTATTACACAGCGCATAACCAGAGAGGTTGGTCCAAAATGGGTGCGGATACATGGGTGTGAGCCACGGATGCATCTATTAAATCGTTAATTGCTTCACGTCGCGTCATTTTTGTAGCTGATATTATTTAGTTTTAAGTATTTAGTATATATTTAATATTTATTTTTACATATTTCATTCATCATATTTCATTCATTTATATATAGATATATATACATAGATATAATTTGTTTGTGTTAGGTCCCTTTTTTTTTCTTTTTTTGAATTTTGGTTATATATATATATATATATATATATATATATATATATATATATATATATATATATATATATATACAGTACTTTTCGCTTATAACTAACCCGTTTAAAGCAAACCTTTTTTGCATGCGAAAGTTGTTTATTTTTCGGTTAAAACGAAGCAAAAAATTAGTTTTTCACTGGTAACACTGTTTTATTTTTCCAATGTTCTCGAATCCGGGAATTCCCCTAAGTCTATTGTTTGTGTGTGTGAAGGGTGCAGTTGAAAATTACAAAGTTAGAAAATGGATGTAGTAGCAATTGGAAAAAAAAGAAAGTGTTTTTCTTTAAAAGAGAAATATGCAATAATAAAACGATTACAAGAAGGTGTAAAACAAAAGCAATTATGCGATGAGATGGGCCTCAGCAAGTCAACCATTGCTACAATTTGGAAAAATAAGGACTTGGTTCTAAATAATTTTGAGCAAAACTCCTCAAATGTAAAGAAGGTCAACAACCCTTTTTTCATGAAACTAGATCATTGCCTACTAACATGGTGTACTCAGAAAATACTATATCCAATGCCGTTTTACAATCGAACCATAAAAATTTGGAAAAAAGCTTAATTACTGCGGATTTAAATGCAGAGAAAGTTGGATTATTCGATTTAAAAGACGCCATAACGTCACTAGCAGGAAAATAGTTGGAGAGGCGACTGAAGTCAATGTGGATGTGGTCAATGACTGGTTGCAAAATAAGTGGCCAGATATAAGAAAAAATTTTAAAGATGGGGACATATTTATTAATTTATTATTATATTATATTTATTATATTTAATAATACACTGCGCTTCAAAGGTGTACAGGTGGAAAACTATCAAAAGAACGACTAACAGTGCTCTTAATAGTAAATATGACGGGTGCGGAGAAACGAAAACTTTTAGTAATCGGGAAAGCGAAAAATCCCAGGTGCTTTCAAAATATTAAAAAATTACGAGTTAATTGCATGTCTAATAAAAAGGCTTGGATGACGTCCGAAATTTTCACCAATGAATTAAAACAATAGGACAATAATTTACGCCGTGCGAATCGAAAAATTATACCGGGTGTTTTTTTTCGAGGTATAGAACTTTAAATTGCAATAAAACAACGATTCGATTGACATGAATTTTATTTATTCGAAAGATAATCTTGTGGCATTACATTTTAAATATGATTTCTGGCATATGACCGCCACGGCTGGCTCGGATGTAGTCCAATCTGGACGTCCAATTTTCGATGACTTCTTCCAACATTTGTGGCCGTATATCGGTAATAACACGGCGAATGTTGTCTTCCAAATGGTCAAGCGTTTGTGGCTTATCCGCATAGACCAATGACTTTACATAGCCCCACAGAAAGTAGTCTAGCGGTGTTAAATCACAAGATCTTGGAGGCCAATTCACAGGTCCAAAACGTGAAATTAGGCGGTCACCAAACGTGTCTTTCAATAAATCGATTGTGGCACGAGCTGTGTGACATGTTGCGCCGTTTTGTTGGAACCACAGCTCCTGGACATCATGGTTGTTCAATTCAGGAAAGTTAGTAATCATGGCTCTATACCGATCACCATTGACTGTAACGTTCTGGCTATCATCGTTTTTGAAGAAGTACGGACCAATGATTCCACCAGCCCATAAAGCGCACCAAACAGTCAGTTTTTCTGGATGTAACGGTGTTTCGACATACACTTGAGGATTAGCTTCACTCCAAATGCGGCAGTTTTGTTTGTTGACGTAGCCATTCAACCAGAAGTGCGCTTCATCGCTAAACAAAATTCGCTTATGAAAATCGGGAACAACGACAATTATTTTCGAAATAAAATTGCACTATTTGCAAGCGTTGTTCAGGCGTGAGTCTATTCATGATGAATTGCCAAACCAAACTGAGAATAAATCACTTGACAGCTGTTAAATCGGTCGCCATCTTGAACAGTAATGCCAACTTGAAGTTCTATACCTCGAAAAAAAAACACCCTTTACTACTGGTAGACAACTGCCATGCTCATCCAGATACAAAGGACTTAGAGTGCATTAAATTAGTGTTTGTGCCTTCAAATACAAGTTCAGTATTACAACCTTTGGACCAAGGTGTCATTTACGCATTGAAAAATAAATATCGCTACTTGCTACTCTCAAAATTGTTCATTCAGTTGATACGGGTGAAGATAGCTTCAAAGTTAGTATAATGGACGTAATAAATATGGCATGGTTAAAAGTCAGCAAAACAACAGTTGCTAATTGCTTCCGGCACGGCGGATTTACCAAGGATGAAGATGAGTTCAACTCGGATGATGATCCGCCATTAACAGAATTGCTAAACCAACCAATGGAAACATTTACAGATGGTAATAAAAAAGGGAAAGCTTCAACGATTACATATGTTTTGATGACAACCTTGTAACTACGGAGGAATTGGACGACGAAGCCATTTTGCGGTGGTGATGACGACCTTGACGATGATATGGGCAACGAAGAGCCAGTCCGAGTCACAACTGCCCTGGATGCAATGTGTAGCGTAAGCTATGTAATAGCCTAGACAGACGACAGCCTAATTCCGGATTACCGAGTTAATTCGAATTAACTCTGGCATTAACTGCAGCTAATCCGCATAAACTCTATGAGTTAATTCTCAAAATAAAAGAGGATTAGGTCAATTTGCGCTGGCAACACCGCTGAAAATTGTCTATTGTGAATTTTTCTCGATCCATTTTACAAAATATTAGGTGTGTTCGCTAACAAAAAACTTTCAACAATTGTTAACAGTTTTCAACATGAAAAGTGTTGGCGAACAAATAAATCCAGCTGTCAATTACGAACAGTGAATGTCAATTTACAAGTTTCTGATAGTTTTCAGTTCACGTACTTCTTGTAGATTTTCTCATATCGATAGTGATAGATGACAGAAATTGATAGTGATAGTAATGTAAGTGGACAGACCTAATAAAACAGCAAATCAGCCGTTTAGTTAATCCGCAATACTGCCGTCTGTCAGGTTATTATTTTATTCGGATTAAGTGCGCCGGTAATCCGGAATTAGGCTGCCGTCTGTCTAGGGTATAAGAAATTTTCTTCAGTCGTACGACACTCCACAACAAATTCTTGACCACTTGGCTCATGTGGAAGTATATATAAATGAAACTAATTTTGGTACTAAGCAAACTAAAATAACACATTTTTTTAAGAACTAGTATTTTATATTAAAATATCCAACATATTTTTAAATAAATCAACAAAGGAGTTATTACATGCATGTACTTATACATAAATTATTTTGTTCAACCATTAAAGTTCGCTTTAAGCGAAATGCAATATTTTTTTTTTAAATTTTGGTTTGTGAAGTGACAGGGGCTCTGCCTACTCATATATTGTTCTTTTTTTTTTTTTATGTATAAATATAAATATAAATTTATCGTTTTTTTTATTTGTTTCATTTTTTTTGTAATTACTTTTAGACTTTGTAAGAAATTTTTTTTTTTATCATACAATAACAATTAGTATTTATTTGTAATAAAAAATTTCATATCCTATAAGCAAAAATGATGTGCTAAATTGCTGTTGAGGGTGCATTAATGGGGGAATGGGATTTCATCGTATTTGTTAATCACCTTGGCGTCCGTTTTTTTTTGGGGGGGGATGGTTATTGCAATGTACCAGTGAGACGTGTAATCCTAGTTGGGAGGCTACGCGCGCCCAGGCAAAAAAAAAATAAATATGTGGCACATAAAGCCCCAAAGGGCTCATTGGCCGAGCTTCTCTTCCATTACTGTTGTGCGTCTTAAATTTTGGACAATATTAGAAGTGACCTACTTATTTTAGCCGGTTCCGAACGGCAGAACACTTGTGATATCACTTTTTCTCAGCTTTGTCACCGAGTTCTTTAAGACGCTTTTTCATGGCAAGTTTTTACTGTCGGCAGAATTGCCAATTGCTTGCCGACAGGTGGGTACCGTTCGAAAGAAAAATCTTATCGATATTAAATTTGTTATGCATCAGCCGGGGATTGAACCACGACCTACAGATCAGAAGGCGAACACACTAACCACTGAGCTACGGCACCCTAGTGCGCCCAGACTCCCAGGTAAAAAAGACCAACACGTTTTTTTGGTTAATTGCAAGTGAGGTATGTCAATGCGCGTGTATACAACAAGTCATTGAAAACCACGACCCATTATGTGTGCTGGTCGGATCATTGTCGAGATTGTGATATCAGCGCGAATAGACAATAATGGCGCCCAATAAAAATTATGGCTAAAAATATCTAGTGATTGTGTTAATTGTGAATGTGTCTTTTTTATGTGTAATATTTTTATTTTCTTTAGGTATATGTAACAATGATGTTATTTTTATACATTGTAACAGTTCTTCCATTTACATATGAACCGCTCGATAGAGTTTTTTCTGAGAAGTATAACGCACCAGGTTGTAAAACACTTTGTGAGAAACCTAGTGTTTGACCAACGCTCCTCTCCTTATCGAAGTAAATAGTCTCATGACTAGTTGATGTTTCCGCTTGCAATGTGTTGTTATTCGCTTTTATTATAATATGTACATCATCATTAGTTTTTATAATATCATAATCTTCGACTATTAAATTAGCAATGTCATCAAATTCATAGGAACCAATCGGAATTTCTATGATATGATCACCAATATGAAATAAGTTCTTGTTTTCATCAACATTTGATATTGAATGATAGGTGTGAAAATGAACAATCTATAATCTTGTTTTAATTGAATTGGTGGAAAGAAATTTGCTGTTAGAATTGACGAATTACCAGTTAAAGTAACCGTTATAGACATCTTGACTGATTGTGATAGACTAATAATAATTACAATGGTTTTATTTTATATAATAAGAATTTTTATTTATATAAAGAAATTAATATTTGTTACAATATTTGATTTTCATCTCTAACTTTTAACGCTTTTTCTACTAAATACATATCAGAATGATTGGTTTTCAATATTCCATATTCATAAAATAGTCCCTTAATTATATTATTTTAATAATCCAACAAACAAAGAGTCCCGGCGTCTTGGACAGCACGTCACTGTTGACAACTACGCTTTTGAAGTAGTAAGGGACTTTGTCTATCTTGGAACCAGCATTAACAGCAGTAATGACGTCAGCTTGGAGATCATGCGTAGGATAACTCTTGCTAACAGGTGTTACTTTGGGCTGGGTAAGCAATTGAGAAGTCGAGCCCTCTCTCGAAGAACGAAAACTACACTCTACAAGTCTCTCATCATGCCTGTCCTAACATATGGCGCTGAAGCCTGGACAATTTCCACCTCGGATGAGCGAATACTTGGAGTTTTCGAGAGAAAAGTCCTACGCAAGATCTTTGGACCTATTTGCGTTGGTGGCGAGTACCGAATAAGGTACAACGATGAGCTGTACGAGCTGTATGCCGATATTGACATAGTAAAGCGCATCAAAATCCAGCGGCTGCGCTGGCTAGGTCATGTCGAGCGAATGGAAGAACACGCTCCAGCTAAGAAGGTGTTATATTCGGAACCCGCTGGAGGACGACGCAAAAGAGGAAGACCAAACCTCCGGTGGAAAGACCAAGTACTGGAGAACCTGACGGCGCTTGGGATTTCTAACTGGCGCCAGCTAGCGAAGAACAGAGATGGCTGGCGAAGCATGTTATTTTCGGCCTAAATCGATATTCGGTTGTTATGGCCACATAAGTAAGTAAGTAAGTAATAATCCATCAATATATATGTTATCGGTTTTGTATTCTGAATCCGATGTATTTTGAAAACTTCCTATGTCCAAATTGGTGTATAGCCTTACTCAAAGACGAGTTTGTATTTACTTATGCGTACAGTATCGTTAACATGGAATTTTGGTTTATTGAAAGTTTTTAAACTATGGTAAGCTCTTTTTTGTATTCTTTTCTCAATTAATGAAGACACTTCGTTGGATTTTATCTGAATGGTGCGATGAACTTTATTGTTGTACTCATCAAATAAATGTTGATAATTATCAATCCATTTATAAGATCCATGATAGCTAAACTCCTTCCACATCATACCTATTAACGTTTGGTTGAGGTGTTCAACAATTGATGCTTTCAACGTACTATATGTGGAATAATGATTGATATTATACGATTTCATCAGATTTTGAAATTCTTTGTTGAAAAAAGTCTTTACTATCATCAATTTGAAGATTTTTCGCAATTTGTCCATTGTCAAATATTGATTTCATCGCTTTAGCAACATCATGAGCATTTTTCGTTTTGAGTGCTGTATCCCAAGAAAATTTGGAAAATGTGTATATAACTATGAGTAAGAAGCGAAAATCTTTGTTTTATGTGGAGTAAGTGCCATTTCAACAAGATCAACTTGCCAAAGATCATCAATACCTTTTGTTATAACTTGTTTATGTAACTCTGTAACAACTTATCCTTTACTCCTCTTGATATCGCTATTGTTCTTCTGATTTTCCTCATCTACTGACTCAGTTAAATTCTCGTCATCGATGTTTAAGTGATCACAAACATACTTCATATGATCCTGAATATTTGCATCAATATATTTTTCAGTAGTATTAAAGTGTTCATATATTTCAATATATTTGAAACTTTAATACGTTTATATTTAATGTTTATATTTTTATCAGCATCGAGCATAAAACTGTTATGAGCTATAGCTTTCTTCACAACATTAAGTTTTCTTTTTGAGCTTTTTGAATAGCGTCCAAATTTATCAACACTCATTCTTTTAAATAATAATATTAGCTTCTTTCAACTCTTCGATAATTGATACAATTTCATTATTGTGATTATAGTGTCCAGCTGATTGTGATGAAATTAAAAGTCGTAAACGATCAACAATTTCATTGGGGTCATCCCAATAAATATAATTGGTTTTATTACTATTTAGGGTCATTGAACCTTCACCTCTTCAGTTTTTTGATTATATGCTTGTATTTATATATTTTAGGTCCTTTGAATTGTTGATGTGAATCAAAATTTCGTTTGCGGGCATTCGTTGGGGACGAGATATCTCTAATTCAGGCTCAGTATATTTTGGTGGATGTTTAAGGAATAATAAGTCAAATAACCCAGTTGTTTGTGGCCAAGTCTTACCTTTTATTATTGGTGTGCTAGACTCTGTTTTTTCAAATTTCTGAACAACTTTATCTTTAATAGAGTTCTCTATTTTGTTTTCATTCTTCATATTTACTTCATTTCTTTTGGTTATCGAAACTAGTTGTTTCAATGGCTTTGGTACAGGTGAAAAAGTTTTCTTCAAATTATCTAGAGCATTTAATTCCTCTAATTTTAGCGAAGCGAATTTCTTTTCACTTGTTCATTCATGTTTTATCAAGTCAGATCAGATCTGGTAGTATTAGATCAAATCAGGTCCGATAGTATTAGATTAGATCAGGCCTGGTAGTATCAGATCAGTTTAGATCTGGTAGTATTAGATCAGATCAGGTCTGGTCAATTCAATCTGATATAATGTACTAAAGTTGATTGTCGAATAGTCGAACTTTTATAGATGAATAATAACGTTAAAACCTTTTCGATATCTGCCACCATTAATAAAATCATATTTGCTTATCACAAGAAATCCTTATTATACTTCCAACATTCTCCACACATTTCTATAAACTTATCGAAAGTCATATCTGCACCTACATGACCATTATGAATATGCTTCATATATACATCTTGTTTAAACATAATAATCATGTTGGCGTTATCACGTATTAAATGTTTTGGTATTCTTGTATAAGTTTGACATAAATAAAAACTATCTATGTTCTGATGACGATCCATACAGAAATATGATCTTATATTATTTTGTTTATTACAAGCGACATCATAAAATATTATTATTGAATTACTTTTTGCTTCCTCGGGTGGTAACACATTATCATTTTCAGAGAATGTATAAAAGCCCATCCCTTTGATGAGCTTAATCAATTTTCTGAAATATTGATATGTTGGTTAATGTAATGAGTTTGAGTAGAAATATATGTTTTTGAATCTTAATCCATTTGCGCTTTCTATTAAACTCAGTGTTTGGTAACAATGCACTATGTCTAATTGGATTTCCAGAATTTCCTGTTACTATTTTTGTTGTTGTTGTTTTATGAAACGCACCTTCACAACAATTACTTTAACTGTTATGACAACACTTGTTTTATAATAAGCTGTATAAGATAAATTTATATTTTTCAGTCAATCAACAAACGTCATCGTTTTTATACATATGATTACAAAATTAATATAATGGTTGTTAAATATTCAAAACGAATGAGTTATAAACAATCATTTAGTAGACGTGGACTACTTAATAACGTTATAAACTCCTTACCAATCGAGCTACATTTACCTGGATATCAATGTTGTGGACCCGAAACCAAATTGAAAGAACGTCTAAAAGGAGGTGATCGAGGTATTAACTCGCTAGACGCCGCTTGTAGAGGACACGATATTACATACTCACAGACTAAAGACTTATCCAAACGTCATGTAACAGATAAGATACTAGCTGAAAGAGCTTGGGAGAGAGTATCATCTAAAGACAGTAGTTTGGGAGAGCGCGCAAACGCTTGGTTAGTAACAAACGAAAAAATATAAAACAAAACTTGGAATGGGGTGCATTATAGCTAAGAAGAAGAAGAAGAAAAGAACTCCAGCAAATCACAAAAAGTTATTCACTTCACTTTAC
Organism: Megamerina dolium; assembly: GCA_963854835.1. Classification (NCBI taxonomy): domain Eukaryota; kingdom Metazoa; phylum Arthropoda; class Insecta; order Diptera; family Megamerinidae; genus Megamerina; species Megamerina dolium. The sequence goes on from OY978530.1 coordinate 7,405,071, forward strand.
TTTATCATCTTTATTTTCATCATCTTTTAATCTTGCTAGTTGAATGTTTATTACTTGTGTCATCCGTTCTAAAAGGATTTTTAATTGTTTTGTACTCCTTCTCTTTTCTATCATTTTTGCCAAATTTCTCATCTAAAAGCGGCGTTGAATCCATATTACTGAATTATCTGAATAAGACTTCTGCTTTTTAGATTGCATACAAGAAAACTCGCAAAATTCTTTTGTTTATAAATTCAAACACAGCTGAAAAAATATTTTGTTTATACAATAAATTCAATTTCAGATCATAAAGCATTCATGTATGATCATGAATGAATATTGATCCTTATCCACACAAAAAACAATATTTTTATGATTACTATTTAAAAACTAAACAAGAACAACTAAAGACCAAATATGCTGAATCAACAACAAAAACTATGATATTCTGTAAACTATGATCATATTACTTAATACATACATATACACATATGAATGTGCACACTAACTTATATCGGTCAAACAACAACAACCTTTATACTATAAATTCTTATCACCCCAACCTACGTACACCACAGCTCCACTTCCGCTTTCTCACGATATGACGTCATTACAGCATACAGCAAAATTCCAAATTCCCTTTGTTATTATGTACATCGTACAAAGTTATTGTATAAAGCTGCGCTTGATATTAATTTTATGCGTTTATGATCTTTAAACTGAGATCTTTGAAGCTCAACTCAAATTAAAGTTTAGTCAATTCAATATATTACATAAAATAAAATTTTTATGTAATATATTGATTCAACTTTTTATTTGTTAATTCGCTTTTAGAAGCTACTGTGCATGAATTTCCTTCACACCAATATGCTCTTAACATTAGATTTACGGAACTCTTAAGTTTTGTTAAATATTTCATAAGCTTTTTACAGCAATATGTTTCAAATATTCTGTTCTTTTTTTAAATAAAAAGAAAAGAAATGTGAAATATTTTCAAATCTCTATTTTACAATTCATGCAATTTCTTCGTAAATCTAATGTTAACCACAAATGGGTATTTTTAACCATTTGTCTGCCTAACGCTTTCCAAATCTGTATTAAATAACCATCAATTCTATCACTTGCAATAGCTACTTTATCAAATAGCTAACAACAAGTCGCACAATTTATTTTCACATTTGCGTTTAAATATTTCCGATCATGCCATTATAAGGAACCATCCAGTTGTGAAGTAAATTGAAGCTCAATTTATGTGTGGAAATTCAAGAAAAGAAATCTATAAAAAGGAATTGAGATTAGATTTCTGGAAATATCCGCAGCTAATAATGAAAAAGTCACGGATCTAAAGGAACATGTAGATGACTTGGAAGATAAGTTCGAGAAATTACAGCATGAACACATCAGTGATTAGAGATTCTAATACAATCAAACTAAAGTTACCAACATTTGGTGGAACCACACCATTAAACATCTTCAAGCTTCAACTCGAGACAAAAGCGCATTACCTTTTAATGGTGGCATTAAAAGGTAATGTGTCAGAAGTCTTGTAGATGGTTCCAAAAAAAGATCGTGGTAGCTATCAATCACTGATGGACACACATCAGCGGTAATATGGAAACGAATATAGTCAATAATCGAGTCAATTGAATCGAGTGGAATTAATATCGCGTGTGAAACGTGGTAAAGAGAGCCTTCAGGACTTCGCTTTCGACATTGAGCGCTTATGTCATCTGGCGTTCTCTTATAATTCGAAAGAATTCACCGAGAAATTAAAAATAGAGGCGTTCATTGACTGTATACGTGATGTAGAGACTAAGCATGCCCTAGTTATGTCACCAAGGAATAGATATGCCGAAACAGTCAGTAGTGCTTTGACGTATGAAGCCGCCAGTTTGATATGTCGACTAATGCCACACCAAGTAAATGCAGAAACAGATCTAGTTGAAACAGTGCTTCATGCAGTAAAATCAGTGGTGAAGCATGAAGCAAGGAAAACTGGTTGACGCTAAAACAAATTTACTGGTAAGTTCTTCATTTGCGACAAACGAGGACACATAACACGTGATTGCCATCAATCAAATATGAAGTCTAGAGCAAGAACAAGGAATCAACGCAAAAATAAATTTACTGGGAAGTGCTTAATATCGAAAAAAGATGACATATGGCCCGTGATTGCTGCCTACGACGCAAGCAACCAAGATCGAATTCATCAGGACAACGAAAGGAACATCGTGATTCAGGTCATCGTGGTGATGCTGATACTCCATGTCGTCGTACTTATGACAAGGATTATAAGCATCGTTCTCGAGTGGAAAAAGGATCACATCACATTGCAAGAAGCATATTGGTAAATAGATTAGTAAATTTAACGTGAGCCATGTCTGAAACTTTCCGTATATTTCTCATCACATTCTTAAGGGCATCGTGAGATATTTTGACCGTTGCGTTTCTCTTGTTCCCATTTGTGTGATTTTACATCTCTCAATTTAAATAGTGCAAGATAAAACTACTTTTTAGCCAACGCCACACAGACAGTCCGTCAGCAAAGTGGTTAGACCGAAGTTCTCCATTGGGAAAGGCCCAGGATCAAATCCCAAAAAGAGCAATCAAGTTTTTTTTTCGTAATATATATTTACTTTTTTTTCATTAAAAACATTTATTACAAAAAATTTTATTAAAAACAACATAAATTCTTACATAAAAAAAGAATTATTAAAGTACTAGCAAAGTACACTTACTTTGCTAGCTTTGTAACAGAGCTCTTTGTTTACTATTTATGCCCTAAGTATTGTATTGTCAAATTGCTTACCGATAAGTGGAGTACCATTTTAAAGAAAAGTACTTTAGATATTAAAACTCTACTTCCACTGCCGGGGGTCGAACTCACAACCACAGATCAGAACGTCAACGCGCTAACCAATGAGCTACGGCAACATATAAAAATTCTGTGCATTTTGTATATATTAATTAAAAATGTGGGTGCCGTAGCTCAGTGGTTAGTGTGTTCGCCTTCTGATCTGTAGGTCGTGGTTCAATCCCCGGCTGATGCATAACAAATTTAATACTGTCCAAATTTAAGACGCACAACAGTAATGGAAGAGAAGCTCGGCCAATGAGCCCTTTGGGGCTTTAAGTGCCACATATTTATTTTTTTTTTTTTAATTACAAATGACAACCTTTTTGCTCCTTTTGTTCATTTTGTTTTTCTCAAAATTTCACAATCCACATTCATGCAATGTGTGCGAGGGAATTGGAATATTAAAAGAATTTGAGAAATTACATGATGTTGTTTATTCAGAGATTTTTTCATAGTGAATTCTCACAAGTACTATTTATGTATTAGTGACAAATAAAACATGCTGCAAGTTTACTGTAGTTTCGGTCATTTGAGTTTTGCAAGGTAATTGAATGCTATGGCTGTATCGCGAATATTGCGAAATGATTTACAATACACGAAGAAATCTACTCGATGAGTCCCACGAATGTTAAATGATAGTCAGAAAGCAGATCAAGTTCTCGCAGTTCACATCTGTGAACGAAAAGCTGACAAGAATCCGCATTAAGCCTACATTTTTTTGCATCAGCCTAATATGTGGCCACGCTGGACGATACGATCAAAAAGAACTCCTTTCAGCACCTCAAAGAAGTTTATGACCGCTGCCCCCGCCACGATATCAAAATCGTCCTAGGCGACTTAAATGCAAGGATGCGGAAGGAAGGTACCTTAAGTCCGACTGTCGGAAGGTTCAGCCTCCATCAGAACACTTCCGATAACGGAATGAGGCTGATCTACTTTGCTGCAACACGAAACATGGTAGTTAGTAGTATCAGGCTTCAACATCTCTATAAAGTGACGTGGCTGTCTCCAGGTCAACGAACGAAACCCCAAACTGATAACGTGGTGATCGATGGAAGGTATGCCTCCAGTGCGATGGACGCGAAATCGATCCGTGGTGCCAACATTGACTTGGATCATTATCTAGTTGCAGCTACGGTGCCTTCGCATCATATATCGCAAAGAAAACCGAAGTCCCACACAGAAAAAGCTTGATGTTAATAAGTTGCAATAAATATTAACATTAGGGTGAACATTCCGATTCTTTATGATACACGCGTACAGTGGAGACATATATTCCGCTCCATGACTAGTGCTACCGAGTAAGTAATCTGTTTCTACCGAGTGGTAGAAACTAACCGAACGAGTGGTATGATCAGGAGTGTCGCTACGCTACCGCACAGAAAGATGCCTCCTACAGGAAGGCGTTCAGGTACTACGCGAGTTGCCCGAGAGCGGTACAGAGTTAAGAGGAGTGCGGAGAGACGTATTTTCAGGATCAAGGAGGGAGAACAAGAAAGCCGCAAGTGTAGGGAGATAAAGATGAATAAAGACAAAATTCTGTGAGAAAATCAAGCGCGTAAGTGGCGGTCTAAATATCGGAACCTCTTCCGGTGGTAGCGGTGGAAGCCACAACTACCACCGCCTCCATCTCCCCGCAGGCCGGCACAGCGAACGCAGTCAAAGGTACTGTTGATGGTCTATCAACCCTACCCTCAGGTGCGAATCGCTTTGTCGGCTTGGAGCTCGATGTCGGAGTTTAGCCATCCGATCGGGATCTTTTCGGGGTCGTCTAAACGTCGCTGGTCGTAATTACTCCAACAGGCTTTACCGCCAAGGACCTTGCTGTTTCCAGCGGTATGCCCTTGGCAAGTAAAGCCTTCAGCCTCTTGCGTCCAGCCCTGGACAGCTTCACCCTGTCAGTTTTGGAGTCTTCCCTTAGGAGAATGCGTTCCTCCTCAGGGTTGATGTGAGGTCTAGCCGACTCCTGGCTAAGTTGGACGTCCATCCTTTCAAGACTGTCGGAAGAAGAGCCGCATGCCCCTTCAGACTGGTCTTGGTTCATGTTCTCAGTGGATATGGGACCTGATGCCCCCTCCAGCTGATCCTAGACTGAAATTTCAGTGACGTTTGGACCAAGTGCCCCCTCGTTCACTAAAATTTTCAGGCTTTCACCCTCGTTTTGCACCTTTAAACGTGTGAAATCCATATTTTGTTTTTCAAATTTAGAATCCATAACATCTCGTATTTGATTAAAACTTGCATTTTGTTCGCCCATGGGTGCCCCCAATGAGAAGGCAAATTAAAACCGTAGGTCCGCCAGACCTTGTACGGAGTTAGTTATTATGCTTGACTCTACCCCGTCAAGCAAGTTCGCAGGCATAGCTGTTCCACCGCGATTTTAGGGGGTTATTTTAGGTAATTTAGGAGTAGGTCCCTGCCACAGACTGTCACGGCTAGGCCTTGACAGCCTGTAGCATGAGCGGACTCTGGCTTGGGAGTTTTCCTTCTCCCCCGCACGACTATTCTGCAACCCAAATCCAGCAGAGACATGACCGTACTGAAAATGAGCTATTGGTCAGAAGTAATAGCCGCACTACCCCTAAAGGCGGACCAATTTGCTAGTGTACAGGCAGGTAACCTGCTTACTCACCGATACGCTATAAAAGCCATTCGAACTGCTAGCAAGCCCTTAACGACTGACCAGGAATCGTAGTAAACTACTTTCAACCTGTGCGTCGTAGGTAGTACTTAGTTTACGTGTTGGACTATGGCACAGTCTTTCATATGCCATGTTCCACCACACCACGACAAGGTGACTACCAGAGAAGGGGTGGAATAAGCATTCTCAGCATTCCATAATTAGTTCTACCAAGCGTACTGTGTAAGAGATTGAAACCTATCCTTAACAACATGATTGGACCTTATCAGTGTGGCTTCAGACCTGGTAGACCTGAGTAGACCCAACAAAAACGGATCGACACACACCATCTATTTGCTGATTATAAAGCCGCTTTCGACAGTCCGGTAAGGGATTACCTCTACACAACAATGTCTGAGTTCGGTATTCCTGCAAAGCTCATTCGACTTTGCAGAATGACACTGTGTAACCCCCGTTGTGCAGGAGAATTGGAAAGGCCTCTCTTGCCGTTTAATACCGAATGGGACAAGGTGATTCGCTATCGTGCAACTTTTTCAATCTTATTATGGAGCATATAATATGATCTACCACATAATGGCACTATCTATCTGCCGATATTGGCATAATCGGCATGAACACGCCAGCAGTCAGTGCAGCATTCTCAGAATTGGAAAGAGAGTCGCGTCGAATAAGTCTTACGGTGAACGCGGGTAAGGCGAAGGACCTAGTGCCAACAAACAAAGAGTCCTGGCATCTTGGACAGCACGTCGCTGTTAGCTACGCTTTTGAATTAGTGAGGGACTTTGTCTATCTTAGAACCAGTATGAACACCAGTAATGACGTCAGCCTAGAGATATGGCCAAGGATCACTCTTGCAAACAGGTGCTACTTTGGGCTACTTACTTTGCAATTGAAAAGTCGAACCTTCTCCCGAGCAACGAAAACCCAATAAAATCGTTTCTTTATTTTCTCGACGGTTTTGGTGATTCCCAAATGCCCTCCACTGGAGGCATTGTGATACTCAGCTATCACTTCATTTATTCTCGCCTTGGGTACCACTAGAAGATCATTAGTGATTTTTCCATCCTCACTTTCCCATGCTCGGAATAAACATCCGTCTCGTAAGTGCAGGCTTTGCCACTGCGCCCAGTATGCCTTTGCTATTGGACTCTCATTAGCCATTTCTTGCCAATCTGGTCGTATGCCCTGCTCCTTGTATTCCATAATCTTTACGAGATCTGGGTCGTTCCGCTGATCTTCTTGCACTCGTTCGGTGGTCCATGACTCCTCCGGCAATATATTCGTAAGTCGTATGTCGACAATGTGCTCCTTGCTTTCCACTCGAGAACAATGTTTACATTCCATTTTGCAAGGACGACGAGATAGAGCATCCGCGTTGCCGTGATGTCCTCCTTTACGATGTTCGATGGTAAAATCATAACTCTGCAGCCTTTCAATCCAGCGCGCCAATTGTCCTTCTGGGTTTTTAAATTGCAATAACCACCTTAGCGCTGAGTGGTCAGTTCGTAGATGAAATGACTGACCGTACAAGTATTTATGGAAATACTTTACACATTCCAGTATTGCGAGCAACTCTCTTCGTGTGACACAGTAATTTCTTTCTGGCTTCGACAGGATTTTACTGTAGTATGCTATTACTTTTTCTTGCCCATCTATGATCTGAGAGAGCACACCACCTATTCCATAGCCACTCGCATCTGTGTCCAACACAAACTTTTGACCAGGTACTGGATACGCTAATATTGGTGCTGAACAGAGTTTTTCTTTCAGCTGTTCGAATGCTTTCTGTTGGTCCTCGCCCCACACAAATGGTTTGTTCTTTCTTGTCAACTCATGCAGACTGCTGGCGATGTTTGCAAATCCAGGAACAAATCGTCTATAGTAGGTGCATAAGCCTAGGAAGCTTCGTAGCTCGTGAAGATTCGACGGAATAGGCCATTCTTGAACTGCTGCTACTTTCTCCTCGTCGGTATGTACCCCTTCTGTTGTTACTTTATGACCAAGATATTTAACTTCTTGCCTGAAGAGTGAACACTTTTTCATATTCAGTTTAAGCCCTGCTGATTGTATACGCTCAAATACTTCTTTCAACTTTTCCAGGTGGTCGTTAAAATCTTTTCCCATCACAATAATGTCATCGAGGTACACCAAGCACGTTTTCCAGTGTAGTCCTCTGAGTACACGCTCCATCAAACGTTCGAAAGTAGCTGGCGCATTGCATAAACCAAATGGCATGACTGTAAATTGCCATAGACCATCGCCAATACTGAAAGCTGTTTTCTCTTTGTCTTCCTTACCAAGTTCCACTTGCCAGTAGCCACTTTGCAAATCAAGAGTTGAGAACCACTTCGCACCAGATAGTGTGTCCAGAGTGTCATCGATTCTTGGCAGTGGATAGCTGTCTTTTTTCGTAATATCATTTAGCTTTCTGTAATCCACACAGAATCGAGTACTTCCATCCTTCTTCTTTACCAGCACAACTGGTGAACTCCATGGACTCGCTGATGGTTCAATAACACCTTGTTTCTGCATATCGGAAATCAGCTTAATGGCTTCGTCTCTTTTGGCCAATGGAACTCGTCGTGGTGTTTGACGAATTGGTCGAGAATCACCGGTGTCAATGTGATGCTTCACGATGGTTGTTCGTCCTCCAGTTTTTCCATTTGAAGAGAAGATTGAACTATACTTCTCCAATAGTTGTAGAGCCTTTTCTTTTTGCTGGTTGGTAAGCACACCTGCCCATTCTTCCATCTGCGCTTTTAATTCTGCTCTATCAGTTCCTGATCTTCCACTTTTTATCGACGAACCCTTTTCGCAGTCTACTACGGCAGTAACTTCCTGGCAATGACCAATAACCATTCCTTTCTTTACAACTGTAGATGTATTAGTTGGATTTAAAATTCGCACCGGTACTATTCCATTTTCTTTAGGTTCTACTAACGTCCTACCAAGTATGATGTTTTTATTCGTTATTTCTTTATCTGCTTCCACCAGCCACAACTTGCCTGTCCCATCATCCACATTCATCTGTGCCCATATCACCGCTTCTGATTTTGCTGGAACCTCTTGGCGTTGACATGCCAGTACTCGTTTGATGTTCCCACTACGCTTGTAACCGATGTTCAATGGTAGTTCGACATTTGCATAACGTAGTATCCGTTGATTTAAATCTAACGTAAATCCGTTGTCAATCATAAAATCAACACCAATTATTACGTCATCGATGATGTCGGCCACAATGAATTCATGTTCCCATGTGCAATTTCCAATAGATACTCGTTTCTTTATCTTGCCCAGAATTTGTGCATCCTCACCCGTTGCTGTACGCAATTTTATTCCCATTAAAGGCTCAAACCTTTTTACCAAATCGCTCTTGATTATAGAATGTGATGCACCAGTGTCCAGGGTTAACATGAATTCCATATTGTCCAATTTTCCATCAATAGTCAAGCTGCTTGGCACACGCTGTAGTTGTGAAATGTGAATGATGGGGCAACCCACTGTTGGAGTCAGTTCACGCCCCGCTGAACTGACTCGATTTAGTTTAACGATGGATCTGTGTTAGTGGAGCGATCGCTATCCACCTTATTCTCCTTCCTTTGTCTTCCTGGAGAATTCGATCTTGATCGCTTTCGTCGTAGACGGCAGTCACGCGCCATGTGTCCTGGTTTGTCGCAAATAAAGCACTTACCAGTAAATTTGATTTCGCGTCGACCTGTTGTTCTTGCTTCAGGCTGCACTACAGATTTGAATGCCTGACACACTGCTTCAACCAGATCTGCTGTTTCTGTTTCTAGTTGGCGTACCCGTGGCATTGGTCGACACATCAAACTGGCGGCTTCAAACGTCAATGCACTACTGACTGTTTCGGCATAAGTATTCCTGGGTGACATGACTAGGGCACGCTTTGTCTCTCCATCACGTATGCCATCTATGAATGCCTCTATTTTTATTTTTTCGACGAACTCTTCCGAATTACCGGAGAACGCTAGGTGACATAAGCGCTCAATATCGGAAGCGAATTCCTGAAGGCTCTCATTACTCCGTTGCACTCGCGATCTCAATTCCACTCGATGTAATTGACTCTTGTATTCATTTCCATATTTTCGCTGGAGTGTGTCCATCAGTGACTGATAGCTACCACGATCTTTCTCTGGAATCATCTGTAACACCTCGGAAGCATTACCTTTTAATGCGACTATTAAAGCAGCAGTCTTGTCGCTGTCATCCCATTGATTCTTCGAAGCTGTTGTCTCGAATTGAAGCTTGAAGATATTGAATGGCGTGCTTCCGTCAAATGTTGGTGACTTTAGTTTGATTGTACTTGAATCTCTAATCACTGATGTGGCTGGTCCATTTATTTTTAGTTGATTGAGTTCGTGCTGTAATTTCTCGAACTTATCTTCCCAGTCGTCGACATGTTCCTTCAGCTTATCATCCAACTCATCCACGTGTTCTTTCAGCTCTGTGACTTTGTCATTAATAGCTCCGGAAATTTCCTGAAATCTAAGTTCAATTCCTTTTTGTAGATTTTCGATGACGTGTTCTTGGCGAGCCGAATGTTCTTGAAGCTTGGAGTCAATGCGAGACGCATTTCCTTGAATTTCCGTACGTAATTCACTAATAACGCCCTCTTGGCGTACCGAATGTTCTTGAAACTTGGAGTCAATGCGAGACGCATTTTCTTGTAGCTGTTGTTGCTGCTGTTGCATCATGGTTTTCATGAATTCCATGAGTTGACCACTCGAATCTACCTTGCTCTCTTCCTCAGCGTGCACAACTGCTTGTATATCGGCTTCCTCGAAGAACTCATGTTCTTCTACATTAATTCCCTTAGCCTCCATAGCTTGCCTCAGCCTCACCAGCAGTTCCGCCTTTGCACCTGATGACGATAGATTCATCTCTACCAACAGCTTTTTAAGCTGGTCCACTTTTAGTTGGTCAATTTTCACCATCTTTACAGAATCCCACTTCTGACACCAATTGTTACGTTTTTATTCTGTGAACGTTTAATTCTATTTGAATTACCTTGTTCGATCACTGGATTCTGTTAATGATAACTGCAACACTTATTTTATACAACTATATACAGCAACAATTTATTTAATAATCTCTATTTACAATCAACACTGTTTACAATCAACTATTTACTATAACACTTAAATGTACTTGCAACTTTTGCCTCTGTATCAATGTTTTCGCAATCACGTTCGGTAGCAGATTGATTGTCAATTCTCAACACTGGCTCTATTTATACTCTGTTGGCAACACCCTAGAAGCTTCCTTTATCGAGATTCTTCTCTTCCTTTCTCGTTGGCTTGTTCTGGTTATCGCTCATTTCTTTTTGTTGACATTCGTTTCGATGCTGCCAATAGTGTCAGTCACAATAGTGATGAGTAATCAACTATCGATACTCGTTACAATATATATATATATATATATATATATATATATATATATATATATATATATATATATATGTATATAATTTTTCTGTTCACATTAACTTGAATGGATTTTTGTGTCCATCTGTGTATATCTGTATATATATATATATATATATATATATATATATATATATATATATATATATATATATATATATATATATATATATATATATATATATATACAGATATACACAGATGGACACAAAAATCCATTCAAGTTAATGTGAACAGAAAAATTCATTAAATTGTATACGCACATATTTTACGTGGACGAAAGTGTTAGTCATTTAGAATTGTATAAACAATTGTATGCTTTTGTGAATAATTTTAATTAATGTGGCAACCCCAAAATTTTATCGCGTCTAGTGTTTACCAAAAATGAGTCAAAAAAGAAAATAAATTACACCTGCAGAGAGAAAATAATTTTAAATGCTTATAAACAAAATAAAACTATGAAAGAAATTTGTATGACCGCTGGTGGCGTCGCCGAACTTGTGTTTGTAGATGGAACAATGGACCAGCTGGTTTATTTAAACATTTTATAAAATAATTTGACGAAAAGTGCTCAAAATCTTGACATCGAACGCGATTATTATTTTCAACACGACAATGACCCCAAGCACACCGCAAAAAGTATTCGCTTGTGGGTCTTGTAAAGGGTTATCCATTTTGCGGTTTCAAAAGTAAATGTAAATAAAACACATATAAAATATTTTTTATCATGATATTTCTTTTTTATTTTAAAGTTTGAACATTGACATTATGTGTGAAATACTACATCATTTAAATGACCACCACGCTAATTGTTGCAAGCATCGATTCTTTTGAGGTAATTTTCGACCACTTTTTGACACGTATTGGGCGGTATCTCAGCCATAACGTGACGAATTTTAGTTTTCAGGTGCTCAAGAGTTAAAGGTTTATCTGCATAAACACGGTCTTTCGCGTAGCCCCCCAAGAAAATGTCAAGCGGTGTCAAATCGCATGATCTTGGTGGCCACTTGATATCGCCACGACGAGAAATTACGCGGCCAGAAAATTTCTCTTGCAATAAAGCAATATTCGCTCGAGTTGTGTGGCATGTGGCACCGGCTTGTTGAAACCACATATTCTCTAAGTCGTATTCTTCAATAGCAGGCAAAAAAAAGTCGGTTATCATATGACCATAACGCTCCGAATTGACGGTGACAGTCGTTCCATCGTCGTTTTCGAAGAAGTAAGGTCCAATAACACCTCCGGACCAAAGAGCGCGCCAAGCAGTGACTTTTTGTGGATGTAGTGGCCTCTCTTCATTTACTTGAGGATTCTCAGAACCCCAAATACGACAATTTTGTTTGTTAACATACCCACCGAGTGAGAAATGTGCTTCGTCGCTGAAGAAAATGTTGTTCGAAAAATCGCCGTCCACCGCCTGTTGTTCAAGCACCCATTCGACGTATCTACGACGTTGTGAATGGTCAGCTGGCTTCAGTTGTTGTGTGAGCTGGATTTTATATGGATGTAGGTGTAGATCCAAATGCAAAATACGCCACAATGTGCCGTAAAACAGTCCTAATTCCTGAGAACGACGAGGAATCGACACATTCGGGTTTTCGGCAACACTTTCACTTACAGCAGCGATATTTTCGGTGGTACGAGCGAAACGATGATGCACAGGCCTTACAATATCTGTAACCGATCCAGTCTCTTCATATTTCTTCACAATTTTGCAAATTGCTTGCGTAGTTGGACGATTATGTAAACCATAATCTCCTCTTAAAGCACGATATGTGGCTGTGGCAGAATCACCATTTTTCTAGTAGGTTTTTATAATTCTAATGCGTTGTGCGATAGTTAAGCGATCCATTTTCGCAAATGTCAGACTTTGAACTGAAAAAGAAAGAAATTGTTTTAACAACTCAGTTTGACAGATGTCGAATTCTAGCCCTATACTTTTGAAACCGCGAAATGGATAACCCTTTGCAATGCACCTAACACCTTGAAAACACCACCCCAATCTTCAAACCTAACCCTCATAGAGCATTTATGAGATTATCTGGAAAAACGTAGCAGAGAACATCACAATTCTTCAAAATGTCAAATGCAGCACGTATTATTAGACGAATGGGAAAAAACAAGTTCTGATATGACAAGAAAACTGATGCATTCTATGTCAAATCGTTTGAAAGAAGTACTCAAAAACAAAGGAAAGCAATCAAGTCTTATAGGACCAAAGAATTTCCACGTTGTTCCTATTCGCAAAGGCCAAATTGAGGAAACGAAAGTGCAAATCTACAGCGAAACTCATTATCGCAAAGTAATTGCGGAATTTGATGCTGTAAAAAAGAATTACTACACATATCAGCTAAAAACTAGTAAGGGCTTAATCGTAGTACTCTAAGGCGTCGAACCCAACGTTGACATTAACGAAATCAAACTTGCCCTTCAGGAAGAAGGGTTTCAAGCCAAAACAGTATTCAACATTCTCAACAAGAGCAACATACCTCAACCGTTATATCGTATTGAGCTGCAGCCTGAAACAAAACCCCTAAAAAAAGGTGAAGTACACCCCATATATAAAATTCGATATTTATTGCATCGCAAAATCACAATCGAAGAACCCCATAAGAGAACTGGACCTCCTCAGTGCAGTAACTGCCAAGAATATGGACATACTAAAACATATTGTACCCTGCCAGCTGTTTGTGTGATTTGTGGAGATCTCCATAAATCAAACATATGCCCAAAATCTAAAGGCGATGCTAGCATGAAAAAATGCAGCAATTGTGGAGGTAATCACACCGCAAATTATAGAGGTTGCCCAGTATATACAACCCTAAAGCTAAATTTCTCCACTAGCAATCAACCTCTAAAACCAGTTGAGCAAACTCAGATAGCCAACTCAAGTAAGAGACAAAATATTGATGCAACACAATTCTTCTCTGCAATCCCAAACAAGAATCAAACCAATTCATACGCAAGCGTGTTAAAACAAAACCCACACCAGCAAAGCAATGTAAATAATGAGCAGAAACACTCACTGCCCACCCAACAGCCAAGTACCCTTGAACATTTGCTTCAAACATTAATTCAGAATATGAACCAATTCATGAACTCAATGCAAACAATGATGCAAGAAATGATGAAAAATCAATCGATATTACTCCAAACATTGTTATCCAGACCATGAGTTGTCTCAAGATATGCCACTGGAACGTCAACGGCTTAAGCCAGCACCGTTTGGAGCTAATTCAATTCCTTGAATCCAGCCAAATCGACATAATGATGATATCTGAGACCCATTTCACTGACAATAATTGCTACCAAATACCATATTACAAACTGTACACCACAAATCATCCGCATGGTAAGGCACGCGGAGGAACTGCCATATTGATAAAAAGCAGAATAAAACATCATGTTATCGAAGATTTCAGTAGCGTCTACTTGCAAGCAACATCTATATGTCTGGAAGAATACATCTCTAAGCTAGTAATATCTGCGATATACTGTCCCCCAAGATACAGTATTACCGAACAGCAATATAAAGAATTTTTCTCAACTCTTGGTAGCAAATTCTTGGTTGCTGGCGATTTCAACGCCAAACACACTCATTGGGGCTCCCGCTTAATAACTCCAAAAGGCAGAAGGCTATGTTCAATCATCACTAACCATGGCTACGATGTTATTTCAAATGGTCAACCGACATATTGGCCGACGGACAAGAGGAAAATACCCGATCTCATAGACTTTGGAGTCGCCAAAGGTTTGCAGATGGAAAATATCTCCACAGAGTGTAATTATGATCTATCATCTGACCACTCACCCACGGTAATATCTATAAAATCACCAAGCCCCCAAGGTATTTGCGTTAGAAAGAAAATAGACTGGTTAAAATTCAAGAAATATATAAATTCCCATCTTCCTCTGAGTACTGTATTAAAAAATGGACACGATGTAGACTCAGCACTCGAAAAATTCAACCAGCTACTCTCATTAGCTCTCAGCTCAGCCACCTGCACAAAGGTATGCAAGCAATCATACTATAGCCCATACATACCAGCCGATATTGAATTGTTAGCAAGACAGAAAATAAGACTCCGAAGACAATGGCAAGAATTCAGATCACCGAATCTGAAAACACAGCTACAGCACTGCACTCGAAAGTTAAAGCAAGCCTTAAAAAATAAAAACAACAAAGAGTTAGAAGAGCACATAGCGAAATGAACACCTGGTGAAGCGTCAGACTACTCTTTGTGGAAATCAGCAAAAAACTCAAATCGGCCAATTCTCACTTATTCCCCCATCCGTTTGAGTGACGGTAATTGGGCTAGAAGCAACTGTGAGAAGGGTTTGGCTTTTGCAAACCACCTAAAA